>JAGFPH010000265.1:439862-474005 GCA_018207615.1 Philaenus spumarius | reverse complement strand
CTTTTGTATCTTCTTGGTTGAAGACTGCTAATTAACTGCGAGAAAAATCTCTCCATGAGCTGAGATATGTCCTCACATATCGCATAAGAAGCTCGTCCCGCTTCGAGTCTGTCTCGCCCCGTGAGTGTATGGCCTAAATGATATTGTTTACATTTGTCAGATATAAAAATTCCTTATGTGTATCTATACAACGATTACCCCTGAGTTTAGGGCAATATTTACCTAAACAAATTATCTCAGTTTAGGGGCGGCAGATTGCTACTAGTCCCGGTAATTAGTACAGTCCAGGTAATTCGAGTCTCGATAATCCGAGGTTCTGTGAAATTCAAACCACAAATAGTATTGATTGTGACCATTGTTATGTTTTGGAATGTATAATAAAGATATATTTTAGTATATTAGTTATTAGAGTTAGTGTTTTGTATGTAAAGGTATTAACCAGTAAGACGGGCGAGGAAGTACGGTATAAACACGGAAATTGTAGCAAGGTCGCGTGATAGGTCATTTAATGCGGAACAAAACAAATGCTACGAAAGCAACGGTTGTTTTGTTGGAGATGACAACAAGGAAGCTAGACGGGTTATAAAGTATAGTCCGAATCTAGAATGGGGGCGAGAGGATTGTGGTCGATGGGCCAGAGTGGAGTGGTCGGGTGACCAGTGAGGGGCTGCGAGTAGGGCCAGGCTGTTGTTAGTGTGTTAGGCCGGAAAGTTGGGCCAGTTCATCGTGCAAGGTGCGGCCAGGAAATCGAGACGGGGAATTCCGCTCGAAGTTTGGACCATTGAGATCTCAAGTGAAGGAGATACCTGTGAAGACTGCACACTGAGTGAGCAAACCAAAGTATTTCGGTCTATTGTTAGAGTTACGTTGTATTCAGAGTTTTGGGGTTATTCACATAAAAGTAACACACTTTAGTTGCCAATACCATAATCCAGTCTGTCTTATAAAGGTCAATACCTAGTATAAGAGATGTATTTAGCATAAGTGTAGCTAATGTGAGAAATTGTATGTTATCTATAATTGCAAAGGCGTACAAATAAATTAGGCTAATGTTAAAATAATTATTACTTTTTTTTTCATAATTGTTGGTTTCCAAGTCACTTTGAATAATAAGTTATAGAAGATAATATATTAATAAATATTACCTTGTTAAATTTGTCCGTCTTGTGACTTCTGAAGAATGATTAAGTAATCTTAATACGACGCGTTTCGGGAACGCATTCCCATTGTCAAGCACACATAAAACACTAAAAACACACTTTATAAATACACTTTGTTACTAACATATAAACTATTGTGTTTGAACCCGGGTAATAAGGGTAGTAGTAGTTCCAACCCTATCACCATGCGTTGTGACACATTCTTGCTACTTGAAGGATACCGATCTTTAAAATTTTGTTTTCCAATGAATCTGTCAAGAGCGTTTGTACAATAGCTCGCCGGTATAAATGCTTAACATTTTTTATGATGCCCTGATCCATTGGCTGTACAACTAAAGTCATGTTCGGGGGAAAAAAATAACCATAACGTTGTTCATATAAGTGGGATAGAGTTATGTGCAGTACAAGAGTCAATAAACAATATGATTGTTATGTTCTGTTTACAAAAGGTTTTGTCGAGAATTAACAACAGACAGAGATTGGGCAGTGCATCTCAAACTACATATCGGTACCAAGAGAATTCTCGGAAGCCAAAATTCTTGGAAACCGGCGCGTCTAGAATTACAATACATGTACAAACACATAAGTCCTGCCCCCTTTCTACCAGACAATGACCTATTTATCCAGTGATCCCTTTCACAGCACAAGATTTTATTTTTAGTGTTGAAAAAAAACTTCGAATTAAAGAAGTTGACTTCGAATTATCCATAATTTTTTTACATTGATATCATATGAAGTTCAAGGGACCGAACCGAAACTTTGAATTAACGGTAGTTTCGAATTAAAGACGTTCGAATTATCCAAGTTCTACTGTGTATACAAAAATAACATCAAAACAAACTTTTCCCGGAACATTCCCCTGGCGTGACATTGCACCTTGTAAATGTTGCAGTGTTGTTAAGCAAAAAAAACTATTTATGATTTCTTTAATAAGTAAGTTTCTATTTTTTACTGTGTACAAAATTACTTTTTTACCTCAGTGTTCCATACAAAATAGTGTATATTTAATAAAACTTTAATTTTTTCGGAGATACCGGTACAAGGACTATAAATAGTAGTTCTATCTTAACCTCTACATATTCCGTGTAATTCAAGTTTTTCACAATCCGAGGTACTCTTGGTGCCATTCAACTCGAAATATCGGGACTCTACTGTATTTCCCAAGGCAGTTTAAAAAGCTCTACTAATTATTATTAAATTAAAGTGAAATATCTTGAAAACTGTTAACTTTACAAAAAATGTACGAGAGACAAAATCAGTTTTACATAGAATTTAAGCAATCTAAAGGGACGAAAAAGTGGCAATTTTGCACCCCTTCTTTGCTGCCCTGTACTTCCTTTGCTATTGCTCGTGGAAAAAAGTTAATTAGTGATTCTTGGAGGAAATTTTGTCCTCTACAAGAATCCAGCAAATTTGGCTACGATGTATCGTATAGGAATTATAAGTGAAAAATTGTGAAAAGTAGGGCCTACAGTTTTTCGGTAGTTTTTTCAAGATGGTGAAAACACAGAGGGGTGGGGATGACGAAAACTTGGAGTTTTCACTCTCAAACCATCCCGAACATAAAAAAAAACTGAACTAGGCCTACCTGATTTAATGTACCTATAGCTAGACAATGACGAATTTGTTGCAGTCAATCAAAGTTAAGATGTGGATAGAGCAGCCCGTAGTAGGTAGGCTTTTTTTAAAGTAACAAGGCTACCAAATGATTTCTGATTTCGTAATACAAAAATTCCTGAACACAACCTTCGACAAATGCTATCAATATAACTATCCCAGCATAATTTACTGTCAACAATCATACCTCCAGTAACTTTGCTGACTGTGCCTCCTCGATTTCGGTCTCACACAACATAAGGGATAGTCCAATTTTATTATTTGGTTTTTTATTCTGAAATACATCAGACTGGTTTTCCTAGAATTAATCGATAAATTATTCTCAGCAAAGTACTGGCTTGTGACATTAGATTCTACGAAAGACTTTAATTCCAAATTTTCTATGGAATCTGCTTGAAAGAGAAGAGTTGTGTCATCTGCAAACTGTATTAACCTTATCAACACTGGTTTGGAGTGACAAGTCATTAACATATAATAGAAACAATGTAGGCCCAAGAACAGATCAATGTGGGACACCATAGTTCAGTTGAGCCTGGCCAGAAAGTTTTCCTGCAACTTCTACACAGTGTGACCTCCCAGTCACAAAGGATTTAAGCCACGACAATTAGTGACCCCTAATTCAATGCATTTCCAATTTATAACAAAGTCTTTCATGATTGACACAATCAAATGCCTTGGAGAGATCCAAGAATACACTAACTACTTTTTTTTTGCATCTAGGGCCTCAACTATAAAGCCAATAAGACTTCTGTTAAGGCATCTATGGTCGATCTCCCTTCCAGAAGCCAAACTGATTTCTGGATATGATATTGAACTTTTCAAGATAATTTATCAGTCTAACTAAAAGCAATTTTTCAAAAATTACTGAATGTTGGCAGCAAAGCTATGGGCCTGTAATTGCCATCATCCTTCTTGTCACCACCTTTGAATAATGCATAGATTTTAGATACTTTTAATTGGTTAGGAAAAACACCGTCTGAAGAAAAAAAGAGTTAACCAATTCCGATAGTGGCCAAATTAGTTTGTGTGAACATTTTCTATGAGCCACGATGACATTCCATCCATACCGTTGTTTTTTTATTTCCATATCACTTCAGCCAAACTTCCCCACCAAGCACAGGTAGCAACACCTTCGATGACACAGAGCAACTGCAATACACCGGCTTTGATGGAGGATTCACCGTCAAAGGCTTTGCAACAGAGTTAAAAAATTTTCACAGCCGGGGATCGAACCAGGGATTCTAGCGTGGAAGTCGAGTGTGTTAACCACTCACTCACCGAGACTCTTGAGGTATCTCTTGTAGAGAAAAGGTTATAAAAAGGCACTTTCCGGATTTTGCTCCTAACGCATGATGCGGTTTCTCGACCAACACTCCCATCCCGATTACAACGGGCGCAAAGAAGTATAACTTCAAAAAAACCTAAAAGGTTCTAACCTATAGTAGGCCTATTTAGTCACAGTATGTTTACCTGTATTCAACATTTAACTGTAGAATGTAAAATGTCGTCTGCAAAAATATTAGGCTAGGGTCGAATAGTAAACTTAAGCCCAGGTAAACATACTGTGGCTAAAATCTATAAGTTAGAACTTAAGGCTATTTTTTTTTTATTTTTTATTATTCTTGCATTTCTGTTGCCGTAGGTCAGCCGAGGGTCGAATAGTAAATTTGCGCCATGTAGTAGCCTACCAACCTACATAGGTTAAGCGATAGTTTTAAGAAATGGAATCATACTGTGACCTGTGACTGCAAGTTTGTCTAGGTTCAGGTTTTGTTGGCATTTAAAGTTAGATGGTTAATACTGTACTTTAACCCCTAAATGCAGTTGCAATACTATTAATAGGACAATATGTGTTTTAAATGACAGTCCCTAATAAAAAAAAAGGGCGTAAGTTTACTATTCGACCCTAGCCTAATATTTTTGCAGACAACGATGTTGTTTTACATTCTACTGTTAAATGTTGAATACAGGTAAACATACTGTGACTAAATACTATAGGTTAGAAGCTCTTAGGTTTTTTTTTATATTATTATTCTTGAATTTCTGTTGAAATAGGTTAGCCTAGGGTCGAATAGTACACTTGCACCAAAAAAAGCTTGACCAGTAATTGGCTATATCTCAAATTAAACACTACAGAAATTAATTGTACAGTCAAGAGGTGTTAATAGATACCAACTGCTGATGTCCAATATATGTAATATAAGGATAAGTAGGCCTAGGCTACTCATAATAAGCCTATTAGAATACTACTACTACCCTATTTTGTAAGATATTTTTTACATAAATATATAGGTTATATAGCCTACAACCTACTGTACTCCTTATTTTCAATTTAATCTATAAATCATACTGCAGTTATTTAGGCCTAATTTGTAAATTATTAACGTAAACTCGATTTTGTTATAAATCAGATTCAAAAGCCTACAGCCACTGCTTACCTTTAGTAATTAACTTTTATTCATTTAACCGTAAAGTATAACTAACATTTAACATTTGAATCAAGAACGACGAATTAATATATAAACAAATTACATTAAACTCATTAAAATTATAAACATAAACATTTTCCCTTAAGGGTTAGTTCTTAGTTGTCTAGAAAACCAGTTAACACAATACAACTACAACATTACATAAAAAACCATAACAGCTGTTAAGTTAAAACTTATTCTGTCAGGCACCAAAACCGAGACAAATATTCCCTATTCTTTTCTTCTAACACAAGACTAATCTTTAGATACTTCCACTATCACAACTCAAACTTTAAAACGCACAGATTCTATGGACACCTAATTTGTGTCTCTAAAAACATTAAATCACAAGGCTAAAATTAATTATTGCAGTCTCACGTAAAAGTTAAAAATTGCAAGAGAATTTCTTTAAGCTGGCTGAACTTTTTATTTTAATTTCAAAAATAGCATGTAATATAATATGTTGCTTCAGTTCACGTAGTATTTATTAATCTTAATGTTTTGCTCACTTCTCTTCGGTGTTTAAATTATTAATATCTATCCAAATATTAACATGTTTTGATTCCAACGTAAGCGATGACGGATGATAATTTCACCGAAAATTGTGTACGAATTAATTACATTCTGGACAAAGTTTTCAATTACCGTATATTATTATATTCTGCTGGTTTCTTGACTTCTTGCCACAAAATGTTGGTGTTTTTAAACCAAGTCAGTGAGTGAGTCTGCTTCTTCGAAAATATTTGTTCAGCTCTTCTGAAAATAGGAGTTCTAAAAACTAAGCATTTAAATGGTAAATAGCTGGAAAATTCCTTAAAACAATTTCTAGATGCATTCAGATGACATAAAAGCCTCAAAATGAAGTCAGAATTGATTCTCAGACATTCATAGACATAGAAAAAGCCCTATATTGTGAATTTAAGGATTTCCCCAATTTTGCTTTACGAGTTAAAAAATTATCAAAATTGGCCCAATTTGAAAAAATGTTTGTTTTTTGAACTCACGGATTAATGATCTACAACTTTTAGTGAGAGGGCTACTGATCAAATTTGATGTTGGAAAGTTACAGCTCATTGAAAATGGGTAAAACACAGTTTTGGGCAAAGTTGAAAAATGTTGCTGTTTTTTGGATCCCGATAAAAATCGAACTACTGGACCAATTTTGAATTTTGTTGTTTTAATCGACGCGAAATTTTATCTTCTTAATTTACTAAGTACTGTTGTTTAGAAAATATGCACCATTTTTTAGTTATAAGCGAAAAACTGGGAAAAGTCCGAAAATGTTGGAGTTTTTTGCCCCCCAAAAGTTGTCCCTCCCACTTTCGAGGTCGCAAAATGAGATTTGGCATACTTACAACATACCAAACGATCCTAGAAAAAATCTTTTGACGCATTTAATGTAAGCTAAACTACTTTTTGGATCTTCTATATACTGAACTATTGGCCCGAGTACAAAAGAATCGGATAACTTCGGGTTAAAACCAAAACATTGAATTTGATCTATTAGTCCAATATGTAGGGGATTTCAGCTTACATTAATTGCGGCAAAAGATTTTTTATATGTATTAACTTAAGACAAGAAATTAAGAAGTCTGTTTACTAGATTACAGACTTGGGTTATTACAATACTACATAATATTTTACCTTGTTTGGCACATTGAATGTTCCGCTGAATATCTATTATGGAATGTATGAATATAGTGTGGTTCTATAATATATTTAAACTCTTGTACATTTTAAGTAATAGAAATACACTGTATCTTTATTGTTGGTTTCAAATTCAGGTAGCATTGAGGTGCTTTGATCAGTGCAACTGCAAATAGAGCAAATACTCCAAAATACCTTTGAAGATTTGTAATTGTATCATCTATGGAAATTTCAGTGTAGTAAAAATCAAAACCTGAACTTGTAACTTTTTTTATATTTGCACGTCTGCTAGTATTTTGTTAATTACAAATATATTACTTTTTCTTAGTTGTATATCTAATCAAGTAAAATGGCTGATTGGGAAACTGTTAAAATACTTCGTAAAAAACCACAAAAAGCTTCTGCTATGAAAACTGAACAGGTAATTTAATTGGAACTTGTCTCCAATTATGGACCCGAACCGAAATAATTGTCATATTTATCTTTACATTTGTTTGATTTGCTTGTATGTCATTGGAATTAGATTTAAAACTTCGTTGATGTTTTTAAAAATAATTATTTTGAGTTTAGTTTCAAAATTTCTTGATGGTCCTTTTGAATTTTGAGGCAGTAGAAATGTGTTCGGCTAAAGTTTACATTAGGACACCTCGCTGTATTGCGGTACAGGTGTCAACGTATGCGCAAGAAAATGCTCTAATAGGTAATTGCAATGTTCAATTTTTTTTCTGAACGTCTTAATAAATGCAAACAAAATTTAATGTAATTATGAACAGAAAATAAAACACTTTATTTTATAAAACTCAATTCACAACTTATTTAACTAGTGAACTAATTAGACATATCTTTTCAAGGACATTGGACTGTATACGCGAATGTAAATGATTAAATCGGACTCCTCTATTCCTGTAATTTTACAAACAACTTAATATCTCTTAATAGCCTAAAATATGTATAAGAATAGGAACACAAAATTTTCACTTTTTAAAATTCTGTAGATAGGCCTACATAAGTAGGCTACAATATTTACTGTACTTTTATCAAACTATTCAAACTAGGGATATTCGATATATACATCGGGATATTCGATATATACATCATGTTCATGATTCGATACATCGAATCAATCCGATTTGTATATTACAAGGCTCCAAATTACTCAATGCATGTAACAATCAATGAAAATAAAATTAAAAAATATCCTGACAATCTAACTTTTAGTCTCTAGTCAAAGTATGTCTACCAGCGTTCAATAGTAGGCCTATAGGCCTAATGTGTGTGCTTAGTTTGGGGCAGCATTGCTGTTTCCTAAAAAAAGTTGTTGTTTACAACATATCAGCTTTTGTTGTAAACACATAAAACCATGTGTTTGCCGTAAATTTACTGGCCATGATATTTTTCTAAAGTGAATAAGGCTAGTTGCTGTTGGAATCGGCAAAAGTTTATAAAACGCTAACCTGCTGATATCTTTTTTTAGGAAAGTAAAAAGTGCTACCAACTTAATACTGTGACTAGAGTCTGTTAAGTAAATAATTATGGGAATATTTTTTTTTTGGGCATAATCTATTTTTTCTTGCTCCCAACTCTCCACCAGCTATTAGCTAGAGGCTACTGTACAGTGACGCCCCTCTACACTATGATTATAAAGGCTGAATATGCTTTTTTTAACACCTCCCTACTATCCAACTTTTTTTATTTGATGTTCTGCCGGCCTATTTATATCAGAAACAATATATTTTACAGTACCCTCTTGTAAAATTCGCAGCTTACAGTTGTTCCCCTTGGAAGAAACTCTGATCCCACTATGCCCTTACTATTGAAAAAAATGACCATGACTTTGATGTTCGCCTTTGACTGACATGTTTTAGGGCGAAGGGAGTTACTGGTTTTCCATTGAGAACTTTTGAATTTTTGTCTCAGGGTCATAGCCATAGGCCCAACTTTCATCTCCAGTTACAATTTTGGCTATGCAGTCCGGATCTGCATGACGGAGATCCTTCAATTCCGTGCAAACTGAGACATGATTTTCCTTCTGTTCATCAGTCAAAAGTCTGGGAATAAATTTTGCACTCACTCGTCTCATTTGCAAATTATCGACTAAAAAGCTTTGCATGGATCTGTATGAAATGTTATGTTCTTCGGTAAGCTATCGAATAAACAAACAGGCTATCGAATAGCTTGTTTGAACAAACAAGTTTGGCCACTTTTTGAATGTTTTCATCTGTTTCTGAGATTGAAGGATGTCCCTACCGTTTCTCGTCTTTAACCACTTTTAAATCTCTCATACCACTTGTAAACTGTCTTATGAGTTACTACATTATCGCCAAACTCTGATATTAACATTTCATTCGAGATGAGCTTCTTTGGCAGTTTTTTCCAACTTGAAACAAAACTTAATGTTAATGTGTTGTTCGAAATCCATGATGCACGATAGACACCGCGGTAAACACGACCTCACTCTAGCGGCTGTGGAAGCTGACTGACAAGTCAGAACATGTTCAAACTTGACACTGCTTGTATCAACAGACCAGCCTATCAATCAAATGGATGTAGCATCAGCAGTTGCTACTGTAAAAATTTATTCACCACATTTTTTGATGACACCTTGTATTTTTAATGCTACCTAAAACTAGGAGATAATCTTCCCTTTCTTAGACAATAATTTTCTTATAATACTGCCATAATATTCAGCTGCTCATTTGTATTAGTAATTAACTAGTTTATTATCAGTTGAAATTTGTCAACATCTTTACTGTGTCGGTTCTACTAACTCTAAAATATCTGTAGGTCCCAACATAATCTCTTCCTAATGCTTTGTTTATATTTCAGGCTGTTAACAGAGCTCGACGAGAAGGTGCACAAATAGATACTCAACAAAAATGTAAGGCTTGATTAAAATAAATCAGAATTTCTGAATGATATTAATAATAATTGTTCTTTAAAGTAATCTAACTGTTTTGTAATAAACACATATTGTTAACCCTTGTTAAGTTTCTCTCTTGACATAAATGTATAAAATGTTTTCTGTTGAATTTTTTAGTAGCACCTGGTTGCTCTTCTTCCTAACTTTTTTTAAAGTGGCGAAAAAACTTCCTTAAAACCCAATTGTAAGTTATGCAATAAATTTGTAGAAAATGTTCATAATGGATTCAGAATTACGACTATCTATACCTAAGTCAGATTTGTCTTTTCTTGGACAAATTCCATAATTGTACAGACAGATCTGAAGTTGGTAGGCCTATAACTACGTGGAACTGTATTTACTGAGTTTTAACATGAGTCTAATAAGTTCTAAATAATCTATTTAAATATTTTGTGATAACTAACCTTGTTTTAAACACTTAATTTTGTGCATCTAACTATAATTAAAAAATTTTTAATAGAGCATTCGGTACTTACGTATTATGCGGAGGCCACTATTTTTAGACGTTTTTTAGTATACATACTATTTTTAGTAGTAACCTAGCAACTAAACATACTGTGACTAAATACTATAGGTTAGAACTTTAGCTATTTTTTTTAAAATTATTATTGCATATTTGTTGTTTACTAAAACAATACCTAACCTAACAAAGTTTAAAAAAATAGTGGCCTCCGTATAATACGTAAGTAGCGAGCATTCTCTTGAAGTGGTTTTACAAAATATTTTTATTCCATGTTTATAAAATTATATTTATAGATTAATCATGAAAATTATAATTTTATCAATCAATTGATTTACTCATTAAATTTTTGTTGAATAAAATATGATGTGAAACCCTCGCATCTTGTTATAAATCAAAATGTTTAAACTTTAAATGTTTTAAAATGTTTAAATGTTTTTAAATTTTAAAATCTGATATTTCGCAATAAAAATGAAGTTTACCAGTAATAAAAAGAAAGCAGTTGTGAGATTGCCGACAGAAGTGAAAAGTGTCATGAATATAAATCTTTATATTGGTTTAATCCGAAATTTGATAATTATTTTTATCTTAGCAAATTTAGGCATTTAAAAAAATGAGAGGAATCGCCAAGTACATTAATTTAACACAACTTAAAAAATTAGGAAGTGCAATGTCCATTTCAGAGGTATTATCAAGTAAACTATTTTAACTCAACTTACAAAATGAGGAAGCACAATGTCCACTTCATCAATAGCGTGGCAAGACTAAACCCATACAGTTATTGAGTTTAAGTCTTTGAATTTACCACTGCATATTTTATTGCGTTGATTTTTTCTTCTTTTATGATCAGCTGCTACATTAAAATTCTGGTTTATATTAGTATGTATGTAAACCAATGAAGAAGAAGAAATCTTTGATGAAATAAAAAATGCTAAGCATCTCACTTTAAGTGTGTATCGCAAGTTCATATATTTTACCTCATCCTAAAATTTCTCAGTGCTCCTAAAGAAGTTTTAACTTCATAAAATGAAATACTGCTTAATTTATTAAATACATTTATTATAAAACAGAGAAGTGTAAGCTAGATTCGCACGTGAGGATTACCGCACCACTATATGTAGTCTACCAAAACGCATAAAACTTAATTTTTACCTCAGTATTGTCGTACACCAGCTCAATGGAAAACACTTTTCACAAAAGTTCGGATCCGCTACCTTACAGTTTTTCTGTGCTTAAATAAGTTAGTTCGTCACCTATTTTATTTTAGCTGCACAGTATAAAAAGAAGGTGGTGCATTTTGAGGGAAACACATTTTTCATCACTTTTTCACGAATCCACTACTTTTTCTGTAAAGTATATTATGTTTTTTCTAAAATGTTAACTGCAGTACTTTCAGAAATATACATGGAGAGTGCGTTAGATTTCTTAAAAAGTACAAAGTTCTTTATGTAAATGTTTGCTGTTTTTAAATGAATCCTTTTCAAATAATACCATGCACTCAACAGTATTATAAAGTATTGCCCAAGATGCACAGTAAGTTTTCAGTTCTGATTATAGAAACTCGCATAATGCTTTAAGACTATGCCAATTTTCTTTTATTAGTTTGTAAGAAAATCAACTGTGAAAACAGACAGAAAAAATGTGTAACTAAAATAGTTGATTCAATAACATAATATTTTCTGCAAAAAATTACAGACCATTTAACAGAAAATTCTTTAAACATAAGTTTGGAGATTGAATTGTTTGATGGACCCAACATTAGTATAGAATGTCTATTAATTTCTTATTTTACAGAACAAAACTTTATAAGGCTTTAAGTTCTTTCTTTTTTTAACAGGGGGTGGTGGTCAAAATAAACAGCATGTGACTACAAAAAATACAGCCAAGTTAGATAGAGAGACGGAAGAACTAAAGCACTGCAAAGTTTCTCCTGATTTAGGGAAACTAATTCAACAAGGTCGTCAATCCAAGGGATGGAGTCAGAAAGATCTGGCTACGGTACTGTAGTCTATTCCTTTAATGGAATTTTATCAGATAATTGTTGCACATCAAAGTTATGTTATGATAGCACATTAAATCACGTAATATTATATTGTTATTTCATCTTTAACGATGCATTTTTTTTTGCTGCTAACATCTTTACTCAGATTAATTTAGCTTATAAGTTAGACACAGCAAATAGCACAAGTAAAATGATTTAACAATGCACAACTATTATTAAATATTACACATCATTTATTTCCTACTACTGTAGAGTCCCGCTATTCTGAACATACATAGAGCCTAAGCTTGCCTGCAACCAAATTGGAATGAAAGTTAGTTAGTTCCTTACACAGTACATGTCGGCTCCATTTATACAATTTTGTAGAATCATTTTTAATCACTGCTAAACACAAAAAATAAGTAATTTACACACACTTAAAAGTGTAGGTTTACACCATCTGTTTTTCCTTTCCGTTACATTGCTTTTATTTAACGGAAATTGACAGCTCATTAAACCCCAATGAGCCTATTGGAATTGTCCAGTTTTGTTTCCTTCACGTTTTCCATCCGTTTTGCTGGAAAGAAGCTACCGCAACAAGCGTCCATTGGAATGGATACCGGGTCCTTCAGAAAGAAGGAAGGATTAAGTACAACATATAGGCTAGTAATGTTGTTGCCACCTGCCGATTGCGTTCATCCATTTTTCTTCTTCGCTTTTGTTATCTCGAAGGAATTTTTTTTGGATCTTTTTTCAAGACGATGCTGTACTAACGGATAAACACGTCTTTGAATAGTTTTAGATTCAATTTTGCGTCTCTGGCTTTCTATAATAATTGAGAGGGAGGGTGGGGAGGTATTTACTGTGAACAGACATTTGATATTGAATTGACAAAGTAAATAATGTATCTATTGATCCTTTCATTATTCGTTAAGAAGGAGAACTTTGTGATTTTCAGATTTCTTTAAATGACTAATCACATTATAATAAATAGCAACATAGTTATACTCATACAAATGTTTCTTTAATTTTTAAGTAGTGAGCATGTGGAAACTAATGCTGTTCACTAATGCATACCCACAGAGTCTGTGTGTTTTAGTTTCTCTAAACCTTTTATTAAATTTCAATTGAGGCCAAAAATTCTGTCCTGATGAAATTTTTGTATACACTTAAGTTATGATATTAATTGTTAAAATGTCCTTTTAACCCTTTAACTGGTATAATCGTAATGGCGGGTTTTTTCCTGCTACAAATTTGTTTTTGGATTTGCCAAATATAGTAATTTTCTATCCCAATCCAAAAGTGTTCAACATAATTTTTGTAGCAAACGTAACTAAAAAAAACCTCCGACCAACCGTTTTCAAGAGTTCAAATTGGGTCAAGTGTAATAGCTCTTATTTTCTTCAAAAATTCGGCTAACAAAGAGGGAGTTCGGCAGAGGGGGAGGGGTGCTTTACTACACCCGAACCACAAAACAAGGAACAAAAACATTAACTAAACAACTAAATTGTAAGATATGTTTAATATGTTACCCTTATGTACATTTCGATGACATGGTCATCATCCTCAGAGGGTTTTAACACTACATAAGGGAAATGTACATAAGAGTAACGTATTAAACATAACTTACAATTTAGTTGTTTAGTTATTGTTTTTGTTCCTTGTTTTGTGGTTCGGGGTTTTTATCCAAATCAGTGTTATTTTGTCGCCACAGTGCTCTTTTATTTGTTTAATGAACTACTAGTAGTAGGGAAGCTAAACGAAGCACTATTGCGCCGACATGGAGAATCTTTAAGTTAATATTATTGGAAAAATCTGACACTAAATGATTTTTTAGATGGTCCCATTCATTTCTTATCAATTTTCCCCAAAATAATAACTTTTATAAAAAATTTTGTGGATTTTCCTGGTCAAAATTTCTCGAGTCCAGTATCAAATTCCCTCGAACTTTGTTCGGACTTATTCTGCAACTCTGGTCGAAAGTACAGTTAATATATCAAAAATAATGTCACAATGTAATTTTAATATATTATGAAAATTTATTTGAATATTAATGTTTGTAGTCATTAAACTATTTTATTATTTTGCAGAAATGTAATGAAAAGACTCAAGTTATTAATGATTATGAAGCTGGGCGAGGAATCCCAAACCAAGCAGTTATTGGAAAAATTGAAAGAGCTCTCGGTAAGTAAACATTTTGTTTGAAGATTGTAAAAATGTTAGAGTAATTTTTTTTTAATGTATTTCTGATTGTAATACATAGTGAGTGAAAAAAGTAATACTGTACTGTAGTGAAATTATTGTTGGTGTGTTTTATAAAACCCTTGCTTTGAAAAATATTCGGCTCAATCCACATTATAATGCTACTCTCGATACAATATCTGTTCGCTGTCTTTTTGATAAAATATTTGTGTAGAAATACATTTAGCTCATTTAAACTATGACTGTTGCTTTCGTTTTGATACAATGACGTTTCAATATTGCTACATATAAAAAATATTTTATTGGAGCAAGATCAGACTGGTCATGACTTTTCTTGATAGTTGGAATATATTTTCATTTTAACTTCAATCAGTAAATGTTGTGCTATAATCAACAACAGTAAAAAAATACAGTGGATGAATTTTTATAGCAGCAACTGCTGATGCTACGTCTAGTTGCTTCAATATATATGTCCGATAACCTAATCTGTTGAGGCAGGAAGTGTTTAAGTTTGAACACGTTGTGACTTGTCAGTCTGTTTCTAAGGCCGCTAAAGTGAGGTTGTGTTTACCTTCTGTCGTGCATCATGGATTTTGAATAACGCATTAACATTCAATTTTGTTTCAAATTGGAAAAAAGTAATAAAGAACTTCATGAAATCAGTGTATGGCAATAGCTTGGTAACTCTGAAGATAGTTTACAATTGGTTTGAGCGATTTAAAAGTGGAAATGAGGCGGTTGAAGACAAGGAATGGTCGGGACATCTTTCGATCACAAAAAAACAGATGAAAATGTGCAAAACTTGTTCGCTCAAATTTCAACTATTCAAGAGCTTACCAAAGAACTTAACATCTCTTACGGGTACATGCAAAACATTTTAACCGATAATTTGCAAATAAGACTAGTGAGAGCAAAATTTGTTCCTAGACTTTTGACTGTGAACAGAAGGAAAATCGTGCATGACATTTAAGGATAGTCTTCATACAAATCCGGACTTCTTGGCCAAAATTTTAATTGGAGATGAAAGTTGGGTCTATGATGAAAATTCAGAATTCTTAATGGAAAACCAGTAACTCCCCTCGCCCTAAAAAGGCACGTTAGTCAAAGTCAAACATCAAGGTCGAGTTCATTGTTTTTTTCAAAGTGACGGCATAGTGCGATCAGAGTGCGGAAGAGACCAGAAAAATGGGCCAATAGCTTCCTTTTTCATCACAACTATACTCTGTGCCACAATAAAATTATTCAACGTATTTTTTTATCACACCTCGTATGGTATTATCATACAATTGTTATAAATATTATCAAATCTAGAATTTTCTTTGCAAACTGTTTAAAACCTCTTTCCAATCAAAAATTATGATAATTTTTTATTTAAATTAGATGGAAATAAAATCTTATATATACAAATAGCTTTGCACCAACTTTATCACTTCCAAAATATATGTTTTTGCTGAAGATTAACGAAATCATGTTATAAATATCTGTAAAATCTGTATTTTCACTATGTTACAGTATACAAATTGTTATAATTCAATTTAGAAAAATCGAATTGGGATTCAAAATCATCTAAAAACTTGGCCAATGTAACTTAAAAACTGTGTTGTAAGTTGTAACTTAATGAATGTTTTAATTTAAGTTCTAAATATATCATACTTTTTGGATTTTTTATTATACAGTTAGACAAGTATTAAGCCAATTTGAATCAATTTAACATGACAACTTCTAAGATGACATCCACATGTGGGAAAAACTGCATGAAAGTAGGATAAGATGTTTTAGAGTTATAAACAAGCATATAAAGAGACATTGGTTCTGTAGATTATATCACATCAAAATCTTCAGTTGAAAAGTTATTTGCATATTTCCCTATTTGCAAGTAAGGGTAAGGGGGGAGGTTGCATGGTGGAGCAGCGATAGAAGCAACAGAGCAAAGAGAGCTGTGAGGAAAGAGATTACACCACATAGTAGAACGAAGATAGGAGCGACAATGGTGATAACTCCCATTTTTCAGCTGTCGTTGGTCTTGTTCACTTCTGCACAGGTGTTTTTTCTCTTTCACATTAAATTTCATGTTAATGGAAAATTCTTCATTGAAAATATGGCATGTTATGCAATGCAAAAACACATAAGAAATCCCATCAACTGACCCTGGAATTTTAATGGAGAGTTCCATAATTTGTGTCCTCAACTGTGTCAGCATCCGGAAAAATTCAAAATTTCTCATTTTCGAATGAATTTGAGTACATTTGATTATGTCCTACCCAAAATTGAATCTTGACTATTGAAAAAGTGGACAAATTTCAATCACAATCCCATCAACCCTTACGAAAGACTGACAGTTACAATGAGGTAAGCTAAATATTTATACAGTCGAACTTGGTTTTATCGGCCTCCGCTAATGCATCAATTCGGAAATAGCTTCATTTTTTACATCCGGTCAAATCATTATCTTTTACGTTATTATAAACCCCTTTTTAGCATCAATAAATATTTGAATCACTCTGTTGTAACGTCATAAATCTACAACATATTTTACTTTAATTTCACTAAACATTTTTTAATTTTAATGTTTTGTAAATATGTCATACTGTAGTAAACATCAAATATTAAGATGTGATGCCACTGAAAAAATAAATGTACTGTCAGCTGTATGTAACTAAACCCATGACCTTGTTGGGAAAGTGTTAGGGCGAGACAAAAGTGGGGGATAAACCATTCAATTGTATAGCTTGGCAAGACATTTACATAGTTGTGATCACACAGTTGTTGTCAACCTCCTTCAAAGTAATGTGTCAACTTTAAAATTGTTGTGTGTTTTTGAATACAGTAAGTTAATATTTTAACACGTCCTGAAATTTAGTGTTTTTTCAATTACAGTAATGCTACAATTTGTTAATACACAGTAACTACATGTATTTAAATGTTTAACGTAATTATTTACTCATTAAACTTCACACATTAACCAATGTTACCTAATTTATAATTCAAGGAGGCCCTACAGCATATTAAAAGAAAAGTATAGTTTTTATTTTTAATAAACGTGATGAATAATCTTGTTAATAATGGTAATACTGTATAGTTGTTTGTCCTTTCACTCAAACAGTCGTGCTAACAAAAATATGATTTCCTGTTGGTACAATACATCTTTTATAACGTCACTTGGACGTAGCGTCAACATTCGTTCGGTCTCTTTGTTGAGGCTAGAATCAAGTTTAATTGTACATTTTAACGCTTATCCTTTTCTTGCATATTTATTTTATATGTATTACTACATATTTTTATTTATACTTCAAACTTTTTTTTAAACATTTTATTGATCTCATTGCAAGTATAAAATTTTTTAAACCTAATTCAACTTGTCATAAATATACAATAATTATTAATTGCAGCAAGTGAACAGAATCGATTTCAAAAGTCAGAGGTCTCTTTGTTAAGGTTGAGCGAGGGTCTTGCCAGTTTCGCGACAGCCTTGAGAGAGCTTCAATCTTTTGGCGCTGGATCGCTAGTAGTAGCGAACGAAACTGTGTTCTCCCACCACCTTGCCTTTCTCCTCTCTCTCTCTTTCTCTGCAAACATCTCTTTCAATTTCTCAATCTAACAGATCAAACTATACTCGCGTCCAAGAAATTAGGCGGGTGATAGAAATGGCGGTGATGCCACTTCGTGCTGTAGTTATTTATACAAATACACCCGTCAAGTAAAGATTTTTGAGTGTGCTTTCTCTCGAGCTTGTGAATCTGTCTACAGGGCATAGTGAAATAAAATTATACCACTGCCTTCAGAAAATGCTACTGATTCCAATGGTATGACTTTTTATTTTTATAACGGCAGCAAATAATTAACAAAAATAAAAAACCTAAATTGTAATTTAATTCAAAACCGCCATGTATTGAATTTTTCACCAAGCGAGGATTTTTTTGTCTTTTTGGTCAGGAAGATTTCGTCTGCGGTAAAGTTGTAGAAAATCGTATGAATAAAATTTTTTGTTCGAAACTTTTTTTTATGAGATTCTTAGTTTAGTTGTAAAATGCATAACTGTATGAAACAAAAACAAAGACACGCGGGCGCTCGGCGAGAACCGTAGCTCGTAACCCTTGTTTAATGTTGTAAGTTGCTATTTTATATTCAAGAGTAAAAAAGGAAATAATTTAAATGTTTATAGACAACATTTCCTTTACATAGTATATGATGATGATACCATTATTTTTTTCGTTAAGCCATAATTCCAGTTATTTTTTTCTTATCTTAATAAAATTCCAACAACGTTTTTTAGACTTTTTAGTTAATTCCTGAAGCGAACTAACTCGTACTGTGTGTAAATAAGAAATGTAGGCTACATTTTAATAATAAAAAAATAATTAAAAATTGTATTTTCGTAAGAAAGTAT
This sequence comes from Philaenus spumarius, assembly GCA_018207615.1. Classification (NCBI taxonomy): domain Eukaryota; kingdom Metazoa; phylum Arthropoda; class Insecta; order Hemiptera; family Aphrophoridae; genus Philaenus; species Philaenus spumarius. Next base: position 455,163 of record JAGFPH010000265.1, on the reverse strand, counting down.
TTTTAAGCCTTTATTCATTTTGTTGTTCATTTAACACCCCACAGGAAACATGTGCGAGATTGAAGACACCACGGTCGTGGACAACTTTACTTCCCATAATTTTCCTATATCTCGTTTTTACAATGTATTTACAGTATTCTATATTTACATATAATTTACAAAATTTATGAAACGTTACCGGTAATTAAGACGTGACAATAACTGTAAAGTTATAAGCAACTTGATAGTTAAAAAACGAAGTCAGTTTATAGCATTTACAATAACTAATAACAGTCTGTGCCAGTCGATAACACTTTTATAGGAGGCAACACTGCACGGTTAGGCATTGTCCTGCGTGAGCGACGGGGTGCGAGCGACATATCCAGCAACACCGCAATTTCTATCACCCGCCTAATTTCGTGGCCGCGAGTATAAACTTCTAATCCTCATTCACTTTACATGGAATTTAGTTGCTTTTTCTGTTTTCTGGGAAATTCGCCCTTCTTGCTTGAATAGGTTTAATTAAGTTATTATGTACATTTTTATGATAACTTATACAGAATGTTGCAATTCAATTTTGTTTGCTCTTTTTAAAGTTTATTATCGTGTATACATAAATAAGTAATTAAAAGTAAAACAATATTTTGAGAATTCTATATTCAGAGTGTTTGAAAAGTCTGGAAACGGCTTCATATAGCAAAAAGGTCATGTCTTACAATATAGAAATAAATGCAGTTACAAACATACATAAAATACCCACTTTTTTGGGAGTTTGAAATTATTGTTTGCCAGGTAGAAATAAATGCAAATACACAAAATAATCAATGAAAACTGCATTGCATGCTACTTAATTCTTTTATAACTTTAGACGTTACCTTTTACAATGAGATATAATATACTAAATGTTATTAATGTCCTAAACTTTGTTAAATAACGTGATTAGAATAATATACTAAAATAGAAGAAAATAACTAAACTTTGCTTGAAAAACAAGTACAGAAAAAATTAATTTGATAAAAATTAAACAAAAATAATTTAATACAATAAAATATTTTTTTTATTTTAACCCTAGAACCGGCAGACGGTACATAATGTACCGTCACTCCAACACATTTGTAACGAGTGATTGTATTGAATATTTGACCCTTTGAAAATCTTTCAATCTCAAAAAGACAAACACCATTGGAAAGGTCATGTATCAAACTTTAATTTTCGTATTTATAATTTCTTTCTAAAACGTATATTTACATATGTAATCGTCGTTTTAAAATTGTAGATTTCTGTAAACCTGATTCCACGCGTGGATTCGAATACAATTAATTGTACTGTTATTTCCCACTTATTCAACGTCCCAGACCATCTACAGTAATATTTTGATCAAAATTATAAAGCTACCATGGGATTCGTCAATATTTGATCTATCTAAAGATGCCTTGCAATAAGATGTCAGTACCATACAATTTGAATGACTAAGCTTTCTGTAAACCCTTGCGATTCGGCACAACAACCAACATCCGCAGTCACAGCAAGAGAGCGTAGACTGGGGAGGTTTGCAAAAGGGGAAGGAGGAGAAATATTGGAATGGGTAAGCAGTGAGCGCAGGGTTGCGTCCCGATTTTGTTGAAGGCGGTTTCCAAAACCTAAGGGTGAGTTTATTTCTTGAAGGATTTGAGATAAACTTATGTTGTTTTTTGTAAAAAAAAGTTCAAGAGTTATAGATTAAAACGCTATAATTTTTACCTTAAAAATTATTTTAATACGTTTGTAAAAATTCACTAAATATTTTAAAATGTTGAAATACGTGATTTTTCAAAAAATAGAATATGGGACTTTTATCACCATATTTTAATAAGAATAACTGAAAAATTTAGTTTTCATACGCTCAACCGTTACATAGATGAACTCTTCCCAAGAAGTCGAAAAATGAGCACTTTTACAGCCCATATTTCGCAAAATATTCGTTGTATTTTTTTTTTTGTCTAATTTATATTGATAACATGTTAGTAGGTTAATAGTTTTCAACACAAAAAAACATGAAAAAAAAATATGTCGTAAACCCATCGCACAACCTTAATTGTTTCAAAGATTCAAGACCCAGTCATAACTAGTTTTATTTGCAGAAAAATCTTATTAATTCAGAGGAAAATTGCAGTTCAACGTCAATTTTAAGAGACAAACCACCAGTGATAATAGCAACGAAAATAAGTATGTTTGGTTCTTTTGCTCTTATCCCTTGTGGCAGCGCTCATTGTTGCTTTGCTCTCCTTTCCACTACGATATTATATTGAAGTGTGTGTGTTTGTATTCTTCGCTCTTCTCTTCCCACTTATCGTTGCTTGTATCGCCGCTCCACTATGTGGTTACAATAACTTTAAATATTGAAGAAATGTTACTGAAACGCAATTGAAACTTGAGCAGCAATGTATATGAGAGGAAATTTTATTGAAGCAAGAGCAAACTGATAGGGTATTGAGAGCAGAATTGCAGAAGTGTGGATTGAGCTTAATTTTAAAAAAATGTTATTTATTGTAAAATACTCTTGCAATTGTGTATTGCCTTATTCATAGTATTTAGTTTCTGCAATATTGTTTTTGCTCTTTTGTTTATAGAAACATCAAATTTGCTATTTGTTTTTTAATGTATTTATGAAATAATAACAATGGATTGTATGTAATTCAACAAGTTAATTAGCTTTCTTGATTGTATTATGACATTAAGCAATTAAGGCTAGCAAGTGTATAATTCATTTACAAGATTATATTTCTGATTAATAACTATTTATTTTTTTTATTGAATTAGTGTGCAGTATTTTATACGTTTTGTGTAATGGTCCTTTAACTTCTTTTGGTCAACTATTTCTGTAGATTATCATAAGAAAACTATTAATGAAAGCATTTTAAGCAATGCATGTCCGTTAAGTTTTGCCCATTAGCATTACATTTTTATAAAATTAGTAAATCTATTTGTTAAAAAAAAAAGAAACTGGGTATAACATGTAGTCTTTCATGCTCTTGGATCCCCTATGGTGTTATCGAAATGACAGTCATGACAAGTTATATTTATTATTATTTTTATACTAGTTTCTGTGCATCTTTAATTCCAATACATAGAAGCATTTTCATTTCTATTCTATAGATTCTAGAGAAGTCTTTACAGTACTGTACTTATAAACACACTAGCTTTAAAAAAATTACTGGTAGCCTACAATTCGGCACAGTAAAATATAAATTAAGTTTTACTTACAGTACCGTAAAGGAACGCTAATGACTACATCAGTTTTTGAAAAAGTTGTGATTTTCGGGGAGAGAGTCATTGACCGTTTCAAGGTCACAACCAACTAAGAATAGGTCGATCCTAACTGGATGCTCAGTGTTGCTAGATCGTGCCGCAGAGCAAGCGATTCTCGACCGCTCCTCGCTTTGCCTGTCCCACATATGGCGACAGCGCAAAAATTCTCACCCGCCTTATTTTATGCTCTCGACTATAGGCATGGCGCGCAAACATTATACTAGCTGTAACTTTTCACTTTTCCAATCCATCCGCCACACTACCAAATTACAAAAATTTGTTTGGAGATGCGTCCGGTTATGGGAGGGTCCGGATGTGACAGGTCGTACTATATTTCTTAATTATTAAATACTTAATTACAACACTACTTCAGAGTAGTCTACCTACTAACTGTTCATAATTTGAATACTTTCAAAACATATACGTAATTTTCATTTGTATACTTAAATTTGTCAAGTGCTTTTTATATTTGACACATTAACAGCAGTTATTACATAGTCTAAAACCTTAATAAACTTCAGAAAACTTGGGTCAACTACGAATAATAAAAAAATACTCATTACAAATTCAAATACAGTAGTGTCCCGCTAATCTGAACCCCGCTAATCCGAAAATCCGCCTATTCCGAACAGACTTCAGAAAAAATACCGATTTTTGAAAAACTTAAAAAACAGGATAAATTAACAAGATGTTCGTGAAAAAACGTACATTTATTGTTATATAAAATAGTTAAATAGAAACATACATAGATCCTATTCTTGAAAACGCCTGAAACGAAATAGGAATGAAAGCTGGTTACTTACAGTACATGTCGACTCCATTTATACAATTTATAGAATAATTTTTAATCACTGCTAAACACAAAGCATTACTAATTTACACACACTTTTAAGAAGTAAAGTCAGTGATTTTTTTTGGGTCAAATAGTACTGAATCGACTCGAGGATGCTATGTTCCGCCATTGCCGCATGAACATAACAACATCATTTGATGTTGATAAAGCGTGTTGTTTGACGTAGCGTAGCGCGAGGTCAAGAGCATTGCCGCATCTGTGTGTGATATGATTTCAGTTTGAGTATTCCCCTATTGCTCGCTTTCCTCCAAATCGGTCTGTTTGCATCGATAAATTTGTAATAAGCGCACACAGTTTATCAAACTACCCGTGTAAACACTGAACTAGATAAGGCTAGACTAGTGCTCAGTGCAGTGATTCATAAATATATGGGTAGGTAATGTCTTGGCGCTATGAGTTGGCGAAGGAAATGCATTTCCTTTCCGACTTTCACTGAACCTGTTCACAAGCCGATGAACGCTGTATAGAGCTGCCATTAGCAGATGTCCCCGCACATTATTTACCCATTAACATGTCAATACGTTGATATTATTTATGAAATCCGTCTATTCTCAATTCCCGCTAATCCGAACAGCGTTCAGTCCCAATTAGTTCGGATTAGCGGGACTCTACTGTACATTTAGTGGGAAAAAGAACATTGTTAGAAAAATGACAAACATGTAAAAAAACTCAGCAACTTACATTTACTGTCCTAAAAATGTTATTACTTTAGTTAAATCAAATGGCTTCTAACTTTACTTTTATGAAATGACTCGTTAACATTTTTTGCCTGGTGGTGTAATCGAACTGTGAAATACTTCTTACACAGTGCTTTCATTAACGTAATAAAATGATTTTGTACCGGTTCTTGGTCAACACTGGCTTCCAGCAAATAAGTCAAAACCAATAACTTGCTCATTAATTTACCAGTATTTACATTACTTTTGAATAATGATTCACAAAGTTTAACAACACTTTCAGAGGATTGAACCAGTCCACCTTTGTTCTTAGAGTGAATTAAACTGTTTATTTTAGAAAAATATCTCCAAAAGCGCTGGGTACTAGGGTGAGTCATGCTTGGCACCTCCATCTTCGTCTAGTATCGCGCTAAAGGATCGGCTTCACCGAGCGTCTAGTTCTCCCTAGCCTATCTAGGTTTTATACTATGTAATCATTGGTTACTATGTTAAAGATTATTATAATATCATTTATAAAATAATCAATATGACTGTAACTGCATACAGTATTTAACATGTAGATTCTGGAACATTTGCAGTATGCTTTACTCTACTAGTTTTGAGATATTCAACACTACAAACTTGACACTTTACAACTGTGTTACATAGATACAGCAGAGCCCCGACTAACCGAATTCCTAAAAACAAACAAAAAAAGTTCGGAAGTTCGGTTGGCGGTAGACGCATGCGTTAAATATAGCGGCAAATCTACTGTACTGTACTTATATTAGTCATATAATGTTTCGTCAAAAATGGTTCTGGTAAATAAAACGCACAGTTTTTAATCATTACTAAATACTGTTCATTACAGTAATTCCAATTCATTGCTAATCATCAATAGCATTAGGATTTTTTACATATTAATGTATTCTGACCGGTACAAGTACTGTTTATTAAAGAGAATAATAGATTTTCTAAATAAATAACATAATTTATTTATTTATAAGTAGTGAACTAAATAAACAATCAAACACATGACTTGAATAAACAATAGGTCTAATATTAATCTGGTAGTCAGATACACTTACACCCGATTCCACGTTTACCGTGCAGTACAGAGCGCCCATAAGCCATGTTATCCTTACGACAGTCTCAGAGATAATAGCCAACTAAAAAACATCAACTCCCATGCTACGTTCTGTCAGTTGATGCAACCCGCTCGACAATAAACGTGATGTTCGCTGTAATGGTTCGCTGCATGTCTATTCTCCCGTAAGACCTGTACTGCACGGTGAACGTGGAATCGAGTGTAGTAGCATAGTAAGAGTAGACAGACGTTTGTGATTATCGTTTATGCGATGGTGATGACATAATTCCTTATCTTGGCTTTTCTTGCACCTGCTTACTGCTTCTGTCCGACCTTCTATTGTGTCTAACTTTTAGCCTACCCGGCTTACCACCCTCTCACACATCTATGTATTTGTTTTTATTATTCTGTATTTGTATTTTATTTTTATTTGGACATTAGTTTTTCATTTGATAACGAGAGTTTCCCTTTAGATTTTTAACAAAGTTTGTGTTATCTGAGTTTTCGCTTATACGAGTTACCCTCGGTCCATATTACCTCGGATAACCGCGGCTCTACTGTATGTAAAAAATGTATCCTCGAGTTTCTTATTGTTATGACCAATCAAAACAAAATGGCCATATTATTTACTTTTTATAAATCTATCTAACGTTATCTGTAGAGTCAAGTTTGTATAGTGTTTCCATATATCCAGAATATTAATTATAAAATAGTGATCTCTTCAAAAATAACACCTGGTATACCTAATTTTAAAGTTATTGTTTTATAGTTTTTCAAGCTAGTTACTTTTACCTTTAACTTTTTTTTTTTTAAATTTATGAGACATTTTGGCGTAATATACGGGGTGTTTAAAAAAAATATTGGGGTTTTAAGGCTTTGTAGTATTTATTACATTTAACTTTCAATTACAAATAACACATCAAATGAAAGAGCAACTCAAACAGTTGTGTTGGTACTTCCGTGTGTATGCCCATGCACTGTTTCCTCTTTCTTCCATTAGGAAGCGCTAGTAGCAAAGATGGCGACTAGTGAACAGAAAGCTTTTTGTGTTTTACAGTTTACAAGGACTGAATCTATAGTTACAGTGCCTATTAAGTTCAAATGTAGTCCTCCAAGAGATAATAATATCCGTAGATGGTATTATAAATTTGAAGACACCGGCTGTCTTTTCAAAGGAAAGAGTACGGGATGACCAAGAGTAACTGAAGAACTTGTTGAACGAGTGAGTTTCATTCGAAGCCCCAAGAAATCAGTTCGGAATGCTAATCGTGAATTAGTAATTCCAGTGGCGTCTGAATTGAAACTTTTAAGGAAATGCTTACAACTATGTTCTTATTGTTTGTAGTTGTTACAAGCTCGTAAGCCTACATACTACGGTTTGCATGTCAAATTTGCAAACGATTTATTGCTGTATGACAATAAAGATTTTCTGAATTGTGTCGTCTTCAGTGATGAATCGACATTTCACCTAAGTGGACAGTGAACACTCATAATGTGCACATCTGGGGGCCAGCAAATCCCACAAGATAGTACAGTTACAACGAGACTCCTCTAAATTGAAAGTTTTTTGTGCCATTTCCCAGCAGAAAGTTTATGGGCTTTTCTTCTTTACTGAAGCAACTGTAATTATTGATGTTTCTTATCTTTATGTGCTACAACTATGGCTCGTCCCTCAATTGAAAGAAGCTGAACTACATAAATTTATTTGACAACAAGATGGTACGCTGCCTCACTGGTATAACTCAATACGCGATAGGTTAAACAATGTTGTAGCCGACCCCTGGATTGTCCGCAAAGGGCCGGATGACAGAGCTTGTTTTGCATGGCCTTACGTTCACCCGAGTTGACGCCATGTGATTTTTACATTTGGAGGTTCATAAAGGATCATGTGTATGTATCTCCACTACCAGCTGACCTACATGATGTAAGAAACAGGATTGAAGCAGTTGTTGCAACAATTACTCCAGACACACTGGACAATGTTTGGGACGAACTCAGCTATCGACTCGATGTGACGAATGGTGCTCACATTGATTGAACACTTGTAGGAAAAATTATTTCAGTTGCTCTTGCATTTGATGTTTTACTTCTAATTTTAAATTAAATGTATAATAAATATTATAAAGCCTTACAACCCCGATAGTCATTTTGCAACATCGGGTATATAGTATGGTGTACTATACTGTATTTAATAGTATTCTTAATATTTTTAGGTTATTCTTAATATTTTTGTAACACCTAGAAAAAAACAGCACAAATTCTCTATTAAATAAAAGTCACATGACCTTCTGTTTTAAAAGTCTGGTGTTCATCAGTCTCTTCTACATTACTAAATTTAGTAGTGATGAAGTATTTGAGTTAGTACTAAAATTTTAATATAATATTTTTTTAAAGGTTGAGTTGCAACAAAAGGAAGTTTTTATTTGCATTTTTAGTATTCTCATTTTTATTTATTTTATCATTATAATATTTGACTATGTAAGTTTCCTGTTTTTTGTATTTACTGACAACATTTATGACTTCTTTATTTCAGGAGTAAAACTTCGGGGGAAAGACCAGGTTGGCCTGCCTGGAACGTAAACTTCCCTTGATCAAACAAAATACTTTTAAATTTCTTAAGCATTATGAAATTTATAAATAATATTCTTTAGAAAAACATGAACATCCAGTGACTTTTTAAGAACACTATTAAATCAAAGCCACATACTTTGTGTCTTTCAGGAATAAAACTTCGAGGAAAAGGCCTAGGCCAACCGCTACAGCCCCCTGGGATTAACATGTGAACATCTCTGGGGGCAAAGACCTTTTCTTCACGCAAGCAGCAGCTGATTGGCTGATGTACACACAGGGCTGTAGCATAAATTAAGTTCGCCCTCAAGTTGACACTTTGCTGAAATACATTTAAACAGACAAATAAACTATTCCTTTTGCAATACATTGTGTTTGTTTAGTGTTATAATTTTTTCACATGTTTAGAGTGTTAGGAATAGTGAAAATATGTTTTGGTGTATTTAATGCAGCCTTTTCTATTTTTCTTGTCTCATTAACTATAATATGGGTCTGGATCAGCATATTATCTTTGATTTTGTTTATGTTTTTTTAACTAATTGATTTTGTTTTGCAATTACAGTTGGTCAGGATCATTAACTGTTCAATGTTTTCTCTTCTTTCTTTCTTTTCCTGTTTTCTTTTTTCATAGATTACTTTAAAATAATATTTATTTAAATAGAGTACTAAAAATACATTTATGTATTATTTATTTGTTAGCTATATTTTTTGTAAAATAATACTAAGGAAAAACTAGCTAATATTTGGGGAAACATTAATATGGATTTTGGTACGTTCTTCATTGAAGGCAAACACTCGGGATTGATTACTCATTTCTTAGTTTTATTTAACTTTATTATGATAGTGTGTATCTACATGAATGTAAATTTCACATAATTTGTAATAATTTTTAATATTACTAAGTCCAAATAAAACAAAAATGGACTCCTTGTTAAATATCTATATTTTATTTACATGTTCCATAACTTGTACATATTACTCAATTAAAAAAAAAATGGTGCCCAGCAGTTTTAATTTCTCAAATTTTAAGTGCCAGAACTCGTACCGCAAAGCCACACATTTTGCCTCCTTTTCGACCATATGCTACTTGCCAACCCTCCCCCCCCTTTAAAATAACAAGTTTTGATTTTTGAAAACTTGTAATAAAACTTACAATGAGAAAGTCATTTTTTCGTACGTTATTGGATTGTTTAGTTTTAAGAATTATCTTCGTATGAACCCAATAAAAAAAAATCGGAATTAAATAAATAGGATTAATATCCGGTGCGGACTAATTATTGTTCAAGTTAGTTCCGTTCTGTTATTAAAAATACCCTTAACAAAATACGTCCCGGCCGAAATTGTCTGGCACTGGTGTCCAACAAACAACTAGAGCAAGAGTTATGTGCCAAAAATCACAAAAACTATGAAAACGAATTAGTAATTGTGGAAAGGTACTAAACTTGTATACATATTGCAATTTTAAGGTTTCTAGAGCTATTTGCTTTGAGTTAGTGGAATAATCAAAATACTTCCCTCAAAGATTACGGAAATTTTCACCATAGAGTAAAAAATTCTTTCAATCTATGGGACAGATTATTATGATCATTATCTATCATCAGGTCCTTCAGACAGATCAAAGTTATTAGAATCCGCTGTCTTGTATCTAGGCCATGCGTTCCTAAACAAATGATGAATTATTTAAATTATTTACATAGTCGACTATTTTTATTCATTTGCAGAACTTATACTATTTTAAGTTTTCTAATCGATTGTTCGAAAAATTTTAATCTTTATCATTAAAATATTTTTGAATTGTATCTCTGTTATATTATAGAGAAGAAAATATTGTTTGATCACAATTATTTATCTCAAAAACTGCGTGTCAATTGAGATGAAACTTTTACCAAAATTTTGTGATTTCTTTTAAGTGACTTATAGTATAATATGTCATCAGTTGTACTAAAAGAGAGATGAACAGTAATTTAAAAGGTAGAACAATTGTTGATTATTTAAAGAGCTCTGCCATCATTTGTTGTTGGATTTGTTTAGTAATATTCTGGCAAGTAAGAGTTTGTGTGGATCTGAACCGAAATCTCATCAATGATTCTCAGTCTAACTGTTAAATCACATTTTGAACCTTTGTACAAACAAAACTAGATTAGAGATGTGTTTAGTAGATAAACTTAAATTTAAGTTGTAATATAAAGAAATTTGATAGTTTTATATTTTTGTTCTTCCTGCTTCAAACCGCTATACTACGACGAGGGTTGTTTTAAAAAAAGTAAAGTTTGTTACTAAAATATATTTTAATATTGTGCATACAGTGTATGGGTGGGATCCCAGCATGCCATGACACAAGCTAACAGTAATTGTAATCACAGCATTAGTCTGTTGGAAGAGTTTATTACGTTAAAGATTATTGATCGGCATGCAAAGTCAATATCATTTCAGCTCTGTTTTCGGACAGACAAGGGGTTTTGTTAGTCAACTTTCTGCCAAGAGGAACAACATTCAGTGCTGAATCATATTTGTTGACTGAATATATTCAGTCAAGTAATCCAGAACGAACTATGCGGGCTGATACCTGCACGTGGGGTGCAGACTAGCTGCACCTACTAAAAGGGATTTGGCATCCCTCGCGGTACCCGTGTCAAACAACGCCCAACACATTCGTCCAATTACATACACACGTACATGAAACAATACATACATTCTCACCTTCTTTTAGGGTTTTGACTGTGCCGAGCCATTGGGAGTGCTGAACCTGCCAGAGTTTTGACAACCTCTGGTTTGGTAAGGCTAATGTGAGCTTGCTCTGCCGAGACGTATGCGTGGTTTCTGTTTTGGGGCCAGCCACTTCGGTTCTTGGTCAGGAAATGTTCGCGTTGTTGAAGGAAGTCGGATTCTTCCTCACAGTAGTATCGGATTCCAGACTGATGTCTATCCAGACTGGCAAAAGAGTGTTCGGGATCCTCACGGAATTGGGGGTTCGGAAGTGATCTCAATATGATCTGTTGGACACGCCCTTACCGAGTTCACCCGATTCCGCCTAACACGATGCTTTGGACAAATGTACAAAAAACCGTTAGGTCAGATTTTGAAACAAAGAGACATAATTCAGATTCGTCTGATGAGTCTATAAACAAAGAATTGCTTAAGAAGACAAAGGAGCAACCATCTGAGTTGCCAGCTCACAAATTTTTAGTTTTTTCAAATGCCGAAAAGGATCCCGATTTATATAAGGTATCTCCCTTTGTAATCAACAAGGCGATTACTGGAACAGTGGGCCCTGTACTTTCCATTAGGAAATTACAGAATGGCACGATTTTAGTGGAAACTAACAGCGAGAAACAAATTTTGTCGCTATTAAAGATGACCTCTTTCTAAGACAAAGTCAAGGTATCTGTAGAACCTGACAGATCCTTGAATTATTCAAAAGGTGTCATTACCCGTAGAGAATTGATCCCCATTAGTTTGGAGGAAATAAGATTTTTTTTTTTTTTTTTTTTTTAAAGGCGAAAAACCTAGGTGGTTATCATCGCCTGCGGAGGAAATAAGAAGCGATTTAGCTAGCCAGTCAATCCTTGATGTCGTTGCATAATGCTCAATGAAAATGGAGAGAGAAAAGCCATTGCTTCTTTAATTGTAACCTTTGGCTTACCTTCATTGCCAGAGTATGTCTGTGCAGGTTTCTACCGTCTTTCTGTTAAACCTTACATCCCAAACCCTCAATGTTGTTTTAAGTGTCAAGCGTTTGGACACGTGAGCTCGACTTGCACAAAGCAAGAAACATGCGGTGAATGCGATAAAAAAATAATGAGGGCTGCAATGATGACGCAGAAGAAAAAACAGTCCTTACTATTATGGCTAAGGAAAAAATACTATTACGCCTCAAAAAATTATATAAATCCTCTAGACCTGCTCTAGAAGGCAAATCATTTGCTGCAGTGGCTTGAAATAGGAGCAACACTCCATACGCAAATTGTGGAAAATTGGCTTAAACAGTCAAAATCTTGACTGACCAGGTTGCTCAGCTAGTAACCCTATTTTCTAAAGTGTCTCCTTCCGCTCCCGCTTCTGTTTTAGTTCCTTCAAATTCCGTTCTCTAGTTTCTCAGTCTCACAAGCAGGAATAGAACCATCTATCCCTGCTCTTAATCTGAGAACGAAGATGCGGGAAAAAACCATCATAAAAAAGAAAATTATCCCAGTATCTGGGGTAAAGCAATTTTTAAAGAAATCCTATACTTATCCTTCCGTAGTAACAGGAGCTGTTCTGGACCCGTTCCAGGAAAGAAACCTGTTGCTATAAAAAGCAAAATTGTCAAAAGTAGTAAAAAAATAAAATAAAAAAGGATGTTCCTCTACAAATCCTCCTAAAAACCCTGATCCTTCCCCTTCTCCGCCCTCAACATCTTCTAAGACGTGTGAGGGAACTATGGAAGTGGATAAGCACACACAAGCAAAAAACCGTCCTGTCACTACAGGACAGAAAAATGAAAAGGTTGCAAAGGGACCATGTCCCTTCTAATATTTATTTATTTTAATTTGTATATAAATTATATTTACTCTCGAAATATATATTACTCAACTACATCCACAATCCCAAATGTGAATGTGGTTCAGTGGGATTTAAACGGTGTTAGGAGCCATACGGAAAATCTGAAAGTTCTTGTGCGAGGCACATCGCCTCTATTCGTTTGTCTCAAGGAGGCATATCTTCATAATACCCATTCCTTACATTTAAGAGGGTCCATCTTCAGATCAGATTTTGTTACAGAAGAGAGAGCAAGAGGTGGTGTAGTCATACTTGCTCACAATTCTATGGATGGTATACCGGTAAATCTGGATACACAATTACAAGCAGTAGCAATTCGAGTCGCTGTTCCCATAAAACTAACGATATGCAGCCTATACTTGCCACCAAGGTATGCCGTCCAAACAAACGACTTGATGGATTTAAAATATACCAATTACTTGCTCCGATTCTGTTGCTTGGCGATTTCAATGCACATCACTATTCGTGGGGATCCTCAACCTGCAGCTCAAGGGGTATTCATGTTGAGAGAATACGATCTGGTTTAGATTTGTTTTTACTTAATGATGGATCGTTAACACACTTAGCAGCTTTCGACAGGAGGTTGGATGGTCGTAGTCTTTTCATTTTGTAGTCCTTTGTTAACTACAAGATTTGAGTGGACAGTGATGTCAGATTTGTATGGCAGCGACCATGCCCCTATAAAAATTTCCTTTGATGACTCCTCTTTTCTCAACAACCGAACACCTCGATGAATAATAAATAAAGCCTTATGGAATGATTTTACAAATCAATTTTCATTGCCAGAAAATAATCAACATATTTCTATAAATGAAACAGTTGATATATTTACAGATTCCATTTCAGCAGAAGAAAATAATATACCAAAATCTTCAACACGACCAAAGTGGCCACCAGTTCCTTAGTGGAACGACAAAAGTAAAGAAGCTCTGCGCTTACGAAGAGAAGCATTAAGGACCTTTAATCGAATACCGACGGGAGAAAATTATAAAATCTTGGTGCCAAAGCTCGCAGAGGAAAGATTCTTGGACCCATAATATCGGTACAATAACCAGAACTACACCCACATCAACAGTTTGGAAGAAGTTACGTTCTGTGTGTGGCCGTGTTTCCTCTGCTCCCTTGGTTGGACTGATGCAGCAGGATGGGATATTGACTACAGACAGCCATCAAATTGTAAGCATTTTGGGCTCATCCTTTTCTAGCTTCTCTTCAACTGCTATGTATTACGATGCTTTTCGTACATATAAAACTGCTCAAGAGGCCATGCCATTCATTATCGGCATATCTCAGGATTTTTTGTTAAATAACCCATTTACAATGGATGACTTGGAATTTGCCTTATTGTCGGCTACAGATTCAGCTCCTGGACCCGATAATATCGTATATTCTATAATTAAACACATTCCAGAGTTGGGTAGGACAGCTATGTGCTTTTAATAATTAATTAGACAGCAGATCAAGGTTTTGACTTATTTCTCTGTACTTATGAAGTAATTACCAAACCAGAAGTGTGCGTGTTTTTAAACTTTCTGATTTTCTTCAGTGATAAATTTTTTTATCAATAAGATGGTTAAATTACCAAATTTTAAAATGTAACTATCTAATGCAGTTTAAATGTTTGACGTGTGTACAAAAATAATAAAAAACCTTAAACAAAATGTTCTAAAGTCTTTACCGTTATATAGTAATTTAAAAATAATATATTAACGAATTTTTGGATTGTTAATTTGTTCTGAACTTGATCATGTACAAAAATAATTTTTATCTGTTACCGTATTATAATTTACAAAGCAATAAAAGGCCGTTTTCGAAATAGATGACTTCATTATTTTCCTAAGTTTACAATAAAAATGTTTCCTTTTTTGCTATTACTAGTACCTTTACCACTCGTAACATTATTTCAAAACTTTTGATCGAAAATATTTTTAAGTTGAAATTTTGCAATTTTTTGTGAAATAGGTACCTGCAATTTCAAAAATATTTTTATAAAATTTGTCGTCATGTATATCATTGTGTAATTTTCAGATTTATTACTGGTACAATTAATTATTATTTAATAATTTATTTAGGTCATTATGTAGTATATTTGAAATGTATTTTAATGACTAAAGTTTGGGAATGTTCGTAACTCTTCTGACTTACCTCCTTTACCTTAACCCCCCCCCCCCCCCAGTTAAAAAAGAAACACTATAGGTCCACATTTTTAAAAATTGCAACTTAATCATTTTTTGTTTTATTAGTTATGAAAAACATGATATTTACACATTAATGATAGAATTCATATCTGTATCTATAATATTTATGGAGTTTTTAATAATTGTTTTGTAA
>JAGFPH010000265.1:427538-439852 GCA_018207615.1 Philaenus spumarius | reverse complement strand
TGTATCTATAATATTTATGGAGTTTTTAATAATTGTTTTGTGAAATTCCAGCATTTTCAATATTGCACAGCTTCTATATCATATAAAATGACCTACACAAACATATTAATCTAAGAGTTATGTCCATATTTATCACTGACATTATATTAAAGATAAATGTCAACTCACTGAGTTGAGTTATTTATTTCAACCGATCCCACTTGATGGATGCATTATTCTTTAAAGTACAATAAATTTCAAGGTGTAC
The DNA here is from genome assembly GCA_018207615.1 of Philaenus spumarius. Classification (NCBI taxonomy): domain Eukaryota; kingdom Metazoa; phylum Arthropoda; class Insecta; order Hemiptera; family Aphrophoridae; genus Philaenus; species Philaenus spumarius. The sequence continues at coordinate 439,605 of JAGFPH010000265.1, read as the reverse complement.
TTTTATTAGTGGTAAATAACAACGAATTACACATTGATGTACGTACAATTTGACGAAAGTAATTAATATTGCATTGTGGATATTTTGCTAAACAATAACTCCTCAAATAAATATTGTAATATAATGCACATCTAAAATGTTTAAATAATGCTAAGTGCAATACAAATAATCCCTGAAAAGGAATTGTTTTGGGTTACAGATTTTGATCAGTAAAATAATTTTAACATTTTGGAAAAGTCTAAAAACTATGCATTTATTTAATTTAATTGCTATGTTAACTAGTTATAATATTTTTTATATATCTGTATAATTTATAAGGCCTGTATTACACTTATCAAAAATCTTTGATTTGATCAAAGGTTCTCTCTTGGAGAACCTTTACAAATAAATTTGACGTGTGCCAACTTTGATAAAAGATGGCATATTACACTATCAAATATTTGATCAAAGATCTTTGACAAAGAACTTTGGAAGTGTAATACAGGCCTAAAAGAAGATTGACTGATTAATAATCAACATACAGCTAAAACTGTGATAGCTAAGAACTTAAGGCTAAACATCCCTGAAAAAGTTGTGTTTTTGGCCCGATAGATGGCAGCACCTCTGCGGCAAATTTGTACTACGAATAATTTCCGTAATTATTATCCGATTTTTGTTTTGTAAGTTATTTTGTAAATGATATGAATAAAACATTCACGCTATTGTGATGTTTTTTTTTTTAATTGATTGATAAAAAAGTTTTATATAGATTTTTTTGTTGCTGTAATATTTTGTTTAAATCGCAGGTAGTCATTTTGTAAATACAAATTTTAAAAGAATTTTGCCGTTTTCAGATATTAACTCGGTCAAATGGTCGTATCGGAATCGTTTTTTAAAGATATTATCATTATTTCTCTCACGCTCCGGTCCCCTCCTCCCGCCGCGTAGCGCACCATCCCCCCCAGCACAGCCCAGCCAGCCGCTCTGCCCGGCTCTGCAACTGTAGCGTTCGTCAACTCACTCACTACTCGCATTCATACTCTGGCCGGACACACTTACTAGACTAGACTACTGATTACGACAGGTGTTTGTTATCTGTTAAAAAGTATTTTCTGTAAGTCGAAAAGAGACATCTAGAATAAATATAGAAAAATATACAGTAGTTCAAATTAAGGATTTATGAAAGTAGGCCTATATACAGGTTCTTTGGCCATACATTATTCAATAACACTAGGGTATGAATAATATTACCCTATAACGTTAGTTATTTGTTTCAAATAAAACTTATATTTTAATACATGAAAACGAGAAATAAATAAAAAATGAATAGTGCAAAATACCATTTATTTAAAGTAAGCCTGAGGTGTAAAAAATAAAATATAATATAATTCAACTAGCTGACCCGTGCGAAGCATTCGCATTCTAACTTACTTAAATCCCACTTAATTAAAGTATACACCGTATATTTAGTATTGTATAGATAGAGCGTATTTAGTGCGTCATATAGCAATGTAATGGCGTAACGGCAGCTCTCCAGCTGGATATTGTTATCATCAGTGTTGCCAACGCCAGGAAAATTGTTTTTTTTTCGTGTATGTGTATTTTTCCGGTGTAGCGGTTAAGGAAAGCTTTAAAATGATGTCTCATTCATGTAATTTGATGATGTATTAAGGAAGTTATGGCGTACCGACAAAAAATGGCCTTGAGAAATAATATATGTGATATGTTGCATGTCAAGGTGAAAAGTTCTACTTTAATAATATGTTTAACATTTTTAGCAAATTTTGATATTTGTAATTAGTTTAAGTTCTTTGTTCTGTGAGTATCAACAGCTATCCTCCGGAAATGTTTTTTCTGTGAACTTAGCAGCACTGCAATAAATATGAAACAGCTGATCTAATGATTGAAGTTGCTACAGAAGATAGCTGAAAGAATTCTCTAACTAGTAATGCCATAATTTAAGATAATATATTGTCTTTTCATTTGTAATTTTCCTTTAAACTTAAGTAATACGTGATGTGACACCCGTTACATTTTGTTTACAAAAGTTAGTATTACAAAATGAACAAACACCTTAGGAAAATACTTTTACTGTAATAATAAGAGGTTTTGTTTCCCTAATGTTTTGGTATTATTATTTTAATTTTATTTTTATAATTTAATGAGTAATTCGCGTAATGGGTGTTACATAATTTAATGTATCGGGTGTTACAATTCAACACAACTCACAACCATTCAGTGTTTAGTATATTTATATTCATTTTAAGTAGAATTTAAATACATAGCCCTATTGAGAGTTCATTAATTTTGGTAGCAACACTTAAAAAGTTAAGAATTATATGTTATTTTAAATAAAATTGAACACGATAACACCTTCAAATTTCATACTGCGAATATCCTATTTGTAATTCCAGAATCAATCTTTTAACATATTTACTGGGCAATGAATGTTAGGCGTATCAAATGATTTTATTTATCTTTAAAGTTTTAATTCTATTACTATTACACCTCATACATTTTTTTCTCACGATAAAATGATGAGTGACGTTGTAAAGTGTCAGCAGCATTTGCAAAAAGCCAGAGAGTGAGATAAAAAAAGAAGAGAAGAGAACAATACACTAAAAGAAGAACAACTTGAAAAGATCCAAAGCAGAGTAAAAAAATGTAGGGAGAAAAATAAGAAGCGCAATTATCATCAATATCTCAGATTTCGCTGGGATATTAAATATCATATTCTGAGAGATGACAAATTTAAGAATATTTTTGGCAAATTACAACAACCTACAGCAGCCCAAAGGACATTTTACAATTCTTTACGAGTTTCCACTAGCAGTTGATATTTTTGAAAAATGAATTATCTTATGAAGTTCCAAATTGTTAATTCTAGAATTTGATTTAGCGATTATTTTGTTTTTATTTAAAGTTTTAGGCCTATTCTATTAATTCTTGATAGGGGCATATATAAGACTGATCTTTAGTAAGTCTAATTCATAATAGGCCCTAAGGCATGGTATAAAAAGTATTGAACTATATCCATGTAATGTATTAAGTATATATATTTGTTAAATATAAGTTTTTTTTATGAAATATAAGTTTTTATTTCTTATAGTGATCAAAGAAACCTCAATTATACTTCTTGTTGTTATTTGACACCTTATTATTATATAATATATGTTAAAAATCTTAATTTTAGCAACAGCGTCACACCCGTTACATTTTAATGTAACACCCGTTACACAAGATTTAATTTTATGTTTAAAAAAATTGAATGCCAATATCAATTTGAATTACAGTTCCATTACATACATTTACTGTGGAATAACTCATATTTTTTTTTAAATTTTACAGTTTTAAAATTCACAGAGTTTCAAGAACATTTACATGAAGTTCAACTTCACTATCCATTTTCAGTAACACCCGTTACACTCCTTTTTTCTATATTTTAGGCTAACTAAGATATAGTTAGCCTTCGTTGAAAGCCGAAGTTGCTTTTTAGATTTTGTTGTTCCTCGGCGATCCATTGAGAAAACAAATGTTAAACGAAATAACGTTCTCAATAACAATAATTACAAGACGACGCAATAGTACAACAAAGAAGAATCGCGGGAGAGGACATGGATGGAAGCGAAGGAAACCGTCATCCAACTGTATACAAGCAACATCTGAGATGCGTGGTGGGGGGATAGGTGGTGCGAGGAGTCACAGCGGCACTGCACCTGCTTCGTGTCACTCTCGCGTTTGTTCTCATTACTGTAAATGTATAAACAACGATACCGACTAAACCAGCCAGGCGATTTTAAAAATTAAAAGTTTAAAATTAATTAAAAATTATTGTCTTCAAAATGACTACCTGCGATTTGCATTTTTCGTTTTGTAACACAATTATTTTATTATTATTTTTTAAACCAGCAACTTAATTAAAATTTAGCTTCATTGGCGTGAATTCTAATCTTATTCCGTTCACAAATCAGTTTTGCAAATGAACATCGGACGAAAATTCCACCAATAAACACCATATAAAATGGCTCCATTTTGGTGCTGCGCCGTGGTGGCAGAATTTGGAACTAATCCTGGGATGTTTAACCTTAAAATGTTCAGGGTACCTTCATATCACTAGGTAGCACTCAGAAAGGATTTGCAAAATATTTATTTTAAAGGTTGAAAATTGTCAAAATACCTTTAAAGTTCATTTAGTTTTCCGCTAGACAGCAGCATATCATTTGAAATATTGTGGACAAAACTATACTGTATTATCTCTATAATATTACTGTATTTAGTTCATTTTATATAGTTACCTAATTTTCCACTAGAGAGCAGGATCTCCTAAAAGAGCTTTTAACATTAATTTTGAAACTCTAATCAATATTGAAGCTTAGTTGGTTTTCTGCTAGAGAGCAAGCACCTCCTGGATCACCTTTGAAATATTAATTGTAGTTCAAACTATCGGCTACAATACTGTATTTAGTTCATTTTATAGTTACTTTATTTTTCGCTAGAGGATAGAACCTCCTGGATCACCTTTCAAATATTGTAGACCGAACTATTAGCTACAATATTACTGTATTTAGTTCATTTTATAGTTACTTTATTTTCCGCTAGAGGGCAGAACCTCCCGGATCTTCTTACAGTGACTAGATAGAGACAGTGTGGTCAACGGACGTCTTGTTTTCTATTGGCTGCGCCATATTGTTTCCATTTTTCTGCTTACTGTAATGTTATTTAAATAGGAATTAGTTCTTTTCGTGATATTACTGCTGTTATTTCATTGTTTTTCTTGCTTTTTTGTATGGGTTTTCGTAGTTTATGATTTAATTATTAAGTTTATTAAATAGTTCAGTTGTAATTTAGTGTTAACTTAGTGAAAACTGAAATTACAGTCTATAGATAACTAGCCCTTTTAGTGGTTTTGACAGTATTAAGTACAAGTATTAAGATGACAAAATGTAAATAGTGATGTAAACCTAAAATAAAGTTTGTACGCAATTATTTTTCATTGTATATGATTGTATTTATTATTTTCACTCCTCCCATTAACCTTCTTTCTGGCAAAGAGTAGCCTACCTGGAGTAGGCTACTATTTTAGCAATAATTAAGTTATATTATATATCATTGTACTCAGGAGATTCTTCAGATTTATTTAGTACATGGTTTATTACATTATAGTCTACTTTTATCTCTTGTCACTGTAGACTATTATTAATTGTTTGAATGCGTGAAAACTATAACTGGGTCTACCTATTTCTTTCTGTAATAGCCAACTTTCAAAATAATGTGGTAGGTAGGCCTAGTCCTAATATATTTTTGTTTATAATAAATTAGGCTTCGTTGTATGCCTTTTTGGAACATATTTAGTTTGTTTTAACCTTTTAAGGTAAAATTTACAATACGCCTACTCGCCATATTTTTTATTTTCAATACGGTAGCCTACTTACTAAATAATGTGTTTACTATATTTTTGTGTAGGCCTATTTAGAATATATTAGGCTTTATTTTATGCCTTGTCGAAAACATATTTTGTGTTTTTATAAACTTTTTTACTCGTGGAAAAACTAATAGGCCTACTATTTTTTAGAAGACAAAATATATATAAAACAACGCACAAAATTACACTTGATGTTATTTTTGGGTAGCATATATGTATCCTTTATAATATGGTTTAGAAACCCTAATTTTGCATTTTAACGTATTCATACATTTTTTAAATACGTAAACTTTTGAATTTTGCTGAAATTTAATATTTTTCTTCCAAAAATGTATTTGAGGAAAAACATATTTTTTTAATTGTTTCTTTTAAAACAGATTTTTTACATTTTCAAATTTTGAATTTATAATTTAAAAAACTAGATATTTTTCAAAGGGCCAACTTTTGACATTTCAATGGGCTAAATGTACCATAGTAGTTTTGTTCCATTTGTACTAAACTACTCAAATTGTTGTTTATAATTGTTAAAAATTCAACTACACAGAAATATTGCATGTACTTTTCTTATGAAGAAAAATAATAATAGTATATACTTCACTAAATTTAATTAGATATATAGATGTTTAAATGACAATGTGTAGGCTACGAGTAGTAAAAAAGTGCCAGCCGGTATTTTCTGTATTCATTCATTTAGTGAAGAAAATATATCGAAAAAAATGGTTTATACTTGACAATTTTTGTGACAATGTATTAATCCAATTTCATAAGAACAATTTTGAAGCGGTAATTGGAGTTAAATGCGAAAAATCGTCCCTACGCTAATATAAACCCGTGTTGAGTTGGAAACAATATGGCGGCCAGCGCTCGTTGGCCACACTGTCTCTATCTAGTCACTGTAGATCTTCTAGATCTTCTAAATAGCTAATCTTTCCTTCTCTTCTTTATATTATTACATTATCAATCAACAAACTTGATTGTCTACTAGAGGGCTGTCGTCTAAATAAACCAATGATTTTAATTTAAGATCGTCAGTAGAGCCTCATCTTCAGGTGAAGGGAAAATAAATATTTTAAGACTGTCTACTAGAGGGCTGTCTTCTAAATAAACCAATGATTTTAATTTAAGATTGCCACCTAGAGGTTATGAAAAGACACCAGTGGATGTTTAAGATTGCCTACTAATTAGGATTTCAAGAGAGCTGGTTAGGATCAAAAGCAACACAATTTTAGGTCTATACTGAACCAAAACACGATTCTTGAAAGTATTTACATTTATTACAACAGCAACCACTTAAGCAATTTATAATGAGTTAATTAGTTTTCTCAACCAAGAACCAATAGCTTTTTTAGGTTAGGTGCACCGTTCGCAGATTTTTTTACTCAAGGTCTGGCCTGTTTTATTATAAGATTTTACATTAATATTTACAATAAACAGCAATGAAGTAAATTTTAACGACAACGAAATCAATCACTTAGGCCTCGTTTATGCACTAGCGGTCGACCGCAGCGGCGAGCCACCGCGGTCGACCGCTGACAATTTTTGTCAAGCGGTTGACCGCGGCGGCTACCCGCTCGTTTTTTAAACACTGTGGTGGGGGAGCCAGTGCTGCCAACTGTTCTCCAGTCCTGTCAGTCTGAAAAAGTGTTATAAGTGTGCGATGTAAAATGTAACCAAACACCGGGTAGGTTGGCAGCACTGACATGGCGGGACCGGTGAGCCGCTGTGCATAAACGCTCCCATTTAAACCAATGCATTTTAAAACCGCAAAAAACTGCGGTTTGTAAGTGCACCGCTCTGTTTCTGTGAACTGCTGCGGCTCGCCGCTCCGCTTCTTGTTGCATAAACGTGCCCATTTAACTCAATGCACTTATAAAAGTAGCGCGGCGCGCCGCTGCGGTCGACCGCTAGTACATAAACAGGGCCTTATGTAGAGTCTATTCGATTTGCTAAATATTTGTAATTCATGAACGAATTCTTTATCAAAATGTAATTTAAATGAAACAACCATCAAGGTGTTAAAATGTTCCATCAATAAATAGTTACATAGTATGTGTATTGTTCTTCGGACAGAAGGAAGCCTATACATAATCTGCACTTTTAAATTGACCAAAAATATTTTGAAATAGGGCTTTTTTGATGTAAAAATATCAAACATTTTCCGAGGACCCCACGAGGTCTCAGTTCCGGTACTAGAAACATTTTCAGGAAAATCAATCCTTATTCCTGTAAAAATTTCATAGTAATACTGGTAACATAGTCCGTTTGCATTTGCTTCACCGCGAGTCCCCGGGGGTTGGTGAGCGAAGCGAGTGGGGACAGAGTCACTTGTATCTTTGTATGATATGAAAAAGTACAGAACAAACTTACAAATAAATATAATTGACCGAGCGAAGCGAGGTCTCCGTTTTAACTCGACCGTTCGGCATTTCGTCTGTGTGTCTGTATGTCTGTGTGTCTGTCTCACGATTACGGCCAAACGCCTTGACCGATTTTGATGATTTTTTGCATGAATGTTCCTTATTTCTAGGCCGAGTCATGTATATATATACGGTTTTTTCCATTTTTCAATTTTATCCCCTTAAATAAAATAACAATGGCGGCCGGACCGTTTCTCTCAGTGTAAGCTTTTTTCCAAAGCCAGTTTGTGGCTTAACCGTAACTCAAATTTAAAAACTAATCATTTTCCTAAAAGCAAATTAAATTTTAAACAAAATTGTATTCTTGATTTTTTCCGTATCTCTAACGGTAAGCTCACAAAATGGCCGCAAACTTCGAATTTGTTTAAAATCGTCCAAGTTTTTGTATTTCAACCATGTTTTTATACGTTTATTCTAAACCAATTCAAAAGTGTTCCTTAGCTTTTTTGTAGATAAATGTTTAAAGAATTCATATATGCCAGTAAAAAAATTATTGAAGTAAAATTAAGAAAGTTATTAGCTCAAGAAACAATCACGTTCAGTAACGAAAGGAAAATGTTTAACTTTAGGCCTACATAAAAAGTAGTAATTGTAATTTAAGAAAGTGTAGAGGATAAATCAAAGAATTGAACTGTATACTTGTAAATTATCATTGTAAATTTCATAAAAGTATTTGACTTAGCTCTACTTGAATTACAAAATGAGATGAAACAAATGAAACCTTGCGGCGGTAAAGGACATACAAAAAATGACCGTAGGACACCGTGGGAAGTGTTGGTACATGGGTTGAGATCACTATCACGACGTTTTAACATAGTTTGTTTTCATTATTTCTAATATTGGAATATTATATGGAACTTAAGTTAACTTATGATACATTGTTAAGTTTGAGTTATTTAAGAACCGTATGTAAATATTTAATTGTATGTTGTCCCTCTATAACGCGATATTTTTAGCTATCTTACGCATTATTAACCTAAATAAAACACAATGCCTCTAAAAGAAAATCTTTAGCAGTTAAAGCTCTAGAAAAGAAATCAAAACGAGAATTAGAAATCCCGGAATCGCGGGAATTGTAAATAATGTTTCACTGGCTAAACCTTGTGCTTACTTCCTTACTGGCACACTATTTTTAACCTAAGCTCAAAACCACACTTGTTATTTCAACGAGCGAGGTCTACTTTTCACAGAAACTACTAGTTACCGGTAATATATGTTTGAGTCCTATTATCTTTGTATTTGAGAGGGTTTCATCACGCCCTCAAACTAAATAACCTTTAAATTATGTTTACTTTGTGAGTGTGTTTTAATACAAATTAAAAATGTAGTGCAAATATATAATCATGCGACGTTGAACACAGAAGAAAGGTGAAAATGAGTTGGAACAGTTATGTAAGTTATCCAGGAAAATTATGGGTTTGATACCAAGGATGAATGGAGAGAAAGTCATCTGGAATGAATATAATATTATTATGTATGTGAACACGACTAAATTATTTTATCAAAAGTAAGAAGTTTACAAAATAACATTATTTATGCTTAAAGCAGAAAATGACAGCATAGGCGGGTTATTTACTGGGTTTATTTTCATCCGTGCGGAAGATTCGCCGACATTTCAGTAATGGTGCGAAAAGTGCATTGTACCAAATTGGACCTTAGGCTACTCATTAGACGGAAAAATAAAAGAGCAGCATATTTGCCGTTAACAGTAGTTGAGCACCGCCCATTTTCACTACAATCTACTGTAATTTTGCAGACCGGTTTTTCAGTCGTTCAAAATATTTATTATTATATTTTTTTTATTCAAAAAAATTAGTGATATAGTTGTAGACAATTTAATCATTTCGTTAATACACAAAAGGTCAGTTTAAAAAAATAAAGACTAATAACAAAGCTTGGCAAGAAGTATATTTAGAAATTCTTAATGAACATAAAGACACAAATTCCAAGAACAATTTTGTGTCATCCTCTCTCAACTGGTCTAACAACGCAACGTATGAAAGGTCCAACCTCCTTTTTCTGATTAATTGAATGGGCCCAAATAAGCCGATGTTTTCTCTTCTCTCTCTCTCTCTCTCTCTAGCCATGGAATGGTTATTTAGCAAGAATTAGTTGCCATGTACAAACAAAACAAGAAATAATAAAACAGCAGGTCCTACACTTCCGAATAATAAATTAAAATTATGTACACTAAATTAACACTCAATTAAACATTTTAAATAATTCGATTTCACATGGCTGACGTGAGTCGAGCGAATTTCCAATATTAAGTTTATATGTTTTAGGGTTTCAATCAACTATTTGGGAAATTTGTCTACTAACCAAGGCGCTGAAAAGCTGCCTGCGTTACAGTAACTAGTCACTGGTCACTGTAGCGTGAACGAAAAATATATATTAAAATTTATTAGCACTTCAGACTCCAGCCACTGTTCACGAGCTGCTTCATTCCGCTCGCAGCGAGTTTGTACCTCGACCTTGCGGCTCTGAGTATGGACTGCTTCGCTTCGCTCGCAGAGAACAATCACGGCCGTCGGCCTCGGATCCAGAAGCTCCCCACGGTAAAATCCCCCAAGTGGGTTTGAAACGGGTACTTTTATGGTATTTTACGTTTTAAAAGTTTTTTTTGGGGGGGTCCAAACGAGCTATAAGGTAGTGTAAAAAACAAAATGTGCAGCATAATCTTCTATATTTTATTTTTTATATAAACCCCAAAAAATTTTAGTTCTACTACGAAAATTCTCAAAATATTGTTACTTCCTGTCAAAAAGGTTATGTTTGTTGATTTTTTTGGCTAACGAACTCGTCCGAGAGACTTAGAAAACCAACGTGTGTACCAAATTTGGGCCAAATCGGCCGTAATGACACTACAAAACGTGTTCTAGGGACCGTGATAGGTGCTCATTTATCACTCCCGATCTTAGGTCTCACCATAAGAGTCACTGCAGCAATAGCTCATCTTTCTTATGGAAATTCGCTAATAATTACCTAAAGACAGTTTTTGAATCAGCGACGATAGGCTATTTCCGCGTGAACTATAATGCGCTCTTTGTGCAGCATACAAATAGCCTAACGAGGGCTTCATTAAAATATTAATTCATAACTAACTGCGGTAATTTCAGATGGGTTAAAAAAAAGTTCTAGGGTTAAATGAATTTCCAGAAATAAGTACCATTAGGGTTGTAACCCAAAACTAAACAACCTCCAAACGTTCCCTTATTATTAATATACCGATAAATTAAATTTTACATCATAATTTTGACAATAATGGCATTTTTTTTCATTAAAAACAAACTGCATTAAAATCGGCCATGTAGATCTCCAGAAATAAGTATCAATAGGGATGTAGGCTAACTTCAAACCAAAAACTCCAAAGTGTGCCCTTATAAATACACTGATGAAATAAAAATTACATTTCATACTTTTTTACAATAATGACTACATTTTCTTTCATTTAAAACAAACTGCACGAAAATCAGCCCAGAAGACCTCAAAAAATAAAACCAAGAAATAAAAAAAACGTAACCTAAAACAAACAAAAACCCTTATAAAAAAACAGATGAAATAAAAACGATATTTCATCATTTTTAGTAATAGGCTAATGATAATATTTTCTTTCGTTTAAAACAAACCGTACGAAAATCGGTCCAGTAGAACTCCAGAAATATTTAGTCCTAACAATAGGGTTGTAACCTAAAACAAAAAAAAACTTAAAATTGCCCTGATTAGTATAACGATGAAATAAAAATAACATTTCATAATGTTTTTTATAATAATGGTAACATTTTTTGTCATTGAAATCAAACCGCAGGAAAATCGGCCCAGTAGATCTCCAGAAGTAGGTATCAATAGGCACCCAACGTTTAATTATATGCTGAATTATTATATAAGATTCATATACAGCAATTTTTATAAACTAACCGATTTGTGGAGTACATAGCATACGTACTAGGTGCACCCACTCTTTGCTCGCGAAGTTCAGTACATTATTGTTTATTACAGTGGTGGTGCAGAAGACACATTTTAATGTGCATTGTTGTTGTTGTTTTTTGCATGGTGCAATATTTTACTAGTATTTGTTGAACATTTTTTTAGTACTTATTCATCGTCGAAATTTTATTTCCATGATAATAAGTTAACTTTTCTATCGTTTTAGTGTTAAGCTATAATCTTATAGGAATTGATAGGACCAGTACATGTTTATGAATAATTCGACCACGCAGCTGAACCGCTGACGTGAGTTGAGCAAATT
>JAGFPH010000265.1:386707-422538 GCA_018207615.1 Philaenus spumarius | reverse complement strand
ACCTTGATACATGCAAAAGGTCACGGATTACATAGGGCCTACATCTTAATCTCAATAGTATTGAACATAGGTAGGCCCTACTAAAGATATTATTTAATGTTAAATGCTTCGCTCAAATTTACATATATGAAAACAACCTGACTTAAGATTTAATTTATATACCTTTCGTTAGCCAATAAAAACATATAGTCATGCATGTTTCAAAATAAAATATTTCGTTTCAATAGGTACTGAAAAAGACTAAACAGTAATTATTGTAATAATCTAACCTGTTCCCTAATAGGCCTACAATAATACTGATAGCCTATACAGTTGGGCAAAAGTCTGAAATATATTTAATAATTCGAAACCCATTGAGAAAATTTAATGACCTTTTGCAGTTATGTATTTGTCGCTGTAACCAATAGTTCGAGGTATTTTACTTGTTTTTGGCGTGACCTGGGGTCGGCCCACTTAGGAAGTCTTGAAATTTTTTATGCAAGTCTAGGTCGAGTTATACCTCATTTTAAAGGTCTTTGTTAGTGGAATACAAAAGTGCAAATCTGACCGCAAAAGAAAGATCCAGTCAGTAATTACAGCTCCTCAAAGATTGTAATATTATGCAACTAATGTGTTACGATTTGTGTTAGTTTGAAGCAAGTGTATATGAATATGGAACATACAAGACCTACAAAGAACACACCTAAATTTGTGGAATAAATCCACCAAAATTAATTTTAATTTGTACACGACTTTATTATTAATGTGTTTTAAATACTGTGCTCATTTTTTATATCTGCTACAATATTGTTACCGGTATTAGACCTATTAATTTAATTTAAAAAATAATAATCTAAACAAGTTACCTAAAGTGCGTATATAAGTTTATATATGCACGGACATTCTTTTATAAAATTACTTCATAAAACCAGAAATAAATATAATTAAGAATTAAGAAGTGTTATAATAAGTAACTTAATGTATTGTGAACTAACAAAATTCATAAAACGTTTGAGTTTATCGACGTTCGTAAAATGTGCTAATAAAACATTACAAATAAACAGCTGATTAGAGGAAAGAGAATTATTGGATGCTGATGATGATTGTATATATTCTATTTAGAACTGCAACAATGGAGGAAATTCTCTTGTGAACAAATAAATATATTGAAACACAATAACGAGCATTTCCATAAGTATACAAAAGCTGTAACGTCTATTTATTCTCTCTTTATACCAATAATAGGCCTAAGTTAAGTTAAGTTTAACAACCCACTATCTCCGCTTATGAGCAAACGAACATCTTAATTAAATCAAAATACATTCGTTACTATCATTTTGAACCCATAATTCTCAAAATTCTTTAAAAACCTTCAAAAATTCTCTGGAACTATAAATTTGAATAGCCTACAGTACTTGCAAACATCGCATTTACAGAAACATGATCGAAATAGTTTGGTAAAGTCGGACTAAATGTGCAATTTTTTGGGAGAAATGATTTACTAACATTTTGAAGCGCAAAAAAAAACGTTAAAAAAGTAATTGATAATGTTTTATCTTATTTATTTTCATTCGCTGTCTAACAACTCGAAGTGATTACAAGTTTTAAAACAAGAGTAGCCTAACATTTTCTTGGGTAGTCTATCTTCTAATTTTGAACATATCTAAACATTGTTATGAAAGAGATTTTTTGAGGTACCGGTAGTATACAGGTGTCTTTAAATGGGTCACCATTGGTAACTTGTAAATTATAAATCTGACATCAAACTTTAAATGGGGAACCTTCCTTGTTTTTTGAGAAATTTAAAAATATGGAGTTCAAATATTTTTAAATGACCGCCATTTTACAATATGGAGGTCAACTTTCGAATTTCTTAAGGAACACTCTGTATTTTATGATGATTTTGGATTTTATAAGTTATTTTAAGACGTTTTTTTCTTGATATTTTTAATACGATTAACCGTTTAAAAGGTTAACCCATTAAACGTTTTGAACCAATGAAAACGCTCTTAACACTAACAAAACATTGTTTAGATAAACAAATAAATTTTTATGTAATCAACAAATACGGTTTTCGTCAATTTTTAAAACCATAATACAGAAGAATTCACATTTTATGTTACCGGTACCAACTTCGTTTGTCATGTATGACAAATTTGTAGTTTTGTCACTTACTTGTTCCTCTGTGTTATTGGTTTAAAAAATAACAAAAACCATATTTGTTGATTTTAAAAAGTAATTTGTTTGTCTAAACAATGTTTTGTTAGCGTTAAGAGCGTTTTCATTAGTTCAAAACGTTTCCATACAAAAATATCTTCCGCTGAGTTAATTTGATTTTAAAACTTTATACCCCTAACTTTTAAACGGTTAGTCATATGTATATAAAAAAAAAACGACAAGAACAAAAAAGTCTTAAAATAACTTTTAAAATCCAAAATCATAATAAAATCCAGAGAGTGCCATAAGAAATTCGAAAATTTACTGCCATATTGGAAAATGGCTGCCATTTACAAATATTTAGTCAGATTTATAGTTTACACGATACCAATGGTGGCCTATTTAAAAAAGACTTCCTGCATAATATTATGTCACATGGTCGTTTTATGTAATTAGTTACGAAATTAAACTTCAGGTTTCCAAACTTCATTGTGGTTCAAAACGAATGATTAAAACTGGACTGCCACCACTAGAGCAGTAGTGTGTCATGTTTCCTGGTGTGAGGGTCTACCGCCTGTAGTTTATTGGGTTTAAACACCAAATCTTAACTTACCTTTAAATATAAATGCATAATTTCAAAAAGAAAGCAGTTTTAGAAAGTTTTCAATAATCCCATAAAGTACTAAGTTATTTCAAAATTCAAGTTACTCTTAAGAGCGTATTTTAATGTAAACAAAGTGCGACATTTTTTGACAATGGGGGGGGGGGTTATAACCCCAAACCACCCCCCTGGTTACGCCTATGTGAAGATCATTCCGCCGCCCGAGACAGACAGAGGCGTGCGACAGTCATGTGTCGTGTGTCGCTCATCTCTATCTCGCCAGACCGCTTTTGAAGGAGTATTGGTGGGTGACATCCCGCGGACATTTGTACAATTTTATTAATTCATACAATGTTCAGTTTATTTCTCACTGTACGTACTTGTTCTGTTTTATTGTTGATATAGTATATCTATATAGTATGTTAACATAAGAAAATTGTTTTTTGTTCAGTCTGAAATAACCTCTGAACGTTTCTTCCTCTAGTGATATATAATTATTTATTATAATATTATTATTTATAATTTATTCTTGCCTTAGCAATCCTTTTATAAGTCTTATCGTTTGCAGCTGTTTCACCTTTACATTTTCAGGCATCATCAGAACGAATAGTAGGCAAAAAACACACTTCTCACAGTTACACTTATTAACGGATTAAAATGACATTTAACATATAAACGAATAAAAACATAATAAATAATGTCATAAATAAACGACACTTGTTGAAACATTTAAAACACTTAATTAAATTTATTCGAGTCACATAGTATGGGACTGTCATCGATTCCACTATATCACAAACATTTTAAACGATAAGACTTATAAAAGGATTGCTAAAGCAAGTATAAATTATAAATAATAATACTAGTAGTTCTGTGAACAGTAGACCTCGCTCGTTGAAATAACAAATGTGGTTTTGAGCTTAGGTTAAAAATAGTGTGCCAGTAAGGAAGTAAGCACAAGGTTTAGCCAGTGAAACATTATTTACAATTCCCGCGATTCCAGGATTTCTAGTTCTCGTTTTTATTTCTTTTCTTGAGCTTTAACTGCTAAAGATTTTCTTTTAGAGGCATTGTGTTTTATTTAGGTTAATAATGCGTAAGATAGCTAAAAATAACGCGTTATACAGGGACAACATACAATTAAATATTTACATACTTAAATAACTCTAACTTAACAATGTATCATAAGTTAACTTAAGTTCCATATCATATTCCAATATTAGAAATAATGAAAACAAACGATGTTAAAACGTCGTGATAGTGATCTCAACCCATGTACTAACACTTCCCACGGTGTAGTAGCCTACGGTCATTTTTTGTATGTCCTTTGTCGCCGAGAAGTTTCATTTGTTTCATCTCATTTTGTAATTCAAGTAAAGCTAAGTCAAATACTTTTATGAAATTTACAATGATAATTTACAGGTATACAGTTCAATTCTTTGATTTATCCTCTACACTTTCTTATAATAATATGTCATTTTTGGGCAAATGATATATTCCTAAATTACTATTCAAAACAGGCCTAGTTTTGTTAGCAGTCTGTAGTAGGAACATAAAAACTGGTGTTTTCAAAATAAGAAATTTGAAATTGATAAATATTTTTATACAATTCTAGTTAGAACTAAATTAAGAAACTTTTTTACATTTATGAAAAAATTACAATAATTTTTACTACTTTTTATGTAGGCCTAAAGTTAAACATTTTCCTTTCGTTACTGAACGTGATTGTTTCTTGAGCTAATAACTTTCTTAATTTTACTTCAATAATTTTTTTACTGGCATATATGAATTCTTTAAACTTTTATCTACATAAAAACTATCGAACACTTTTGAATTGGTTTAGAATAAACGTATAAAAACATGGTTGGAATACAAAAACTTGGACGATTTTGAACAAATTCGAAGTTTACGGCCATTTTTTGAGTTTACCGTTAGAGATACGGAAGAAAGTCAAGAATACAATTTTGTTGAAAATTTAATTTGCTTTTAGGAAAATGATTAGTTTTTAAATTTGAGTTACGGTTAAGCCACAAACTGGCTTTGGAAAAAAGCTTACACTGCCACCATTTTTAATTTATTTGAGGGGTTAAAAATGAAAATAGAAAAAACCTTATATATACATGGCTCGGCCTAGGAATAAGGAACATTCATGCAAAAAATCATCAAAATCGGTCAAGGCGTTTGGCCGTAATCGTGAGACAGACACACAGACGAAATGCCGAACGGTCGAATTAAAACGGAGACATCGCTTACGCTCGGTCAATTATCTAGACTAGACGTATCTGTAAAGAAGTACCTTCGCATGTAACAGGCCGAGATAGAGAGCCATTTATTAAAATCTTGAGGATTCTCGTGGATTTGAAACAATTAAACGAATATAATATGAATAATATTAAACGAAAGTACGTGTTTGCACCTTTCTAACTAGTAGTTCTGTGAACAGTAGACTTCGCTCGTTGAAATAACAAATGTGGTTTTGAGCTTAGGTTAAAAATAGTGTGCCAGTAAGGAAGTAAGCACAAGGTTTAGCCAGTGAAACATTTACAATTCCCGCGATTCCGGGATTTCTAGTTCTCGTTTTTATTTCTTTTCTTGAGCTTTAACTGCTAAAGATTTTCTTTTAGAGGCATTGTGTTTTATTTAGGTTAATAATGCGTAAGATAGCTAAACATATCGCGTTATAGAGGGACAACATACAATTGAATATTTACATAGGCCTACTTAAATAACTCAAACTTAACAATGTATCATAAGTTAACTTAAGTTCCATATCATATTCCAATATTAGAAATAATGAAAACAAACGATGTTAAAACGTCGTGATAGTGATCTCAACCCATGTACCAACACTTCCCACGGTGTCCTACGGTCATTTTTTGTATGTCCTTTATCGCCGCTAGGTTTCATTTGTTTCATCTCATTTTGTAATTCAAGTAAAGCTAAGTCAAATACTTTTATGAAATTTACAATGGTAAGATACAGGTATACCGTTAAATTCTTTGGTTTATCCTCTACACTTTCTTATAATAATATGTAATTTTTGGGCAAATGATATATTCCTAAATTACTATTCAAAACAGGCCTAGTTTTGTTAGCAGTCTAGTTTTTACAATAAGAACATAAAAACTGGTGTTTTCAAAATAAGAAATTTGAAATTGATAACAAATTTTATACAATTCTAGTTAGAACTAAATTACGAAACTTTTTTACATTTATGAAAAACATTACAATTATTTTTACTACTTTTTATGTAGGCCTAAATTTAAACATTTTCCTTTCGTTGCTGAACGTGATTGTTTCTTGAGCTTATAACTGTCTTAATTTTACTTCAATATTTTTTTTACTGGCAAATATGAATTCTTTAAACCTTTATCTACAAAAAAGCTATGGAACACTTTTGAATTGGTTTAGAATAAACGTATAAAAACATGGTTGAAATACAAAAACTTGGACGATGTTTAACAAATTTGAAGTTTACGGCCATTTTGTGAGCTTACCGTTAGAGGTACGGAAAAAATCAAGAATACAATTTTGTTTAAAATTTAATTTGCTATTAGCAAAATGTTATTAGTTTTTAAATTCGACTTACGGTTAGGCCACAAACTGGCTTTGGAAAAATGCTTACACTGAGAGAAACGGTCCGGCCGCCATTTTTATTTTATTTAAGGGGATAAAAATGAAAAATGGAAAAAAACCGTATATATACATGGCTCGGCCTAGAAATAAGGAACATTTATGCAAAAAATCATCAAAATCGGTCAAGGCGTTTGGCCGTAATCGTGAGACAGACACACAGACGAAATGCCGAACGGTCGAGTTAAAACGGAGACCTCCGCTTACGCTCGGTCAATTATATATAATAGCATCAATCGGATATGGCTACAAATACAACAATGGATTATTTATTAACAAATTGAAGAATAATTCTTCACGCCTGGTTTTAAATTGAGAACGTATACATTTTCGCATATTCCTTTCAAATATGTAATAAACCAATAATAAATCATCGTTTTCTTCTTCTACGAGTAACCTTTTTAGTAATTATATTTCTTTACTGCTGGCCATTTCTAGTGTTGTTTCTCAACAACTGAAATACTGATACAGCAACTGCTACTTCGGACTAAGTGTCGTCTGTCTCGGTAGTATAGTTGTATAGTTCTGTTATATTGTAGAGCGACAACGTTGGATGTCTCGGCCTCGCTTCCTAATTGCCTTAAGCTCGTAATATTTTTAAAGGCTCAATGCCATACAACTATTGAATTTTGAATCCAATAAAGCTTAACAAAATGGTAAAATAATATAAATAATTATTTGTGACTTAAAGGGAGGAAAATATCACTTTGTCGCCTCGAAAGGAAATGTCACAGCACGAGCGCAACGAGGGCGTTGATGGCGACTAAAATACTTTCTTCCCCTAAAGCACCCAACATTTTTCCTCCAGCTTCAGTTTTAGTAAATAATTTGCATTTTCCTATGGAAGAAACTATTAAAACATGGACATTCATATTTACAAAAACAATTGAGGTTATGCCACAAATACAGACACGGATTGATGCAGTGTTGTTTCAGTAGCTGTTTTACTAACATTTGATTTATACAGAGTGTCTCCGAACTCTCTGGACCCCTTTTGTGGATATGTTCCTGGGATCGAGACAAACATATTTCACAATATAAACATGAGTCTACGGGGCTTATTTTTAATTTCTGTATGTGTTTTTTACAAAATACTTAATATTTTTGAAAGTAGAAAGGACATTGAGCTCAAACTTTGACCATCTATTTGTTGCGTAACCTCTTATCACTATACGAAAAATTAGAAAATTATTTTAAATATTTTCAAAATGGCGGCCGTTTATAATTTTTAATACCAAATATCTCAAAAACCGCTAACTTTACAAAAAAATTACAAGAGACAAAAAAGTTTAATTTTTTAATGTCAAGCTCAATTGTTTTTTATTTTATCTGTAGCTCAAAGGACAATAGAGATATTGACCAAAAAAAGGAAAAATGTATTTCTTAGTAGTTGTCAACAATACCCAGAATTAGGCTACTCTAGAAATAAAATATTTTAAAGTTTTTTTTTAGCTAAATTAATCAGTTATTTGCATTTGTTCCGAGCACTTTCTGAGCTGATTCTACTAGCAAAAAATAATGAAAAAAGTTCATATATTCATAGGTCCGGAAATGTTTCGTTAGCGAGTTACAGCTGGCGAAAGATTTCACCCGTGTTTCAGATTATTCACAGAAACGAATCGCTATTGAAATATTTAGGTTGTTAATTAAGGTGTGAAATTGAATTTAATTTACGTAAAATGAGCATATAAATTTAATAAAATAGGTCTCAGTTCTGTAACTGCAGTAATTGTTGCGATATTTGACCCAAAACGCAAAATTCTGTCCAAATTGAGGCCGAATTTTGCGTTTTGGGTCAAATATCGCAACAATTACTACAGTTACAGTACTGAGACCTATTTAAAAAAATTTATCTGTTCATTTTACGTAAATTAAATTAAATTTTACACCTTAATTAACGTCCTACATATTTCAATAGGGATTCGTTTCTGTGAGTAATCTGAAACACGGGTAAGAACTCTCTAACGAAGCATTTCCGGACCTATGAATATATTATGAACTTTTTTTATTATTTTTTGCTAGTAGAATCAGCTTAGAAAGTGCTCGGAACATAATACAAATAACTAATTGTTTTAGCTCTTAATAACTTTAAAATATTTCGTTTTTAGAGTAATTCTGGGTACTATTGTTGACAAATACCAAGAAATACATTTTTCCTGTTTTTTGTCAATATCTCTGTTATCCTTTGTGATACAGACAAAATATAAACACCATTGTATTTGTCATTAAAAAAGTAAACTTTTTTGTCTCTTGTAATTTTTTTGTTAAGTTAGCGGTTTTTGAGATATTTGACATTGAAAATTATAAACGGCCGCCATTTTGAAAATATTTAAAAAAAATAATGTTCTAATTTTTCGTACAGTGATAAGAGGTTACGCAACAAATAGGTGTACAAAGTTTGATCTCAATATCCTTTCTACTTTCAAAAATATTAAGTATTTTGTAAAAAATACATACAGACAGACAGACGAAAAAATAAACCCCGTAGACCCATGTTTATATTGTGAAATATGTTTGTCTCGATCTCAGGAACATATCCACATAAGGGGTCCAGAGAGTTCAGGGACACCCTGTATAATGGAAAAGTGCCCATATAAAAAGCATTCAGTTTACTTTGTCGCCCGCCTATGGGCGAGCTGTAAGGTTGATAAGTTGTTCTTTCTACCATATTAATGAGGCAGAATAGACCTCTTAAAGTAGGCTAGTAGCTGGAGGGAAAATAAATTATACCTCTTTGCACACACCTTAGAAGTTATTTACGTTCTCCACCCAATACGTAGTACATGGAGAAAGTATTGTTTTCGTCCAAATTTTCAAATTTGAATTTTTAGTGAAATTATCTGTTTTTTGCTCCCTGAACCCCAAAAAAATGTTTAGTGGAATTATCTGTGTTGGAGCTCCCTGAACCCAAAAATATTTTGGGTGGAATTATTTGTTTTGGTGCTCCCTGAGCCGAAAAAAGTGTTTTTTTGGTGATGTCTGTCCGTGTGTCTGTATGGATGTGTATAGACCTGGAGACCATACCAACGGTCCGATTTTGATGAAATTTGGTATGCAGGTGTAGTTCTGGAATATCTCCAGGTGTTTTCTTTCATTTTTTCAAATTTTGGATTTTTAAGGGGTTTTACCCCCCAAAAATGGCAAAAAACTAGAAAAATAAAATTTCTCAAAAACGGCTCCAACGATTTTAATAAAATTTGGCTTATTTGTAGCCCTTAGTGTATCCTACCATATGCAAAAAACAGCATCTTTCTAAAAATTCTCGTTTAGGTAATAATAATAGTAATAACTGATTTTTGGGGTTTTTGCAAAAATTTTCAAAACCTTTTTTCGTGCATCTATACAAGCCTAATTGACATGTTTGGTGCAAATTTGTTGGAAATCTATCGAATAGTTTAAATAATAATATAATATGGATGTGTGTTACATGCATCTAATATTTTCCATGGTAACATTTTCCTACTTTTGCAATTCTAAATAACCACCTCCTATGCTACTCTTGGGAAGGTATAAAGTTTCAACTGGAAGAAAGTATGTGGCAGTTATCTGGTACCGTTTATTATATGTTAAAATATAGAGCCTAGCTTATGTTTTATGCAGGATTCGAATCATATTATAAGCCTACAATACAAATTTCGTATGTGCTCAACCTTTTAAAAGATCTCTTTACGTAGTAGCTGGAGGAAAAAATAACTAATTGTCAGAGTGAATTTGTGTTATCTATTGATCACACACATTCAATTAACCTATAAACGTATAGCTTTATTTACTAGCTACAAATTATGCAGGGTGAAACCTTGTTTGCTGGAAGTGGGGTTTGTGCGCTATGTTACTGAAGTGAAGACATTTAAAAAATGCATCATATAAAGAGAAGTGCAACATGGATACATTTTTACGGTTACCTATTTAAAACCAAATGTATTTCTGAGGGATAGGGACTTCTAAAACTTGATCGATTTTTTTATATGCAAAATGCACTGTACAGACAAAAGTAGTCACTTTCTTAGGGCAGTAGATTCTTTTTTACCAAGTAACAGGAGCACAGAGATAAGATTATAGCTATTTACTTGCACTTGTTATATAATTTGTAATTCGTTATTG
The DNA here is from genome assembly GCA_018207615.1 of Philaenus spumarius. Lineage (NCBI taxonomy): Eukaryota > Metazoa > Arthropoda > Insecta > Hemiptera > Aphrophoridae > Philaenus > Philaenus spumarius. The sequence goes on along the minus strand of JAGFPH010000265.1, from coordinate 412,067 downwards.
TGTGTTACTTTTTCCTTCAATAAAGAAGCTTTATTTTTCACTTCTATTCAGTACTAGCTGACCCGTACGGCGTTGCCCGTGGTGGTTGGTATTTTCTGTCTTTTTAACGTAATTGTATTCTTTTTAAGTGTTCAGTCAGTGAGTGGTATTTGACTTTTATATATATAGATCTTAAATAATAAAAGCACTATTGTCATAATAATAAAAGATCTGAAATTATGATTGTAGTAACTTTGATCCCCCTAAACCCCTCCTAAAATTTCGAAATTTTTCATACCGGTACCCGCTTTCTTAGTGAGAACCTATGGCCCTAGAGGAAGCTACATACCAAATTTTATTCCAATCCGTTCGGTAGTTTTGAAGAAATCGTGATTTAATAACTTTGATCCCTCCAAACCCCCCCTAAAATTTTGAATTTAGAGGAAGCTACATACCAAATTTCATTCTAATCTGTTCGGTAGTTCTTGAGAAATCGTGATGAGTGAGTCAGTGAGTGAGTGAGTGGTATTTCGCTTTTATATATATAGATAATGATGTAATATTAATACACTTAATAATTAATTATCATGTTAAACAGTTTGCTAAGCCATGTTGATGTTGTCATTGTTATTTACTTAGTTTTTCGTTATTATGCGTTACTTTTTCGTACTATAAAGAGGTGCAGTATTATTTATTGATTTCTTTACTGTATAATAACATAATGTTAATACACTTAAATGTTATTTTATAAAGTGTGCTAAGCCATGTTGATTTTATGGTAGACAATGTTTAGATTTAAAATTAATCATTAGTATCAGACAACATTCTAAATCATTTTACCTTTAGGCCTAATCTTTGGGTGGTTAATGAAAATAAAATTTTTATTAACGGGCAAAACAGATAAAATGTATAACTAAACAGATGACCAATAACTAAAGCTATGTAAGTAACTAACAAAACTTTAGATACAATAAATCGTCTGCCAGTATGGCTATAACGAGACGGTCGGCCGTAGGAATTGAGCGAGATTCTGGCGCGCACTTAATCGTATCTTTAACCTGCTGTAAAAACTAAGCTACTACTAATTTATTGAAAAAATATGATTCATAAAAGTTAACTTATTGACTCAAACTTTTGCTCTTACACCTGGTCTTTGACCAAAAAACAAAAAAGTTCCTCACAGAACAACTTTTTTATGTCACAATTTAAAGTTCCATATTAAGTTCTAGCTTTGGAAAATTATTTATACCTTTAAAGATTTTTATAATTAATAATTTTTATACCATCATCATCTCACACTAATATTCTGTCAGTGTGTAAAAATTAAAAGGAATCAGTGAGTTGTAAGTGTTTAAAACAACAGTGTATTTGAAACACGCGCATCATCTCCGAGCCGTTTCGGCTTTCTAGACTTTCCCAAGATGGCAGACTTAGGCACACTTTTCATACTGTACAGGCAGTACAGGTATAGGCATTAGGAAATGACTAGTATATTTTATTATGTGGTCGATGAGGCCTACCACGCGGTGTAACATTTTTAGGACTGCAATTGTAAGAGCAACACTTTGTACCCTAGTTTGTACTTTTATAATTTAGTTATGTTTGCAATTTAATGGTGAAAGCCATGATTAGCAATATAGTATTCACTAATATTGGGACGTTCAAATAAGAGTGCAAAAATAGAAAACAATTGGAAAAACTGTAGACATAAAAAAGAACTGAATTTATATAGAAAAGAAATAAGTTTGAAAATAGTTCCCAGTTTTGTTCCGTATGGTTGTGGAGAAATAAAAAAGTATAGCCTTTTTTGAAATAAAACCTTTTTGTAAAAAAAATCTCACAAGAATTCAAGGTTTAAGTTAAGGCCATAATGAAGGCCTATTCAGGTGCTGAAGGTGGTAATATTAAAGAAATAGTTATAAAAAGCTCTCCATTCGACAACTTAATTTTAGTTTTATCTGTCATTTGTGATTCAATTATTAAAAACGATATATTATTGGATTGGTCTTAAAATAGTCTAAAAATTTTGTTGGATATTTAACATTGAAAATTTTCAACTGGCGCCATTTTGAAACGGTTGAAAGTAAAATGTACCCTATGTAGATGAATACCCTAAGTTTCGGACAGTCGAAGCTGGACACCCTGTATAAATGTTAAGATATAGTAAGGATGGAATTGTTTACAATATACCTAAAATTAAAGATGCAGTACGTAGTTTATAAACAAATTTTAAAACATGATTTTTCAAACTAATTGTGTGCTTCAGGCTTGTTCATGATGTTATATTGGATGAAGACTCCCCCACATCGTCTAAAGGAAGCGACCAGGAAGTAATGGAAGAAGGAGTAGAACAAAAGTTGCAATGTGTCAATAGTTATAATGACTATTCCAGTACTGTCTTTAATGAGACTTCAAGGTAATAATTGACAAAAATAATACAACTTACTGCAAATAATTTATACTAAACTAAGTAATGGGTATTAATCACAATTTTTACTGTTATAGGAATTTTTCAGCCATTAAAGCCAGCATTCCTAGGTTTGTGTTTAACATAAACAGTGGAATACAAACTTGTTTCATTTCCATATTACGTCCAAATAGTTCCATTTTCCTTACACTAAGTTAAAGCTTGCTCTAACTCATTTTATATAACAGGGTGTTTCGCGAGAGGTTGGCATAACTTCAGGAGATGACAGGGGACCTACAAAAAGCAAAGTTGTTCATATGAACATAGGTCCGGAAAAGCTTTGTTTTTCGTCTGTCAGCTTAATAAAAACTCAATTTCATAACCTAATAAAAACTGATAAATAAATTAGAATAATCATAACACGTAACCTTCATGTAATTGTTATAGGAAACAGCTAATCATTTTAAGTTATTACTTAAAAACAGGTGTAATCTTGCATTCCATTGTTGTGTTGTAACTGCTGATTGTGTGTTAATTTAATAAGATCATAATGTTTTGTGTGTTATTGACAGTTACAAATGTTTTTGTCGTTTTGGATATTTTGACAATAACTTGGTTCTTTTTCAAGTTACAGAAAAATTTAAAACTCCATTTTGTTTAACATTAAAAATTATAAATATTTTTTCTCTTATAAAATGTTTTTAAAATTTATGGTTTCCGAGATATTTTACTTTAAACATTTTCAACTGTTGTCATTTAGAATATTTAAATAGTAAAGTTTTGTATTTTGGTATACTGATAAAAGAAGCATAAATAATGCAATAATGCGCCACCAAATTGAAACTTAATAATTTAAAAAAATCTTAATTATTTCAAGTTTTAATAAATTTTTTTTAAACATTAAATGGCCGACAGACGGAAAACGTAGTTTTTGGGTAATTTAGGTTTGAAATTTTCAAATCAAGATGGATATAATCGCTTAATTTTCTTAAAATTGTTAGGTTAAACTTTATGCCAAGTTTGAACTCAAGTCTGTCAAAACATTTCCCTAGATACAAATTATTTTGTAAAACAAAACAAAAATGGCGGACATCTGGAAACAAAGCTTTTCCGGACCTATGTTCATATGATGAACAATTTTGCTTCTTTTAGGTCCCTTCTCATCTCCTGAAGTTGTGATAACCTCTCACAAAACACCCTGTATAACTTTCGAAATTTCTGAAAATGTGAATAAATGTAATATAATAATAATTGATTTTAGGAATCGGCTTCCTAGCAGCGATGGCAGTCTAGATAGCCAAAGTCCTTGGCCTAACAGATCTGGTAGTGGACGTCGACGAAGAAAACTTCCTGAAATACCTAAAAGTAAAAAATGTTAGTAACTTAGATAACTAATTTTGTTTTATCTTAAAACCAATATAAATTTATTTCATCATACCATTGACTGTAATTATTAAGTTTATATACATTTTAGGGTGAATCAAAAATTTTATATTTATATAATTTATTCTTCTTAAGAAGTATAAAGATATTGTTTACCGGTGCCTTGCTTTCTTTTGCCTATTTCAGCAGCTGTGCTGAGTTTAGCAGATGAGTTGGGATCTGCATTATCTTTACAACTGGGAACAAACAATACTCAAAATCATCCCCGGTCATTCCTCATGCTAAAATGTCACAGTTACTTAAGAGATGAAGATAGTTCTCCAGATTCTGACAGGTTTCAAAGTACAGATGTAGATTCAGGACATTCGACAGCACACTCGCCAGAACTTAAATCTACTTCTCCTCAAATAACTCACCACAATGAGCATCATTCCTATAGCTATACTACTATAGGTATATTTTGTATTACATAATATAGAATAAACTTTATTAATAGTCTATAATATGCATGGTATTAAAATTTGATGAAAATAAGTAGACATATTCTTATAAATTTTGTACTTTCTTGATTCTAAGAATCACATGAAATATAGAAAATTTACTCTATTTAAAATAATCTTAGTGTATGTAGGTGATATATTTTAGAAATATATTTATTTATAGGGTTGATCAGTATTGCAAGAATAATATACACACTAAGTTATATTAGCAAATATAACATAAAGCAAAGAGAAAACCTTTATGTTTAACATTTTTCTTATTCATTATTTTCCTTATACACTATCAGAATCATGAAATTAACATAATTATTATTAAGTAACATATTTATAACATTAAATAATAATAAAATACTTACAAAAATAAAATTTAAATTACAGAAAATAATTCAAAACAGAACTTAAACATTATTATAAACTTACATGATTAAATAAAGAAAACAAGAATTATAAACTTTTCTGACACAAAGGTACAAAGAAAATGTAGGTACTTCGTTTAAGCTTACTAAGCCTGTTTTGACGCTACCCTCATTTGAAAAAAGAAACAGATTATATTTCTAACCCTCGTAGATTAGAAAACAACGGGAAGTGAAAACTTATATCATATAAAATTAACAACTTAAGAATTATAAAATTTAGCACAAAAGTCTGTTTAAAACAAAATTTAGTACACAAATTATATACACAATAGAAATACTAAAAACTAATTTAACATATTCTTTAAAAGAAAATTCAAAGCAAACACTCGTACAAAAACAAACACACCCTCACATATATATGTTTTCCTACAGCTGTTTATAAAGTTTGATTTTGCATACTTACAGCAGTGCACAAACTAAACTTCATGCGTTCAGCGTCAAGTAATTATACATCTTTGTTTTGCTTTACCGCTCGGCTAAACAGCTGGCGTGCTGTAAAATAATACTTTTTGCATTCCAGCTGATTACTTTGTGCACTCTACGCAAAGTAAACAGCTGATGTAGTCCATGTTTTGAAGATTTTGATTGTTACAGAACTAACCTCTGTAAAACAGATCTTTTTAAAAATTAAAACACTACCGTAATTTAAAATGTAGCTGTCTGTAGGAAAAACGTTGTGTGTATAATAATGGGTAATTAATTCCCTTATTTTTAACCGTCGAGCACTCTAAAGTATATCCTTTCAGGATTACCGGTTTCGGTGGTTCATATGCCACCATCATCAGATCAACCTCAAAAATGATTCATTCCACTGTTGTGGAACACGTCGTAATAAACTATACACAATTAACATAAAACATTAAAAAACACAAACACTAGGGGTGTGCAAGATCTCGAAACTCTCGACTAGGAACAAGAAATAACTCAATATCGTCTCGATCTCGTTGTCAAGAATAAAATTCATTTCTCGCTTATATTTTTCTCGATTCTGCCATAAATTTCTCGATTCATTTTAAAAATCTCGAGTTTTTTTTAAGTCTTTTTATAAAATTTAAAATGTTACATTAGAATGAAAATAAGATAAACAAAACATTTCCAAACATCTCAACACAAGGAAGTGATTAGGATATCGCAATATCTTATTTAAATTACTTGATACTGACGAGAAATAACTTAGCATAGTAGAGATTGAGTTTTATATAACCTTGTTTTTTAGTAAAATAAAAAATGGCAGTTAATTACTTAACTAAAAATAAATATAATTATATAAAAATTAATATTTTTTTGCATATGTAGTGTAAAGCATGTTAACATATTAATCAATAGTCTAAACTGTTAAAGTACATATTATCTATGAGATACATTATATTTGTAATAGCTTTCATAAACTTAGTAATAATAGCAAATCAAAAGAAAGTTAACTTATTAATAATTAACTTATCCCACATAATATATACATTATATTAATTTCGATGATGTAAAAAGCTATAATATGATACTTCTCACTCTCAACTTGAGATTAAAATTTTGGTTCATTCTCGTTACAAAAACGTTAATCTCGCTATTTCTCGATCTCGATAAATTGTATTTAATAAATTCTCGTTTCTCGCTCGTTCCTAAACCTCAGCTCTCGTCTTTTCTCGATCTCGATAATTTTTATTAAACAACATCTCGTTCTCGTCTCGAATTCAAAAAGTCAATCTCGCACACCCCTAACAAACACTTGAACAAATTTAAATATATTACACTGAAAAAACAACTTCACACATCACATGAGGACTACTCTACACATGTCATTTCATGGAGGGTATGTGTACAACTGTCATGACATACTAATTACTAATTTACAAAAGGGTGGGTGGGTGGTCCGTGATGCCGTAAGGCAAGAACAAGAGAATGAAGAGTATGAGCAAGAGTATTTGAAATGAACAAGACAAAGGCAAAGAAAGGAGAGTTAAGAGAAAATAAAATCCCTACCGAACCAAAACTGGCAAGGCAAGAACTCAAGGAAGAGGATGCTCTGGTAAATGGGAGGGGGGGGGAGGTGCAACAGTTTGAAGTGGTTAGAGCACTCGGGAGGTTAAAAACGGTCCTGGCTGTTTATCTCGTCCGACAATCTCAACTTTGCACCCTAGATACACAAATACCTATTTTAAATAAAATTCATCTGCAAAACTGTTTTGTACTTAAGGATTGTGTAACAATTATTATTGTTAGATAATTAGTATATTAAACAATGATTTTAAAAGATAACCAAAAACAATCTCATAACTTTTCTTAAAGTTACCAAACAAGTATTTTTTTTGTCTAAGGATCTGATGACACTCCTGGTTCTCCTTCAAGTTCTGGAGGAATTCCCTTTACTCAATTAGAACTATTAGAAGCGACTCATAGAGGTTTACATAAATTTATCCCTCGACATAGGGATGAATTAGAAGTTGAAATTGGAGATCCGATATACGTTCAGAAAGAGGCCGATGACCTTTGGTGCGAAGGTAGGTTGCAGATTGAATTTATTAGTAATGTAAACATTCTTAAAATTTTACTTTTTTAAAGAGGAGAAATTTTTTAAATTTCTTTCAACTTTTGAGGCAAGTCACTAAAAAGGTTGCAATAACACTTCTGGTATTTGTTTAATCTCTAGATTAATTATATATTATTTATGGTAAAATAATCAAAGAATATAATTATATTGAATAAATATGAATTATTTATTTAAACAAGAGACATTTGGTCTTAACAATTATCGATTGAAATTAACATTTTTTTTTTTTTTGTTATAATTTAACAAATTGTTCGTAAATTGTTAATTGATTTTATTTAATCACTCTTATGTCGGGGTTCCGGTTGGTGCCGGCTTTTCCCAAAATTGATTAAAATTTAATAATAAACAGAATATAGAAATCTTTGAATAATAACAATAATAAAAGAAATAAAATAAAGTTGCATGTTAATTGAGGAGATATATCATGAGTTAATAACAGTATATATATATATATATATATATAGTTTAGTGGAAGAACACTGGGGAAGGTTTCTATAACAAGGATTAATCAATACTGTGATTATTATCTTTGAAAGTTAATGTTTTCACTTAAGGCCTAGCCTATTACACTTAGCTTAAGGTATAATAGAAAATGGATAGATCTCACCATAGGTTAGTTTCTTTTGGTTAGGCTATTATTTTATTTTATGTAATTGGTGGTCATTATGCCTTTAATCCTTTTTACAATTCTTCAGTATCAATTAAAAGATAGTTTTTCTTGTTTGATTATAATAGTTTTTATTTCTTCTCTGATTTTCACAAGACAAAAAATTGGGTGACTTTTTTTCTTCTATCGTTTTACAATAATGCCCGATTTTGTTCTGTTGAGACACAGCTGGTAACTCACGCACTTGTTCACTAGATATTTTCACTTTTGGTATATTTATGTTTAGGCTATAAGTATATTTATTTAAATTTTGGTTCTGCTAATTTAATAGTTTATACAAAATTTGATCTTATTAAATGGTCATAGATTTATTCTACAATGATGAACAATTTTGATATATTAATTAAAACTTAAATAACTCCATTATAACTAGGATATCATTTTATTATTTAGTTTTAATATTTAGAAGTAAAAGAAAGGAATACATATGTTTTCATATTTGGTGTAACCTCTAAACCAATCATTATCGAGTCTACCAAAGTAGGCGTGTTTAGCGAAAGCTGGCGATGTTAGGCGAAGATTCGATCTTTAAATACGGATATTTAATTATTCGTACGGTTCCACGCTAAAACAATAATTTCTTTGGAAATATATATAAATTTTGAATAATTTTGATGTATGAAGTATATCTAAAATATCGGAAAGTCATTTTAATTTGTTCTTTTTTTTTTTAATTTAATACTGTTATTTAACGGTACCACTTCTAGACGGGAGTTCGCATATTTTCCGCTAAGCGTCGCTCGGCCACAAGTCCATGAATGGGATTCTTTATATTATTATCGTATCTTACTTTTAAGAACTATTTATTTTAGGCATTATTTCCTCTTTATTCAGACTATATTTGAATTGTTACAAGGTTTGCTGAGCTGCAGCTTCTGCATTTTAATTTGATATTACCAATTCCAAATCGAAACCTTCTTCATAGATGGGGGATGGACGGCTCCCATACCATATAACCCAAAAAAACTGCGGGGGTGGGTTTCGAAGTTATAGCGGCACACACGGACAAACTAAGTTTACATTTATTCAGTTGAATACAGCAAAACAGCTGATTGGGTTTACTAGTATAGATAGTTAAAAACAATTTTAAGTTTGTCCCACTTTAGAACAATATAACTGATTATTTGAAACTAGTTTTCTATGATGTCTATATTAATTAATTTTAAACCCTTTTTTCAAGCACATGTTAATACTAGGAAATTCAACTTATATTTTCATCTAACATAGTTTTGAATTTTTTTGACATGGACGGTCATTTAAATAAATATTTTATATTATTAACGACACATTTAAAAAAGTTTAGACAACTGGATTCTACAATGTGGATTTTACATTAAAAATTCTTCAAAAATATATAATTAAAGTAGTAGTGAATTGTTTGTAGCAGTTATTTGATGATATTATTTGTAGTTTAATATAACGTTTTTATTCTATAAACAATTCTTTTAAAATGTATTAGCATTTTAAAAGATTTTTATTTAAGGGTTTATTTTATACTTTATAAACCCCTCAAAAAAAGTAAATTAACTTATTAATTTTAAAAAATTTAAAGAACATAGGTAACGCATATCCAGATTTTTTTGGTAAGAGGGTGGAAGTAAAGCAAATAGTGGTAAAGTCGCCTTAAAGCAGTTAGGATATGACTATTTATCCATTCTTCGGGTTTCGATTATTTTGTAATATTTAAGTCAAAAACCCACAGGACGTATAGAGTTTGTCACAGCACAATTAGAATACAAACGCATTGACGGATGGTGTACGTTATAATGCGCTGAAGGTTTAATTTTCTGAGTCAAATTACAATTCAAAGTTTAAGATTTCTAATATCATGAAAATGAATACAGCAGTGTGCCATTTTACTGGGTTTCAAAATATAACATTTAAGTTAATTTGTCTCCAAAATTTACAGTCCAAACATCAAGGAATTTGGACAATCTATATACAGGGTTACACCTGAATATCCCTGAAAGTAAAATTTTGGAATTCATCCAAGTTGCAAAATTTGGTTTATTGTTTTGGTCACAACTGATATAACATATTTCAAATATAACTTAATTATATATCAATCTCTTACAATTAATTACCATTAGATTTTATGGTTACTTAAAAAGTATAGGGATAAAAAAAACTCATGCATAACTTGCCAATAAATATACTGAAACTACTTACTTATTTCAGGAGTCAATTTAAGGACTGGAAGGCAAGGAATTTTCCCATCAGCCTATGCCGTGGATTTGGAATTTAATGATTTCGATCCCAGCACACCAAAAGTAAAAAGAGAAAGGTTCATGTTAGGGTATTTAGGTTCTGTTGAAACTTTATGTCATAAAGGAAATTCAGTATTGTGCCAAGCTGTCAGGAAAATCATAGCAACAAAACATAAACCACATTCATGTATACTTGAAGTGTCTGACCAAGGTTTGAGAATGGTTGACAAGAGCAAACCATCAGTAAGTATATAGTTTATTAAAGACCCTAAAACACTAAACAAATTTATTATTGAAAAGTTGAAAGGTAATGATAAACAATTAATCACTTACTAAATGTCAAATTAAGATATAGTACTTATTAAATACACAACTTAGATGTAATGTTTTCTATTTGTTCAATGTTTTAATAATATGCTTGTGAACATATATTTTGTGTAGTTAGTTACTATATTCTTGTTTAACTATTAATAACATAATTATTATGTACATAATTTCCAAAGATATGTGTAGAGAAATTACCAAGTTCTAAAACGCTGTCGTTAATAGTTTTCAAAGACCATCATTAAAAACATTACTGTTTTAGAAATAATTAACATCACAAAAAGCTAAGCTTATGCTTTTATAACATATATACTGCATAATATTGAATTATATCATCACCTAAATGAAATAACTCGAATGTGTGGAAATATTGCGATATTAACAGTAAATTCAGATTTGTTAAGTGATAATGATATTGTCATAAACACACCTGCCATTTGTTATATTTTAGTTTCCATGGAATAAAAAAGACCTTTCCTAAAATGTTAAAATAATAAAAATTGAAAAAACCCCTTAAAATAAAAACAATCGATGTAATGAAAATCCATTTTTTTATTAAAAGAAATATTTCCTCAATCAACATTATTTAACATTTTAATATTTTATTTCAAACAATACAAAATTGTACAAATAAAAGTTCTATGGGGCATGACTAATAATCAATGTGTTAACAGTGCTTCTAACAATAGTTCGAATAAACCTGCTTTTAATAAATTTTAAAACAAATTGTGGAGAAAGTTTTGCAAAATAGTTATGGAAAAATTTTATGATACAAAAAGAGAAAGTTAAATCTTAAATAAAAATTATTACAATTTGTTACTGGTTTTTAGAATCATACATGCCATGTGCTATTCTACAACAAATGTTTAGTACACACAAGAAAATTATATTTCCTACAGTTACTTAATAAAGTGTTTATTTAAAAATTTATAATGGATTTCACCCACCTTGAGATTAAAAAATATGTTGTCCACGTGCCGTAGTCCAAATTTAAAAATAATATTAGGAATGTATTCCACGTCAACACAATAACACGCACAATACATACACAAAAACACACAAAGTACTATGGACAATATTTTAAAATTACACACGACATTTCGCGAAGAATATAAACACTTTGCGTCTTCAGGTGAATAAACACAAACCATCAGGTTAATAAAGTGTGTTTTTGCACTGCAGTTCGCAAACTAAACTACATGCGTTCAGCCTCAAGTAATTATACAGCATGCGTAAAAAAATACTTAGCAACCTAGGGTGATGTAGACTATGTTTAGAAAATTTTGATTGTTGTGCTTAGGGTTGTGTTGCTCTTGGTGGCACACATGTGAACTACTACTATCTGGAATATATAGATGGTAGAACGTATGTGAACTAGATTATACTGTTAACATGTTTTGTTTAGTAAAACAGATCTTTTTAAAATCTAAAACACTAATTTAAAAGGCAGCTGTAGGAAAAACGTATTACGTGTGCAACGTTTACTTAGACACCCTCAATAAACTTTAACGCCTTCAGCTGTGCCTCAGGCATCAAATGTTTATTTCGTGTGACAAAATCTACTTTGTACCCTTGATACACAAATAACTATTATAATATCAACTATAAACTTATTTTCTTATTTTTATATCGTTACACGTATTACAGAGTCTTTATACACTCATTCCACAAGTGTTCTTCAATAATTTATTTAAATACCTCATTAGCAAATTTCCATAGGAAAGATGAACTATTGCAGTGACTCTTAGGCCGGCCGCACACCGGATCTTACATTTGTGTTACGACAAAACAGCTTCAGTCAAAACGTTTTGTCTTGTATGATGCAGTGTGCAGGGTTATTGTGTTGACAAAACAGCTTCAATCAAAACGTTTTGTGTGTAATTTTAATACGTACTTTTTCATTTCAATACGCACATTGTATAGTTATACAATGGATTCTGATGATGAAGATACTGTCGTGCTGCTACGGAATTTCAGTGATGAGCTCTGGTCGGCTCTCAAGCAGTACTAAAAGTCGATCTACTTCCACTTCAGGGCTTTTGACACCTTGCGCATGTACACTCATGGTTTAGCACAACAATTACAATCAACTGCACGACAATACGCAAAACAAACAAAACTGACTGTCATAGGAACAGCTCTGAGCACATGTAAAGTGATTGAGTAGGGGCTCCCACGCATGCGCAGTTCCATTTGTTGGAAGGTGTTTTGTCGTAATACGAAACTTGGGGGACCTTCGCTAGACAAGGAAAAAACGCTGTACAGTGCCTAAAGGCGTCTTCATACAATGTCGCACCCAGTGTGCGGGCCCTCCGTTTAAACCAATGTTAAACCGAACGCTTCATACACCTTCCGACACTGTTATACAAAATGTTTTGTCGTAAGTCAAAATGTATGATCCTAAGGTCAAAATTATGGTGAGATCTAAGGTCGGTAGTAGTCAATGAGCACCGATCATGATCCTCCGAACACGTTTTATAGTGTCATTAAAAATTGTATATTTACAGGTTGATTCAGGAAGAAACGGAAAAACTTTCTGTACGTGTTCTACTAGTGAAAATAAAGAAAAAAATTCCTATAAACATAGGTTCGGAAATGCTTAGTTTTCCAAATATCCGCCATTTTGTTTTTTTTTTACAAAATAATTTATATCTAGATAATGGTTTGGCTGATTAAGTTCAAAACTTGGCATGAAGTTTAATCTAACAATAATCTATCTCAAGAAAAATAATCGATTCTATCCAATAGTGCGTTTAAAAATGGCGGCTGTTTGAAAATTACAAACCTAAATTACTCAAAAACCGTAAATTTTAACAAAATATGTTAATACACTTTTTTGATACCCCCCCTTTTTGATACCTTATCGGATGGTGTAACTGTCAAAATAATCGGATGAAGGATAATAGCTAAGTTAAAGATAATGGTAACAAATGTTCATACAATATTACTGTGTTTACTGTGTTGGTATAGGGAGAAGGTTAACAAACCAATTATTACACATAACTTAACTATTATCCTTCATCCGATTGCTTTGACAGTTACACTATCCGATAGGGAACCAAAAGGGCTGCAAAAAATATCTTGAGATTTTTTGTTAAAATATACAGTTTTTGAGTAATTTAGGTTTACAATTTTTAAACAGCCACCATTTTGAAACGCATGAATGGATATAATCATTTATTTTTCTTAAGATAGATCATTGTTAGTTTAAACTTCATGCCAAGTTTTAACTCTATCAGTCAAACATTTCTTTAGATATGAAATTATTTTGTAAAAAAAAGAAATTGGCGGATATCTGGAAAGCTAAGCATTTTCAAACCTATGTTAATGGGAACTTTCTTCTTCATTTTCACTAGTAGAACACGTCCTGACAGTGTTTCCATTTCTCCCTAAATCACTCTGTGATGTGTAACATATGTATTCGCACTCTTAACGGCTGCATTTTGTCCGATTTGGACCAAATTTGGTACATACGTTGGATGTCTAAGTCGCTTGGATGAGTTTGTTAGTAAAATCCAACAACTGGAAGCCTTTTTTTTTGACTAGAAGTAACTATTTTTTTACGTTTTTCGCCCTAGAATGAAATTTTAGGGGTTTTACTCAAAAAATAAATGTAGGATATTATTCTGCATATTTTTTTATACGACCTGGTAGCTCGCTTGGTTCCCCAAGATCGATCAAAACGTAAAATACGATAAAAGTACCCGGTTTAAATACCTATGGAGGATTTTATTGTGGGGGGATCTCTGATCCGGAGCTGACGGCCGAGTTTGTACATTGCGAGCGAAGCAAGTAATCCATAACACGAGGCCACAAGGTTGAGATGGAACTCGCTAAGCGAGTTTTTGCACTGCGAGTGGAAGAAAGGAGCGCGTGAGTCGAAGTTGGAGGCTTAGGTGCAAACAAATTCTATTATTATATTTCGTACACACAGGCAACAATTCAGTGCCTTCATGAGTAGAAAATTTCCCAAATAGTTCGTTGAAACCCTATAATATAACATAAATTTAATTTTGGAAATTCGTTTAACTCTCATCAGCAGTTCAGCTGTGTGGACGAATTCTTTTTATATTGTTATACAGTATGTATTACAGTGTCTTTGCATACTTATCCTACAAGTGTTGAACAATAATTCATTTAAATACCTTATTTTTACATTTGTTAGAACAAGTAATGTTTTGTGATCCAACATTTAGCCATTTTTACTTTCTCCACCCTATTACGTAGTATATGGAGAAGGTATTGTTTTCGTCAAAATTTCCGAATTTGAATTTTTAGTGAAATTATCTGTTTTGGTGCTCTCTGAACCCCAAAAAATTTTTTAGTGGAATTATCTGTGTTGATGCTTCCTGAACTCCAAAAATATTTTTAGTGGAATATTTTGTTTTGGTGCTCCCTGGACCCAAAAATGTGTTTTTTTGGTGATGTCTCTCCGTGTGTCCGTGTGTCTGTGTGTCTGTGTGTCTGTAAGGATGTACAGAGCTGGAGACCATACCAATGGTCCGATTTTAATGAAATTTGGAATGTGAGAGTAGTTCTGGCACATTTCCAGGAGTTTTTTCATTTTTTCAAATTTTATATTTTTAAGGGGTTTTACCCCCAAAAAATTGCCAAAAAACGATAAAAATCTAAATTTCTCAAAAACGGCTCTAACGATTTCGATAAAATTTGGCTTATTTGTAGCCTTTAATGTACCCTACCATATGCAAAAAACCGCATCTTTCTAAAAATTCTCGTTTAGGTAATAATAATAATAATAACAACTGATTTTTGGGGGGTTTTTGGCGAAAAAGGGGGTTGTTTTGCAAAATTTTCAAAAACGGATCGGAACGAAATTTGGTATGTAGCTTCCACTAGAGCCACAAGTGCTCACTAAGAAAGGTTTTCAAAAAAGTCGAAATTTTAGGGGGTTTGGGGGGTCAAAGTAACTAAATCACGATTTCTCTAAAACTACTGAACGAATTGGAAAAAAATTTGTATGTAGCTTCCTCTAGGGCCATAGGGGCTCAATATGAAAGGTTTCCAAAAAAAAAAACGAAATTTTAGGGGGGTTTGGGGGGTTCAAAGTTACTAAATCACGATTTCTCTAAAACTACTAAACGGATTGGAATAAAATTTGGTATGTAGCTTCCTCTAGGGCCATAATGGCTCACTAAGAAAGTTTTTGAAAAAATTCTAAATTTTAGGGAGGTTTGGGGGGTTCAAAGTTACTAAATCATGATTTCCCTAAAACTACTGAACGGATTGGAATGGAATTTGGTATGTAGCTTCCTCTAGGACCCTAGGTGCTTGCTAAGAAAGGGTTTTAAAAAATCGAAATTTCAGGGGAGGTTTGGGGGGTGTAAGTTACTAAAACTCCCCATAATAAATACATACGGTAGTGTAATTTATATTCATTGATATAATATATTTTTTGTTAATATACATTTAACTTTGATTTGTCTATCCGTGCAAAGCCGGATCGGGCTAGCTAGTATAATAATATAATATGGATGTGTGTTACAATTCTAAATAACCATCTCCTATGCTACTCTTGTGAAGGTATAAAGTTTCAACTGGGAGAAGGTATGTGGCAGTTATCTGGTACCGTTTATTAACAATATAATATAAAACAAGTGAATTTAATCTTCCATTTTAACAACAAATATGTTATATTTACGAGACATAAGTAGATTCGTTGTAGAAATTAATTTAAGCACTCAGTGCTATTCAATATTCCAAGATAACTGTCCTGAATGTGGGTAACACTTGACTGAAACATTTATTTAATGAGATTGCTCAGGTGCAACCTAAAAACCATTCAGGTAATCAGTCTTCTTCTTTGTTTTGACATTTAAGTTTAACAGTTTTGTTTGTTTAGTTATATTAAGTTTATCCTAAAGAAAACCATTTTATGCCAGTTTGTACACGTTCCTTAATGTTCTTGTAGTGTTTACCATTACTCAGTAACCACAAAATTAATTTCATTTTCAGGGAAGTAGTGCTCCTTGCCATGATTACTTTTATTCACTAAAGAATGTTTCCTTCTGTGCTTTTCATCCTCAAGACCATCGTTACATGGGGTTCATCACTAAACACCCTCAGCTACAGAGATTTGCCTGTCATGTGTTCCTCGGCTGTGAATCAACAAGACCTATTGCGGAAAGTGTCGGGTAAGTAATTTCATTCATTGTTTAATTAAAAGCAAAACATTAAAATTTGTATCTTTAACATAGGAAAATTATTTTAGTGAAGTGTAAAGACACTACTGTCGCAAACACGGAATAAGGCGGGTTGCCAGATCATGCTGTAGAGCGAGTGATTCTCGATCGCTCCTCGCTTTGACAGTTCCATATCTGGCAACATCTCAAAAATTCTCACCCACCTTGTTCTGTGCTTGCAGTAGTCTTTAACAGTCACAAATGTCTAGGAACAGTCATTGTTTTCATAGAAACAACGAAATTGTACTTGTCAATGGTTCTAAATAAACAAAAACCAGTAAAACTAAAACATTTTACAATGAAACAATTATTGTTTTATTAAATAGCATATTACTGTACTTTAAAAGTTTGAATATTTCTTGGTATTTCCTCAGAACAATGAAACGATTGTAATAATATTAGTAATGCAGAAATTTAAATATACTACTCAACATTTGAAGTGGTAAACCTGGAAAAAACGTAATACTTATCTACTCATTAAACATCCTACTTTCCTATATAATATTTCTATACATATTGTGAGCAATAAGTTAGGGGAACATATTTACTAAAAGTTACTACTAAGTTACTAAAAAAATTTTCAAACATAAATTTAAAAAAATCTTTATTTTTGTTTTAAATTACAGATAACAGTTACAACTTCTGAAATTTGTATAAAAAATCTATAAAAATAGCTTTAGATTTCAACTCTATGAGCTTATTAATATCGTGTAGGACCTCCATTAGCCTGAATAACAGTTGTGAACGACATCATCTTAGGCATGCTCTCAATAACGTTGTGAATGATATCATTAGGAATGTTATCTGATTCTTCTGTTGATAGTTGTTGAAGTACATTTCTCTTTCTCTAACGTGTCTCTTTAGGTCCACGGGATTCAAGTCTGTCGACCAAGCAGGCCAGTCCGTGCGAGCAATGTCATTGTCAGTAAAAAATGTATTTACCTCTGCTGCCCGATGTGGACGGGCATTGTTGTTAATGTAAACGGAATTTTTATCAATTTCTTGAGCAAGGGGTAGAGAACAGGTGAAAGTACTCTGTTGAGGTAGTTTACAGCAGTCCCAGATTCCCGAACACAGAATCCATGTGTTCAAAGTAATTGTATCCCAAACTAAGATCGAGCCTCCACCAAAAGCATGGCCGTACTAGACGTTTTGTTCCAAAAATCTTTCATCGCGTCTCCACCAAGGTCTAGCTCATCCGTCATTAGATTGCAAACGTATTCTGGTTTCATCTGATATCACACAATCACACCATTGTTCAATTGTCCAAGTGGCATGATTCAAGCCCATTCCAGTCGGCGTTGCTGTTGCATGTGGCTCAAATACAGAAATTGACTTGTGCTTTGGGACCTTAGTCCGGTAGAGTGAAGACATCTACGTACTTACTCACACTCCAGTAGCATTTAGTAAGCCCGTTTGAAGAGTTCTTGCTGTTACAAACGGATTCCGACGAGTATTCACCACTAAAAACCGATCCTGCCTCACAATTGTAGCATGTGGTCGGCCTCTACTATGCCTAAATCGTACAGAATCAGTCTCTAGGTACCTAATTCTGGCCCTACTAGTCATACTTGCATTTACACGAAACCTTTACACCAGACTTCTTACACTCTGCCCTGTTTCTTACATCCCCATCAAAAAGAAAGCAAGTTTACACTTCAAGTGATACAGACAAACTAAAAGTAAGAGAATGTTGAGGATTTGCAACTTTGTTTTCGGTGCTATACAATTTTCTTAAACAATAACAAACTATGAGTTTTAAAATCAACTGGAATGTATCAATGTCTGACACACTTATCTAAAATTTCCAATAATTTGAATCCCACTAACAGTGAGTGGATAAGTAATAACAAGGTGTAAGTTATCACTTCAATATCACGATTTTTCCAGGTGTACCACTTCAAATGTTCAGTAGTAAAAGTGAAAATAAAAATATTCCTTTGTGAAATGCAACGCTGAATTAATATTTGCAACTACATATTCTCTTTTTGATTCACAAGTATATCTGTCAATATTTTTTGCAGCAAAATTAATAAAATCACAATTTAAAATGTTTAAAGTTATTCTATTGTTGCTCTTATGTGACAAAAAATCATTGAGTCGCTGTATATGCCTACACATATGCAGGGTGTCCCAAGAGGAAAGCTAAAAAATTTAAAGGTTCAAAGTCACATGGTGGATTTTATCTTCTCATCCGAGGCCGACGGGCGAGTTTTTATGCTGAGAGCGAAGCAAAGATCATAACCCGAGGCAACAAGATCGAGGTACAAACTCGCAAAGCGAGTTTTTCCACTGCGAGTGTAATGAAGGAGCGCGTGAGTCGAAACTGGAGGCTTAGGCGCAAACAAATTCTACTAATTTATTTCGTACAAATAGGCAGCTATTCAGCACCGTCGTGAGTAGACCTATTTACCAAATTGTTAGTTAAAACCCTAAAACATAGGCCTATAAACTTAATTTTGTAAATTTGCTCAATTCACATCAGCGGTTCAACTGCGTGATCGAATTATTTGACAGTCCAGTTTTTAATTCTTATATATGCAGATTAGTTAAGGTTTAGTCTGATGCATATGATTACTATTTATTTAGTTTAATAACTTCTTAGTACCGGTAGATGTTTCTTATGACAGGTGGTTGATACTCTATACCATGTCGCATATTTTTATTTCTGAACAAAATTATGACAAATGTAGATGAAATATTCTTAAAAGTGGTTAGTTAATTTAAAAAAAAATTACATCAATAAATTACATAATTTATAGTATATAGTATCTATTTCTAATTGCTTATACATATTGGAATTAATTTTGGTTTCAGACGAGCATTTCAGCGTTTTTATACAAAGTTCATTGAGACTGCATATCCTATAGAAGACATTTACATTGAATAAGCAAGAACAGTATTGGCTCAACAATGGTACATCAAAATACAGTACTCTTACATCGTTCATGGTCTATTGTCATATATAATGTTTTGTTTTGAAATAAAATCAAAAGACTGAATTCATGTTGAAATAAGATTCTTATAAAATGTTAATGCACTTTAATGTCTTCTTTGAACTTCGTAATAATTGACAAAGTGGCCACCTGATTGTATCCATTAAGTTTGTTTAGTACTTAATTTATAAATTTGTATAATGGTTAACTATGTTTTTATTTTGAGTATAATTTTATTATTTTATTTTTCAATTTTACTATTGTAGCCTACGGAATAACAGAAATTTATATTACTTATTTCGGTACATCAAACTAATTCCACTGTTTGGATTATAAGTCAGTGGATTAGTTTGACATACTAAAAAAGGTAATATAAATTTATTTATTTTAGTATTAAATTAGTTTCCTTGTTTTAGCTTTTGAATGTGCCTTTAAATTAGAATACTATCTTCTGTAGTAGCAATTGAATTAGTAGTTTACTATTCACCTAGAATAATTTATATTGTACAATACATTTATTTTGCTATACCATACATGAAAGATGCTAAACAATAATTCATTTTTTAAATAACAAAAAGATTTCTACAAAATAATACATAAATATATTGTTTTCAAGCAAATACATTCGTTTTCAAATCTTTGCAAACAAATTAAACAAATTAAATTTGGTTGAATACAATGACTGGTATAAAAATATTATAGCATACAAGAATTCAAATTTTCTAAACCTTGGAAGACATTAAATACTGTAATAATGAAAAAACTGTTTTTCTTAAAGTGTAGACTTGAGCCTTGCTGGTACTTTTAACCTTTATTATAACTGCTGTTATAAAATATACAAAATAATTTGATTTGAACATTTAACATTATTTACCATCTTAGCTTTAGGGTTATTATTAATCCTACACCTTTATTATAAAGAAAACATAACACAATTATGTGTATAAAAGATTCCAACAGGGTTGGCGTGCGGAGCACGCAGAGCTTTCACCTAGTAAAATATAAAATAGAAAAAGTTATATCTTGTTTATCGGCTGTTTTTTCCAACAATTTGAACTCATTTCATTGTTCCACCGTTCCACCTTCTACTGTATCATAGCTGGTCCACCAAGGCATTGTATTTCTACACCAACCTACAAGCACTTATTCTTCTACAATTTGATTTACTGATATACATATAATTATTTATATAACAAATATTTTTTAAATTCTTATTTAATTTATAATTTTTTAAATTTAATAATATATCATAATTTTAATTCAACCTCTTTTATTACAATACTCAAGTTCTAAAAATGGGTGTTTCTTGTCTTCCACCAGTGCCACAATAATAATCAGACGGATTGGCTGCTACGACAGTAATTAGTGAAATTAATAATGTTTCGTTATACTTAATGTTGGCAGCTCTCTATACCTAGCTGATATTCAATATTGATTGTTAAATTAATAATAATGTTACCTAACATTCAATAAAACACTTATTAAAATCTAATCCCTTGTTAACTATTTTAATTATAGATTAACATTAAATTACGGCATGCCTTTTGTTAATTTTAATTGTTGATTCAAATAATTAATACAATTACTTTAAAAGATAGGCGTTCTGGTGTTTATCTATTGCACTTGAACATCCGCCAAAGTTCCCAATAAATCAATTGTATGGTTCACCAATTTTAAGACCATCATAGATTCTGATATTGTAATAATCTGTTAGGAGCAGTTTCCTCTTGTATTAAAAAAAGTATTTGTATACCGGTACTGTACATAATCGATTTATGAAAACCCTATTTTTTTAATTCCCTATATATATATATATTGTAGAAATCTTAAACAAAGTTTGTCAAAATTATTACCAGTGAAAACACTATATAATGATACTTAAAGAATTAGATATTGCAACAAATTGAATTATACTTTGTCTTAATTGAGTGTGTGATTCTAATGTATTCCAAACAGAGATGTGATGCCATTGCTGCAGATTATTATAATCTAATATTATAAAGACCATTATTGGCATCTCATTTCTTACTACTTTTGATTATAAAATTAGTTTATTTTAGATCATTCAAATTTGCCTCAATCATAGTATTATGTTGTCTATATGATTTCATTAAGGTTCATTACACATAGACTATGAATTTAAATCAAAATTTAAAGTGTAATTTATAAGACAAAATTTTAATTGATGAAATTATCTGTCTTTAAATTGCTTCTGGAGGAATATGATTTTGTAATTGTACACAATATATAGTGCAATTATTCTGTTTCACTAGATTTTCCCCAAAAATGCCTATGGTACTGGTATTTTAACTTCCTAATAATTATATGAAACAATACTTACAAGTTTTATTTGATTACATTTTCACATGTATGCATTGTAAATAAGCATAATAACCTCAAATATAACTTTAATACTATAACATTCTATGATTCTTACTATAACAATTTTAAAACTAAGATAGAATTGTAATATTTTTCTAATTTCTAGAATTTAAAATGTATATACAAGGTTAATTTATATTATCTGTTTATTTTCCGTCAAGAGATCCACTAGTATTAAAAACACTACCGCGGTTTTTTACGTCCGAAACCGCGGTAGTTTTTTTAATACTAGTGGATCACTTGACGGAAAAAACAGGTAATATAAATTAACCTTGTAAGTGATTCAAGGACCTTATCCACAATGAAAAAAAAAAAATTAAATGTATAATATGTTCTTCTACTACAGTTGATAAAAGAAAACATTCTACCAGGCTGTGGGATAATACTCAAGGCCATAATTTTTTAGTTTCTGAAAAAGCTAAACCCATTTAAAGTGTACTCAATTTTAACAATAAAGTTTGTTAAATTGAAATTTGTATAAACAGACAGGGCTGTATTGAGAGGATGGTGAGATTGGGTCCTAACAATGGGCAGCCAAAGGGAACCATTAGAAGAAATAAAAAACAAGAAGTGTAAGCAGGGCCGGATCTACATAATTTGCACCCATAGGCCCCCCGAAATTGCCGCCCCCCACAATAATTAAAAGTACACTATACCCTAACCAAAATTTTCCCTACTTTACATTGAATTTGCATTACTTTTTACTCCTCCCAAAAAAGTGTTATTACTATTTTCTTTCTCCTAATTTGCTCAGGTTGATTTAATTAGTAGTAAAAACATTTTTTTATATTGCTAATGAGTTAATGAGATTTATAAATCGTTATTAAAACAAAATATAATATATGTAGTTTGAATTACAAACAAATAACTGTTTCATCTTTAGAGAAATATTATACTGTTTTTATTAATATTTCTGCATGATTACACCAACAGGAGATGAGAAGGCTAAATCTAATTTTACAAGAATTTAATTACGTTATTACATAATTTTTACAAGGTGAGATTCAGAAGTAGTTAGCCGAAGGTACAAAATTTATTAGTTTGAGTCAAACAAATAACTTGGCATTAG
This sequence comes from Philaenus spumarius, assembly GCA_018207615.1. NCBI lineage: Eukaryota > Metazoa > Arthropoda > Insecta > Hemiptera > Aphrophoridae > Philaenus > Philaenus spumarius. Next base: position 389,052 of record JAGFPH010000265.1, on the reverse strand, counting down.
CTCATTCATGCCAAGAGTTTTAGTTTTGTTCCAGATAAAACGTAGTACTGTTTTATTATTTCTCAAATTCCAGTTTTTTTTTGCGTTTTGTCACCCCTAAAAATTTGCCACTATAGGCCCGGGCCCACATGGCCATATGCTAAATTCGGCCTTGGGTGTAAGTAAGAGTTAGGTTGATATGGTCTGCTGTACAAAAAAAAAAAAAATAATAATAAGCCTTCTGTGGCTGATTAAAAATTATGAGAGTTCTGTTGTTTGTTGTGACTCTAGATAGCTAATAACTGCACTTTGCCCTGATGGCAGGCATGGGTCCTTCAAGTTGGCAACACTGCACTGCCATTGTACGCCTTCTTGCTTATCAAACCTGTCAAAACTTAAATATTCCCTATCTACAAATTTTTTAAATTTGCTTAGTTTGTGCAGAAAAACTAGCTTGGAGGTAGTTTTTGAGGGGGATGATCTACAGAGGGAATGGAAAATTTACAAAATTTTATTATGTGGGAGGACCAGGACCGTAGCTTTAGCAATTCTCGATACAACTCTGTGAATAAGTTTTATGTTTTGTTATAGTTTCCTAAATTTTGGTAAATTTATAAAAAAGGGTAATATCAAAAATGGGCGAAAATTCAATGATCTTTGTAAAAGTGTGTGTTTAAAAAAATGTAAACAGCAAATACAATTAGAAAGGAAGTGCATTTCTCCCAAGACCAATTCAAAAAGTTATTTGAGATCAATTTTTTGAAAGTCTAAAGGGGAAAAAAGAAGAGGAGTACAAAATAGAACATTTATTTACTAAGCTTATGATATTAAATTAAGTGTATGTTTTTTACTGTTATGTTAATAAAATTAATTTGTGATATTAAAGCCAAAGATCAGAGTAAATATTAACATAGAACACTAGTAATAAGTCTTGTAAATCCCTAAAGTAAAAGTAGATACCTAAGAAGTATTACTTAAGTGTAATAACACTTCACACTAAGTGATATTTATATATATACATAAATGTTTATACATGCAAATATATTATACATAAACAAATTTCAGTTGTTACGAGAGCGTGAATGCCATTTTGGAAGTACGAATGAAATATCAAGCTGTACATGTTGTAAAAAGAATGTCAAATAAATAAATAATTTCGCTAATATATTACTATCAAGTTTTTATATTTCATTATGACCCAATACTTATCTATTGTAGCGTTCACAAAAACCTTACACTGACATAATGCAAAATCCTCAACCTTTGTGTATTGTGGGAGCATACTCTTTCAAATAGTAGGGGTTGACTGGCAATAAGTGCATAATTTCATCACACCACTGTGCCGTAGGTCCTTCTTCTCGAAAAAGCAGAAATCAAGACCCCAGATTTCTTAATTTTCGCTGATCGTTTTAGCCATTTTTCTTTGACTTCAGTCGGCATTTCTTCGTTCTACCGTGACCAAGTGCTTCACAGTCAGTTATTTTAAATTCAAAATGCACAAATAGCGAAATACTAATGTAAATTTTAGTTAGAAAATGTTTGTGAGTTAATATAGTGCCTCAAATATGAGCTAAAAATCTACCACACCAGTATATGTGGTCCAACTTCCTGGATATGAAATGATTGCTTCCTTTGGCTTATAAAAAAAAAACTACCAACCTCGCATCAGCTGTTGCTTCCAACTCCAACACTGCTCATCAATAAATGTGATAAGTGCTGTTTAAGTTATTTGTTTAACTGGTTACGCTATTAAAAACTTATGAACAGCAATGTTTTTGTCCATATATAACAGGCTCATAATTAATTCTTTTATTTTCTGAACTATGTGTAATTTAGCCTAAATTAGGTTAGCTTTAGTTTATATATATATTTTCATAGGGAGGAGCAAGGTACCTAATTTTCGTTCTTTCAGACCTCCAGGGTCTAATTTCCAAATTCAAATTTTTTTTAGTGTCGACACAAATAACAAAAGATATAAAAATCAAAATTCTCTTTATTTTATTTTGTTTATTATTTCAGGAATTATATTTTTTACTATACAAAATATGCGTATATCTAAAAGTTAAACGTTAGCCAACTATTTAAACAAATATATATAGATATATATATATATATATCAAATAACTAAGTACATTAATACACTTGGTATTTATTTCTTAAATTTGTGTATATCAGTTACTTCATGTTACTATATTTTCATTGATGTTAACCATGTACTTATGTTAAATTAATTAGTTGTCATTTAAAAAGGGGTGGGTTTTCTTTATTTTGTTTGTTCTGTAAGGCCGGAAGCACACCGGATCATACATTTGTGTTACGACAAAACAGCTTCAGTCAAAAGGTTTTGTCTTGTATGATGCAGTGTG
>JAGFPH010000265.1:362293-386697 GCA_018207615.1 Philaenus spumarius | reverse complement strand
AGGTTTTGTCTTGTATGATGCAGTGTGCGGGGTTATTGTGTTACAACTAAACAGCTTCAATCAAAACATTTTGTGTATAATTTTAATGTGTACTTTTTCATTTCAATACGAAGATTGTATAGTTACACAATGGATTCTGATGATGAAGATACTGTCGTGCTGCTATGGAATTTCATTAAACTGTTTGATGTGTTTGGTTGTAATGATGGTTGCCTTCGATGTAACATCTTAGAGCTCTGGCCGGTTCTGACAGGGTCAGTACTATAAGTCGATCTACATCCACTACAGGGCTTTCGACACCCTTGCGCATCTACACTCATGGTTTAGCACAACAATTACAATCAACTGCACGACAATACTGTCATAAGAACAGCTCTGAGCACATGTAAAGTGATTGAGTAGAGGCTCCCACGCATGCGCAGTTCTATTTGTTGGAAGGTGTTTTGCCGTAATAAGGAACTGGGGGGACCTTCGCCAGACAAGGAAAAAACGCTGTACAGCGCCTAAAGGCGTCTTTATACAATGTCGCAGCCAGTGTGTGGGCCCTCCTTTTAACCCAATGTTAAACCGAGCGCTTCATACACCTTCCGACATTGTCATACAAAATGTTTTGTCGTAAGTCAAAATGTATGATCTGGTGTGCGGCCGGCCTAAGGGAGGGTTTTTCATTTCTTTTTGATAAATTGTACTTAATTCATTTCAGGGGCGTATCAATTTTATACATAATTTTTTAATTAAGGGAGTATAATTTTTTGATAATAAACAAATTGTTAATTACACCATTTCAATTGTATTTTTTTGTCTTTGCCTGTGAAAGAATATTTCAGATATCTCGTTTTCGTCAGCTAAGGTAAGCAGGTTGTCACTTAGTAAATTTTTTTCGAATACATGTGCTGTCTTTAGGTTAGGTCCAGTTTGACTTCCAATTTAAAATTTCTGTCGTCAGACGGCACACTATATATATAAGCAGCTTGGAATGAATGACATACAATCAGGGCCGTCCCTAGGAATGTGTAGGCATCGAGGGCAAGCTTACTTGGGCGCCCTCTACCGTACCGGGTTGAACTCATTCTATGGACTATAATGACTAGTTTTTTATATCAATTTACATATTACTTTTAATTATTATAAATGTAATTACTTATTAACTATATAAGAATTTGGAAGTCACACATAGGTAATATTAAACATGAATTAAGAAGAAGTATCAGACAATTTTATTTTCTTAGGAATATTTGTGATGGTGACTTGTTGAAGACACTCTATTACGCTTTAATACACTCTCGTTTACAGTATGGTATAGAGTGTTGGGAGTTAACAATCACAACTTTAAAGCCACTAATTTCAACCAAAAAATATTTTATCCGGATTGTTTCGTTTAGTAACAGGTTCTCTTCGTCTTTCCCTCTCTTTGCCAGATATAAAAAACTCCCCCTAAGACATCTTTTTGTGTATAAGGTACTAAGAACTTTTTATAAAAGAAGTGGTAATAATGCAACCGAGCAATATTACAGGACTAGATGTCATGCACTAGGTTTTGTCAGAAGACCTAGAACTAATAAGACCTGGTTCCGAAGTTCTTTTCTGTTTGTCGGTCTTAAAGTATTTAACCACTTTCAGCTGAAGCAAATTAGTAAATTATATAACTTTCTGAGGAAAGTGAATGATTGGCTGTTTCCTTTCAGTGTCATTGAAGATTTACTTAGAGTGTACGAATGATGAGGAGGAACGGAACGGATCTCTTTGATGATGCTTTTGTGGGGTTGAGGAGGATTCTGATATTGGTCTTCTTCTCATGCATGCAAGGCACCTCATCTGTATTTTTGTCTATACCATGTACAATTTGTATTCTTATTTTAGTATAGCCTATGTCTAAATGTTTAAGTTTATTACTAAGTGTTATGTTTTGATTGTAAGTAGTGATACACACAGCTGCAGTGGCACCGGATTAATTGGTTATTATTGGAGAACTGACTAATTTATTTTGTATATTTATATGTTTTTGTTTCATTACAAACCAATTACCTAAAACTGATTGCGGTAATTGGTAAAGGTAAATTATAATGCAAGATCTGTAAATAAAAATTATTATTATTATTATTTAATTGCTACTTTTAATTATTATAAATGTAATTACTTACGAATTTTATATCAATTTAATTATGTACTAACTATTAAATATTAGGCCAGTCGGTAGGGGTCAATTTAGACCAAAAGTTCCAGTAATTTACAATACGGCTGATTTTTTTTTTATAAGTAACGGTACTTTAAAGTATGTAGATTAACATAAAAAAAAGTTTACCAGTCTATCAATTTCCCAAAGTCGAAAAAAAAATCGATTATCATTTTTTTTTCGATTATCCTTAATATTTCTAGCTGGGATGAAGATAGAGAAAAATAAGAATAAGAAAAATAGACTGGTAAACTTTTTTTTATGTTAATCTACATACTGTTAGGGATGGATGGTATAACACAAGCCCAGGGATCATAAATTAAGCTACAGCATCGATGGTGGTTCAGTGGTATTATTTAATTACTTTAATCTCTAAATTTCTAATCACAATTTTACCTACATATATATATATATATATACATATCATCACACTAAAACAAAGTCCAATTATTATTTATTACTATAATTTAAACATACAAAGATCAAACTCTACAATCTTATTAATCCTAATCATATCCAATCAATTAAGTCCCAAGACAGAGCACTCTAAGTAACGGAATTTCTTAAACACAATGATATATAAATTAGTTGGCTGTACTTCCAAATTACACCTTTATGTAACCGTATTGAATGATTATACATATACTATTTGCTCACCTTGTCACCGTGTCCCTTCAAGGCAAAGGTCTCCCAAGAGCAGCATATCAACGGGCAGAGACTCCGCTGCCCCGTGGTGTCTCTAAAAGACTAACCTCCTTTTTAGGTCAGTCAAGAGTATATATAACCATCCAGGTTACTGAACATAGAATTTTGCTTGTCTCAGCTATTGCTACACTTTTATATACATTTCGCAATAGCTTCTACTTTAGGTTCTCTTCTTGGGACTTATAAGCTTTACATTGCTTCCTAATAGTAATATATATAATAATAATATATCCAATTCTAATATTAAGCCTTTGATTATGCAATTATTCCTAACAACACTTCCGCTTTGAAAAATGTCGTCCCCGACATTGTCTTTACACTTGGGGGAAGTAATATCTAATACATATATTTTTATCCTAAATAAATAATTTAACACATTTACAATTATGTCCTGATATCAACAATATACCAATTTAACAATGTAACAGTTTATGAATATAATAATTTAATCTTGATGTGCCATATCCTACTGACGTTATCCATTACATTTGACCCTTTTCAGGGAAGGGTGACCGCCGCATCCTTTTGACATCGACCCCGATGTCCTCTGTCGTTGTAGGAAACATCCCTCGATTTCGTGTGGCAGTCCCTTAGTTGTGCGTTCCCCTGTTGGTGACTACCATTGCTGCCAGTAGGACGTATCTTAGACCAGCCGCCATTGTATATCTAATATTCTGGAACATACTCTGTTTAAACATATTCGTCTGTCTTGCCGTTTGTTTCAAGCTGCCTTCGGCTGGAACTGAGCAAATGTCATGTATAAGCATTCATTATGTTACATTTTGGTAGCTGTATTATTAATTAGTATTAGTACCGTAATACGTAACCGATATTGAGGTTGCTCTGCCTTGTGTACCAGTAATAAATATTTATTTTTCACAAAATTATGAGACTAAAATCTGAAATAAATCACACCATTTTTAAAACATATTTTATACCTTAATCATAACCCTTATTATATGTTATTAACTATCACTTAGTTTCGTAACTATACCGCTATCCTGGCCGCTATGAAATGTGTGTTAAGAATGACGTCGGTGTCGCTAAAAGATGCTGAGTCTGTCTGTTTACGAATCGTGTGTAGTGTAGTAAACCTTCATTCAAGTTGTAAGTTGATGCTCGGAGTTGTGTCTTGTCAGCATTCTGTAGTGATTGGTTTCCCGTGTTAAGTATCATGTGATTTGTCCACTTTGTCCGTGTAATTTGCCCTAAATTTGTTGTTGGTAAAATTCTACTCAAGGTCGATTTTGGCTTTACTATTTTTAGCTGTACCGGAGTGCTTGCCGCCATTGCTTGTGTGTGTAAGCCTTGCCGATCCATTATTTTCTTCGTTGATTTAAAGTGGCATCTCCGTCCGTCCTGAGTATGGGCATTTAGTTGTGGTTTGACGTGTATAGTGTCATGTGGTTCTAATGTTATTTTCCCTTGTGAGACGATGTTCTGTGTTGTGGTGTGAATCGGATTTGCCGTTTTCCGCTTTTCCAGACATGACCCGTGTAGTTGTAAGGATTGCCCTCGAATTTGAACCGTATTTGTTTTATAGTTTATGATGGCATTGTTTGTCATCAAGAAATCATTCCCTAATATTATATCACATGCTAAGTTTTTCACTAAATATACCGTTTGTATGTATTGCACACCCTGTATTTGTAATAATGCCGTGGCCATTCCCATAACCGTCATTGGAGTTTCATTTGCCGATGTTAAAATTATATTGTCAGACGGTAGTGGTGTAGTAAATTTTCGTAACTTTTCATTAACGCATGAGATGTTACATCCAGTGTCTAACAACATTTGTGTGGAAATGTTCCCGAGATGGCCTTTCACATATACTGCTAGACCTTTCCGGTTTTCCGCTAAGTATGTATTTAGAAGTACCTGGTTATTCCCGTGATTATCACTTCCTGCCGTAGATATTGTCTTATTCGGACTTTTTGTCTTACTTTTCAATGAATTCCTCTTAAGACCACTGTCACAGATGTCACGTTTCGAGTGTATTACGTTTTCACGAGTGTCATCGTTTTCTTGATTAAACCGTCTTCTAATAAAATCTATATGTTTTTGTTGCTCGTAATGTTGTATGGCCCTCCATTGCATTCCTGGTGTATCATTAGCTCTTGTGTTCATATGAAATATGTGTTGTCCCCGAGGCTTTTTAGGCTCAGTGGAATATCGTTTTTGTATTCCTGGCCAGAGTGGCTTGTTTTGAAATCTATGTTCACAGTCCTTTGCAATGTGTCCTATATTTCCGCATATAAAACACGTGTGGCACTGTGTCGTGTATCTGTTACGCTGTGTGAGAATTGTTTGTCTTTCGGCTCCACTCAGTTCATCGTACCTTCCGTGTCTCTGTGCCCAATGATTGTTGTAGGTTCCCTTCCTATGCGGTGATTTACTTGACTGGAATTGGACCCGCACGCCTCTATGTTCCCTGACTGTATTGTATCCTTGTGCTCTGCATATATATATCCTGTCTCTCGATCGTGTTTGTGGGCATCTGTAATTTGTCTAGCATTGCCATAACCTTATTGATTTTGTCGTCCATTTCCTTGACACGCCCATCAACTATATTATCCGACGAATGGCATCCTAAACGCTCGCGCATCAAGTAAGTAGCTTTGTCATACGCTTTAATATTTGCGTCTAGTTTTTGCAGAGTTGTGTTATCTAGCATCGCTATTTGCTGTAGAATCGCCCGATTTAAACCTTTCAGGATATATGTGCAAAGTTTCTGTTCCGGCATGTTACTGTCTAATCGTGCGCACAAATGTTCCATTTCTGTCCAATACTGAATTACCGATTCGTGTGACAATTGTACCCGGTTATTAAGTTTCATCAAGAGCATTTCCATTTCCTGAATAGGGGCAAAAACTGTGGTAAATGTGTCTCTAAGATCTGCCCACGTAAAGTTTCTACGTTTCCTTTCAAAATTCTCAAAATATTTCAACGCCGTTCCGTCAAGATACATCGGAAAGTATATAATTTTCTTTTCGTCCGTCCAACTATTTGCTAAAGCTGCACGTTCAAATCGCGTAACGTGACTTAAAATATCTTCCCCCGTGGTTCCACAAAACCTGCCTGGTTCGAAAAAAGGTAGTCGTTCCGCCATCTCATACAATGGTTGGACCCTTGCCGCAATACTCGAGTCGGTCGCTTCTATAACGTTCCCTGTCTTGCAACCAAACTCAACCGTATCGTATATGTTAGATTCGTCAAAGGTTACCGTCCTTGCCTTCCGTTCCTCGTGCTGCTCTACTACCCAATTACCGTAACCCTTAGCAATGTCACCAAAGCTCATACCAGCATCTAAGTGAAGTCTTATAATACGCAAATTAGACCGTAATAATACTAAATCAGCCTCGTCCGGTACACGCAAACCTAAACTTCTCTGTGTCCCGTACTTTTTTTATGATTTAACTCTTGCAACGTTAAATTAATTCAACTAAACGTTTAAAACCCCAATGTCAGCACTACAATGTTATTGACTTTTATCATAACAAACATACTGTTGTAAGGAACATGTACCGTCAGCAAATTCCTAAAGCGCTCGTGTATCAAACTACAAAGATAGCGCCCTACTCGATAGTCAAATGTGTAAAAACTGGGTTACTCAATTCACCGTATCTTAACCCACAGGTCTCGACCATCAATATAGTAGGCTAATTCCGAGAAGAACAATTTTGTACGAGGAAATAAGAAAGCTAATAAAACAATGAAATCCACTGTCACAATAAACTCTTTGTATCATCGTGATTAAAACGTAACACTCTTTATACTACACTCTTACATTAGCACATTTAATCAACCACATAATCATAAACTAAACATGCAAGTACTTATAATGAAAATGCCAAACTTGTCAAAAAAAATAGCACCAATCGTATTACAGTTCAAATAAAAAGCAGTTAAAAATAAAACTTTTTTCCAAAATAAACCTTCAGGGAGAGCTAAATTCTAAATTGAATCACCAAAATTACAAAAACTAAACCAAAAACTGATTTTGAAACTGCTGAAATTAACTACCATGAATTCACAATTACTTCATATTGAAATAAGAACAAAACTGATCCAATTCCAACCATGTAACAAACGCAAGTGGCATTTTCATATTTCAAAACAAATACACATACATAAATTTTAAAAAGAATTCAAAATCATATCACACATCAGAAATATCAATATCTTAACTAAAATCAAAAATGTAACCAAAACTTATAGACAAAAACGCAGGTCGTAATAAAAAACTGTCTTACAACAGACTCTAGTCAATTATTTAATTCATTTTTGAACAATAAAAATTCCCTTAATCCACACAATAAAACGGTAAACAAACCCTTTCTTATTATGTTCTTAATAATAATTATTATTAGGTGTGGTTATCTCACAAAAAATGCCAAACCTTCCAAAAATACAATAAACTCAACCAGTCCAAATAAAACACAAAATAAATTCACTACATATGTATCACATACTGAAACACAAAAAATCCGTTAATCTATTAACATAATCTGTCGATGTATAAGAAAAACAAAAACCACTGTATCAACAATTCATACAAAAACTGAAACTTCCTTTAACACAAACTGTATTAATTAACTGTAAAACTTTACCTTAACCAAAACTTTGAACTCTAAACAAAATTTAATGCAACTCTATATATATATTTTTTTCCTATAGTAAAAACTATAGCACCGGCCTTTTGCACCATTTTGTTAGGGATGGATGGTATAACACAAGCCCAGGGTTCATAAATTAAGCTACAGCATCGATGGTGGTTCAGTGGTATTATTTAATTACTTTAATCTCTAAATTTCTAATCACAATTTTACCTACATGTATATATACATATACATATCATCACACTAAAAAAAAGTCCAATTATTATTTATTACTATAATTTAAACATACAAAGATCAAACTCTACAATCTTATTAATCCTAATCATATCCAATCAATTAAGTTCCAAGACAGAGCACTCTAAGTAACGGAATTTCTTAAACACAATGATATATAAATTAGTTGGCTGTACTTCCAAATTACACCTTTATGTAACCGTATTGAATGATTATACATATACTATTTGCTCACCTTGTCCCTTCAAGGCAAAGGTCTCCCAAGAGCAGCATATCAACGGGCAGAGACTCCGCTGCCCCGTGGTGTCTCTAAAAGACTAACCTCCTTTTTAGGTCAGTCAAGAATATATATAACCATCCAGGTTACTGAACATAGAATTTTGCTTGTCTCAGCTATTGCTACACTTTTATATACATTTCGCAATAGCTTCTACTTTAGGTTCTCTTCTTGGGACTTATAAGCTTTACATTGCTTCCTAATAGTAATATATATAATAATAATAAATCCAATTCTAATATTAAGCCTTTTCTTATGCAATTATTCCTAATAATACTTTAAGGTACTTATAAAAAAAAATCAGCCGTATTGCAAATTACTGGTAGTTGTAACCTATACCGACTGGGCTATATATACAGTAGAGTCCCGCTTTTCTGAACTAATTGGTACCGAACACTGTTCGGTTTAGCGGGAATTCGGAATAGGCGGATTTCATGAACTCATATCTATACTTTCAGTTCTATACTGAACTCATATCTCACATAGTCGCGGCAAATGCTCTTGACCTCGCCTTAGTGTAGGTTTACACCATCAGTTTTTTTTCTTCCGTTGCGTTAAGATTCTGTTTTCTTCTAAAAACGAAAGGGAAGGGATAGGTTTGTTGAACTGTGCGTTTTGTCATCCCACAGTCTGTCCGTTAGTACCGCATCGTCTTGAAAAAAGATCGAGACAAAATAAAATTAATTCGAGATAATAAAAACGGAAGACAAAACGGATGAATGAAACTGGAAGGTGGCAACAACATTACTAGTGCCTAGCTGTTGTATCTAATCCTTCCTTCTTTTTGAAGGACCCGGTATCCGTTTCACCAGATGCTTGTTGCGGTAGCTTCCTTCCTTCAAAAAGGATGGAAAACGTGAAGGAACAAAACCAGCTTTTAATTGGTCATTCCAATTTTCAGGCATTTTCATCAAGCTTAGGCTCTATGTATGTCTCTACTTACCTTATTTTTATAACAATAAATGTATGTTTAATCACAAACATCTTAATAAGTTCTCCTGGTTGTACATAGGTACCTAAACACCAGCCGCACGGCGATTTAGCAGGTTGCCCGGTACATGCTACCTCTCGCGAACTGTCAAAAACTAAAAAGTGGCTGGTTGCTTTGACGTTGACATTATGATGTTTTTAAGTTTTGTGACTTTTGAGTGTCGTTAGAATAATTATTCACTAATAAGTGTCTGTGTTGTGTTCTCGCGATAAGCTTGCTTGTGTTTAATTGTTTTTGTATAAGAAAGTAATTTCTTGATATACATAAAATGTGTTTATATTTACAGTCCGAGAAAATAAAGGCTATACTAAATAAGAGACATTTTGCCAAGTTTTTGCTTAAAATAGTATGTGTTTCTAAAATTTGCTATGTGCTATATAGTTACATATACATGTGTACTTTCCTTATAAAAGTAAGCATATTATCTACACCCTTAAACTCACCAAAGATATGTAAAGTAGGGGTTTTAAAAGTGAAAATTTAAAAAAATTTCCGTACCCACTTTTTCGTCACTTCCGATACTGGAAAAATTACGAGTAAACCCCTGCCCCAACTGTGTAGGATCTTTTACGAATCCCAGCCACGCCTGAACTTTGAGGTAGACCCTCAGTGAGTGCTGTCGTGCTGCAGCCTCTGTTGAGGCGAGAATTGCGATGTTGATGTCACCTTGAACGCAGATGTTATGTATAGCTTGCATAGTATATGTCGCAATTTGTTTAAGGAGCTCATTTGTTTGCCGGAGTTATAGAGAGCAAAGAGAAATTTTTCTCCTCCACTCAAAACCGCCTCTAGATCAGCCTGAGGGTCTTTAACCCTAGAACCGGCAATGTTAACGAAAATGGATTTTTTGGCGTGTGCAAGCATTTATTCAAAAATTCGCCAAAAATAGTAAATGAACCCCAATCCAAAAGTGTTCTGTAGCTTTTTTGTTGAGAAAGATTCAAAGAATTTGTATATGCCAGTAAAAAAATTATAGATGTAAAATTTAGAAAGTTATTAGCTCAAGAAACAAAAAATGTTCAGTTACGAAAAATAAAAGTTCAACTTTAAGTCTACATAAAAAGTAGTAAAAATTTTTTGTAATTTTTTCCATAAATGTAAAAAAGTTTCGTAATTTAGTTCTAAATAGAACTGTATAAAAACATTTTACATTTTCAAATTTCTTATTTTGAAAACACGAGATTTTATGTTCTTACTACAAGTCTGCTATCAAAAGTATGCCAAGTTAGAAACGTAATTTACTAATATATGCTGTGCCCAAAAATAAAATATTATTATAACAAAGTGTAGAGAATAAATCAAAGAACTGAACTGTATACTTGTAAATTATCTTTTCATAAAAGTGTTTGACTTAGAAGTATTTGAATAACAAAAGTTAGAAAAATATAGAAAACTCTCGTCTGTACAAGATGCGCGCGCATTCTCGTATGTCTCCCTATGTTGAAAAAGTCCGTTACGCTACAGATTTGAACGTTAGGTGAGACCGTATTATCAGTCACTTTCCCACGGTCCTACACAATAAACTGTTCAAATATAGCAAATTTGGTTTACAGGGGAAGTTAGCTTGAAGAATTATCTTTACAAAGATACCAAAATATCTATAAAAAACAATTGAGGTCATACAGATCTCACGTGAAATAAATAACGCTGTTTATTGGTTGGAAAACTGCAAAATTGCAAGGGTCTACAAAACCCCTTCTAACTTCAATACTATTGGTCTGATTTTTGATTGGATGAAAGTTTTGGATAGGGGAAATTGTGATGAATCCATTGGTACATAGGTTTAACTAAGACAACCTACTGGGCGGGTTTTAGAGATTGACGAAAGTTGAGTTATTTCGTTATGTTTTGTATGAATTTTCGGGCGCCGATTAATTTGTAGAAAACTAATAAACTGCAACGATGATTACGTATGTAAATATACGTTTTAGAAAGAAATTGTAAATACAAAAAATAAAGTTTGAAACATTACCTTTCCAATGGTGTTTGTCTTTTTGAGATTGGAAGATTTTTAGTGGGTCAAATATTCAATACAATCACGCGTTACAAATGTGTTGTCATGATCGCACGTTTCGTGCGATCTGCCGGTTCTAGGGTTAAATATGTTGATAGGAAGTTCAAGGTCTGGATTTTTATTCACCATTCTATGGAAAAGTTCCGGGTTCAATTCCCATTGACCCCGAATAATTTTCTAAATGGTTTCTTAACAGACATCATTGGCTGTGGTTCGGATTCCACGTAAAACTGTAGGTCCCGTCTTCATTAGCCTTAAGTGCAAAACAGCAGGACGTTTAACACAAAAAAAAAAAAAAATTCACACACTTTATGTTGCCCCGGTTATATAGAGCTGACGTCATATCATAACTGCTCATGGCGTGTAAAAAAAGAATACGGGCAGCTGTTAATGACTCGACCACACTTGGATGGAGGTAAAAGGTATTGCATGTACTTCCTTTTCCTGGCTTCGGGAAGTATACATTGGAAGGAGCCCAGAGCCAACAAGCCCTGTACTGATGGACATGAGTTCTGGGAAAGGCGGGTGCTGCTCAAACAATTTCTTTATATCGTGACTGACTATTTTAATCCTTGATTCCTTGCTGATGTTGGGTTATGTTGTTCTGAGCTACTGAACTCCACAGTAGCCTTCCATTTTTTCACACAATTTTGGAGTGAGTCCATCTTTTTAGCTTGACGGAGAACCGGAGGTGATATTATTATGATTAGGAATTAACTACCTACTAAATTCAAAGGAGGATATTCCCCCTTGAAAACCACAAACCAATCACTGCAACAACTGTTCAGTTATAAACAGTAGAGTCAAAAAACTTTAAAGAAATAAAAAATTTTGAAGGTTTTTTGCGATTTTTGTTGTGAAGCCATATTTGTGGGAAGTAGCAAAGTTGAAATCCGGATTCAGCACGCCAAAAAACATATAGAACAAGTGAGAAAAAATCTTCTATATTTTTTTGCTGGGAAAAACACCATTTGACTGGACTATAGAGGTTCCTGTTCAAAATCCGATAACGGTTCGTAATAAGGTGAACTCTGAATTATTAATTACCATACTTGAAAAAACAGATTTATTTGGGAAAATTGGATAGCACTGGAAAACCAAGGAAATTGAAAAACAATGTGGTAAAATTCAGAGCAAGAATATAATAATTCATATTATACCAGGCCCTACAGTAAACCAGATCGTGAAAACTGTTTAAATTTATTTTTGGCAGATGATATTTTTAAATTAAATTTTAGTAAGCACAAACGAAGAAATTGGAAGACAGAAGCAAAATTACAGCACATCTAATGCTACAGTGAAGTATACTTGCAAGAATGAGCTTACTACCTTATTTGGAATTCTTATTTTATCAGCTGCTCTGAAGGGCAATCAGTTATCAGTCAACTATTATTTAACAGTGCAAATAGTGGTGATAATTATTGTGCCACGTTATCTAAAGAAAGATTTCAGTTTCTAATTAATTGTCTCAAATTTGATGACCGCCAATCTAGAGAAGAAAGACAAGCAAAAAGCAAACTTGCAGCAATAAAGACAATTTGGGACATTTTTGTGTCAAATTGTACAAAAAACTATAAACCAAGTTCCTACTGTACTATTGATGAACAGCTGGTTGGCTTTCGAGGTCAATATCTTTTAAGAGTCTATATGAGTAACAAACCCAATAAGTACGGTATCAAAATAATTATGATTTGCAATAACGTCACGAAATATATGTATAAACTATAAAGCAATCCCATATTTGGATAAGGAGTCAACTCCTAAAGATAAATCTGTTGCTGAATATTTTGTGTAAAACTTGTTGGAGGACATGAAACACAAATAGAAACATTACCATGTACAATTGGTTCACGAGTGTTCAGTTGTTGGAACTCTTAAAAAAAAAAATTAAAAAGAACGTCCATCCGAATTTACAGATTTAAAATTTCTTGCATCACTCTTGGCACATCACTGTTTTTGTTTTCTGAGGACAAGACTGCTGTATTGTATAAGCCAAAAATAAATAAATTTTTAACACTTTTATCAAGCATGCATGATGACGCATCCATCAATTTAAAGAAAAAAATCCGAGATTATCCTTACATATAATCAAACTAAAGGAGCCGTGGATACTTTAGATCAAATGAGCCAGAACACAAATTGTGGAAGGAAAACTCGTAGATGGCCACTTGCAACATTAAGCATTACATAAAAATTAAATTTAGTAGAATATAAAATAATTCGACCACGCAGCTGGACCGCTGACGTGAGTTGAGCAAATTTCCAAAATTAAATTTATAGGACTATGTTTTAGGGCTTCAACAAACAATTTGTGAAATAAGTCTACTCACGACGGTGCTGAATAGCTGCAATATGCTTCACACGCCAACCCGCATATTGGGAGTGTCTTCAATATTCAAAGCATTGCGTGCTTTGCACGCCAACCCCCGTATTGGGAGTATCTTCAATACAAAATGCATTGCGTGCTTCGCACGCCAACCCCACGGTAAAATCCACCACATGGCTTTGAACCGGGTACTTTTATAGTCTTTTACGTTTTGATCGATTTTGGGGGAACCAAGCGAGCTATAAGGTCGCGTAAAAAAATAAAATGTGCAGAATAACATCCTACATTTATATTTTTAGAAAACACTCTAAAAAATTTTCATTCTCGTAGTAAAAATGTCAAAAAATAGTTACTTCCGGTCAAAAAACGTACTTCCGGTTGTTGGATTTTTTTGGCTAACGAACTCGTCCGAGCGACGTAGACAACCAACATGTGTACCAAATTTGAACCAAATCGGACTTAAAATGCGGGCGCTAGAGTGCGAACACATATATACATATATATGAATTTTAATGACCTCCCAAAACGTGTTCTGGGGACCATGATCGGTGCTCATTTGCTACTCCCGACCTTGGGTCTCACCATAAGGGCCACTGCAATAGCTCATTTTTCCTATGGAAATTTGCTAAAAATGGGTTTACGTAATTTTAATAAATTAATAAAAAATACTCAAATATTTATTAAAAACAATGGAGTGTAAGTATTTTGCTTAAAAGATTATTTACTTTATTAATTTACATCATTATTATAATATCACAATACTTAATTCACCAAAATAAACAATATCAAAAATCTATGTTACTCACACTTCATCTGCTGCTAAGTGTTCAATCTACAGTCGTTTTGGCGGTCATTGACATTGCTAATCATTGCACAATAGAGTGAAGTCACAGCTTTATTGTAGCCTAGTTTACCAATTAACAAATTAATTTACATTTATTCCTAAAAATCTCAAGTGGGATACGATTTGGCTAAGTTAATACTTGATATTGGGTGAAATTGTGGTACAACTCAGAGCATTGCAGCGAACAAATTAAACCGTTTACGGTATTATGGTTATTTTCAATACAAACATTAAAATTTTAAAAATAAAAAAGCAATACATAAACTATAAAATTTAAACCTAAAAAGACGTAATTTGACTATTGAAATTCAGAAAAAAATATTGTAGCTATAGGCAGATTAAAAAGTTACATCTCAATAAAAAGTTTTGTAGACCCTATCTTACAGAAATTTTAAAAGTTCTAAAAGTTCAAATTTAGACGAAAAATATAATGTTTATAGTTTATATACTTGCGATTTGATTTAAATCCAAAGTTTTATCCCATTTCACCTTACTTAAATTGTTTTTTAACCTCTATCAAAAAATATAATGTTTATATACTTGCGATTTGATATAAATCCAAAGTTTTATCACATTTCACCTCACTTAAATTGTTTTTAACCTCTATCAAAAGCACATGTGCAGAATCCTTCAACACCTTATTTCTCTTAAATTACTCGACGAAAAACATTTCCAACATTCACAAATACCTCTTGCTTGCTTCCCTGTTCTTGTAAGAAGGAGGAAGTATGGTCTGTTCTCCAAATCCGCTGCACATTGATGCCCACCTAATTTCTTAGTTAACTGGTTGTTACCTCTTTGTTACTTTATATATTATATACCTTAATGTTTATTTATATATAAATTTTGTCTAAAGTGAGTGAAACATTATCTTAATTATTATTATTTCAGTTCTATTGTCTCTTTTTTGTATTATATGTTACCGGTATCACTTAAACTGTTTATATATCACTTTTTATATCACATCACTTTTACTGGTTATATGTAAATAATGTTTTATGTTATAATTTTATATCTGCCTGTACATATTTATATTTTAAAGTTATATCTGCCTTTTGTAAACAAATTATTTTTATTATTAAATAACTGTTCTCATTTACTTTATTAGAAATTATTTATTTTCCTTGCATATATTTTATACTAGCTGACCCGGCAATGTTTCGCTATTGCTTAATTTGAAACTTTGAAAGCCTGTAATTCGTATCCCTGAGTGTCGTTGTAAATTATAATGTGATTCTGCTCATTGCTTGATTTACTTAACCTAAAATTATATTCAGTTTTTGTTCCAAATCAGTTGTTGATCAAAATCAGCTGTTGATCAAAATCAGCTGTTTTAAGCTTTTCATACGAACAGCTGTTTCTGATCAAATCAAAAGAAATATTTCTTCTTCTTCCTTAATATTGACCTTCCATAAGATTAACATTGAAACTTTGAGGGCCACTGGGGCGTAGCCCTTATGTCCTAGGACTTCGGTAAATGGCCTAAAACCTTCCCAGGGTTACCCTGTGTTAGTATGCAAAATTTCAAAGCAATCGGATGGACGGTTTGGTAACGCATAACGGACAAACAAACGGACATACATTGAATTTTATATATATAGATATATAATGTTTATTGCATCTCTTATTTTTATATATATATATGATGTTTGTTATGTCTTTTCATTTAACTTAGCTACTTTCTTGTCTGCATTGGTCACACACTATGAATGTTTTATAATATATGCTGAATATAGCAACAGTAAATGCATTTGTTATTTAGACTCACCAATATTTCAAGAAGAAACCAGGTGAAACTAAATTACCTGTCAAGACAAGAATTTTTGTTACGTCTGCACAAACAATTGACCACCTTGGCAGTTACGAGGATGGCCATTCCAACTCTAAAGAAAGAATTCAGGACCAAATAACAAAATGTTGTTTCAGTACCAGTACAAGAAACTCCCGTTGCTGAAACCAGTCAAAAAGGAGAACAAAAATACTAGTTTGTGTCATTATAAGAAAAAAAAAAAGACTTACACTACTTACTGTGCAACCTGTAACAAATCCATTTGTGGTGAACATAAAAAAAATACCTGTTTATTCTGTTTTTCAGAAAAATGTGTATCTAAGTAAAAAATATGATGTTTACTTCTTTTTTTAAATTTTAAAATAATGCAGTTACAATGATATTGTTTGTAGTTAATATTTGCTAATATTGTTTGTTTGCATTATATTTCATTATTTTATGTTTAGGTGTGATTGTATATTTTAATTGCAAACTTACAATAATATATCATAATTATTTCTTATCTGTGAATGTCTATTATTTTTAATGTTTTCCAATTTAACTTTAAATGTTTTAGTATACAGTATACAAGCCAGTTTTACGTATCATTAGCACTAGTGTATACAAAATAATGTTAGTACTCTAGGGTTAAATGACAAAGTGTTCAAGTAGTAAAAATGTGTCTGCCAGTATAGCAAAATTTAACTGCCAGATGGAGGGCTAATCTCCAAACAGTTAAGATCTTGATAATTATTTTTATCATAACGAAGGATACTTATATTTAGAATAATATTATAAACACCAGTAATTACAACAAAATGTACTATATTCACAATTTTATGGTACAACGTAACACCTACATATGATATACAATAATTTTTCAGTCTTACAGGATACTTAAAATATATTTATACTAGATAACACAAAAGTACAAAGAAATTTTACATACATGTCATAATGTATTATACATTGCGTTATACATGACATCAGTTCAATTCATGTTAACAAAATGTAATATCAGTCCATACATACACTATTTACATCAGTCAATGTATCAGTCGTAAAATACATCAAAAAGAAATCAGAGTTATCATTGTATATATTATTTATTAACAAGTAAAATAGATTCTTATTCTATGTTATGCTATTGAAACTGTAAAACATTGTTATTAGTTTAATATATTATCGCTTCAGTATTATTCTTGCAAGATAATTTGTTTTGGAAAAGCAAAGAACTAAACAAATTGTACATGAACAAGTTCATTTACCTAGGGTTTTTATAAAAGAATTTATGCCACAAGAATTTATACCTTGTGTTTTTAATTCCAGAAAAGGTATATAATTTTGTTTAGTTCAAAGACAACAGTATTTTAATTTGAATAATTGAATTCATTTTGTCATCATAGACCTACTCAAATTTAATATTACAGTTGGTACAAATAAGACAAAATATTTATTCATTGTCTTAAGAATTATTGCAATACATAGTTTTATTCAAGTAAGGAAACACACAAAAAAATTATATTTTTGTGTATTTTTCAATTTGGCTTTTGATGGGGAATAGTGTTAATCACTGAAGAAAGATATTAGTAAATGAGCATTGAAAAGAGACCATTCCTTTAGGTTCACCAGCAAAACCTTTTTGTCTATTAAACTTTTATTGTTGTCTAAAATATTTTAAGGGCTGGTTCACTTTGGTATTGCTACCATTTCAGAAGACAAATTTTATGAAGGATCAAAATGACTGGTGTCCATGGGCAATGTAAATTAAAGTAATTATAGTGGACCTACTATTTAAAAATGTTAACAGAACATTTTTTCCGACCAGAATATGAGAAAAGTAAAGTCAGAATTTCCACATTTATTCTGAATCAGGTGACACTATAAACAAGAGTAAGCAAGCAATAATAAAAAAAAACTAAAATGACAAAGTTTTTCTAGTGATAAAATTAACAACTTGTTTGTCAAGTTAGCTGTTGTTACACATCTAAAATGGACATTTTGGTCATCAGATGTTAATTTAAAAATGATTTCTAGATCAGATGAACACATCAGATTGAGCATTGATATTAGAAACAGAGGCAATCGATAGGCTCATAACAGACAATTCTTTATGTGATGAGTTAAAATTGCTGCCAATAATATCAAAAACGTTTTCAAAGTCTCAAATGAATTATTATTCACAAAATTCTGAAAGAACTAATAAATGCTACATTTAATTTGTTAGCTTTTTGTTTATCATAAACTGATAATTCGTATTATTGTATAAAAACAAAAATGGGAGGCAATCGTAACAGATTCAAAGACACAAGAAGTACAATTTATATTATAAGTACTAGTTGAAAATAATTATTTATTTCAACGCACTTATACTCACTTTGTGTCAAGTAGTTTTAACGAAAATGATTGTTAAATTATTGCTTCTTTTATTCTGTTCACTAAATTTAGATTATTTATTTTTCTTGATAATAATTGTTAAACTATAAAAAGATGTCATTAACCTTCATAATAATTACCTTTGAATTTTAACCTTTTCAGTGGCACGCCCGTATATATACGTTTGTGCTACGTGGCATGCGTAGGAGCAATCCCGCATATATTCGTTTTCAAATTTACCTCTGAAAGAGCACAACCGTGTTAGTTCGTTTGACTTTTAGAATACATATACTTGTGCTGCTATCTGTTGAGAATGTGTAGAACCTTTTCTGAACCAATTAAGCTTTATACCAATACACAGGAATATTGTTTGGAGTTGCAATCAAGTGTCTTCTGTTTGAGCATTTAGTTGCAGCTGTCTGTCAGCTGTCTCCTCTTCTGTTTTGTCATATAACTCAATAAATTATCCACGAGTCTTAGTTTTTACTGTTAAATAGAGTTTTTAGATAAATAATTTGATTGTGTTTGTGTGAATTAGTGGTTATTGTACTGCTAAATAAGGTGTGAATACTATAAACAATAATATTTCTTATCTTTATACGATTATAACCTAATAATTACATTGCTATATAACCGTTTTTGTTTTGATTGTCATTTACAGTGTTAGTCCAAATAACATTTTATGTAATTTTTGTCAAATGTTTTATAAAAACAACCATTTAGGACAAGTAAATAATCATTTTTGTAATAGCCTAAAAAACCTGCCCCACTAGGTGACCCTATGTTGTTCAAAACCCGCCACTGAAAAGGTTAATAAACGGTAATATATTTAAAACAAATTCAAATCTTTGAGCCTATACGTTTCAAGTTTAAATATAGTTTCATAAAATTATATCCAATAAATAATATAAATTTTATGGATACAGTAGAGTCCCGATACTTTAAGTGAATGAGACTGAGAGTACCTCGGATTGTGAGAAACTCGAATTAATAAAACTACCATTTATAGTCCTCATATAACCACAAAAATTGAAGTTTAATTAAATAAACACTGTTTTGTATTGAACACCAAGGTACAAACATAAATTTATACACAGTACAAAAATACAAATTTATTTTTTAAAGAAATTATAAATAGTTTTTTGTTTAATTACACTGCAAAATTTACGAGCAGCGATGTCACGCCAACGACATAGTAATGCGGTATCGACTGCAGTAGCTTCGAGTAGCATAGCGCTACATCCAAATCAGCGACTAAACAAATATCGCACACAATACAGTAGTGGGGCTGATTTATTTTTAGACACACCCGGTTTGGTGTCAGTCGATTGACCTTGTAAGAAAGGGGTGGGAAATATGGCAGTGGCGGAAAAAAATTGTTTCTATGGTATTATTGTATATTGAAGGCGCTACTTGTGGCTCAAATTACACGGAATCTCGGATTATCGCGACTCGAATTACCGGGACTCTACTGTATTTGAACATGCTCAGATTAGCCTTCAGATTAGATGTTTAAAAAAAAAAATTTTAAGTGAAAGTGTTTATTTAGTAAATAGTAACAAATGTATTCTGTAGAGTATAAAACTATTATTTTCTATGTCAGTATGATTTATGAAAACTAAATTATTATTGCAGCGGATAAACTGCTGAATAAGTGTTAAAAAATAAACAGTTAAAATTATTGTTTTATAATTCAATTTAAAACACTTTAAAATCAATTTTTTAATCTAAAACTATGTTTATTAAAAAAAAATACTGAAATGTTAAGTGAGGTTTATTAATTTTAAACATATTTCCTTCCGCTGCTAGATACATTTTTTTAATGATCTGGCAATTTTCCCTCATCCTGCTCAATTTTTTAATAATTTTGAAATAAACTATGCACTATATTATCTCATGTTAGAAGAAACGTTAGTAATATTGTTCATATAATAATTGTTTGCAATCTTTAATGAAACAGATTCCCACTACTGTGCTTGCTAAAATGTATTTGGAACCATTTTTGCATTATATAAGATCATTTTCTCAATTTTATTTGTAGCATATCACCTAGCCTCTGTTATTCAATAAGTATCATGCACATAGGTCTGATTTTCAGTTGATTTCATACTATAAAGAATCACAATAAGAAATAGCTAAAGAATTTCTATTTATATTATAAGCAATAAAATTTACTTTACTTTTTCATGTAGTTTTAGTTTAATTTTTAATAAATATTTGTGATAATCTGTAAAAAAATATCAAAATACGAAATCAATCAAATATGCGTATTCGAGTATAGAATAATCATGCCCTATAGACGTTAAGCTTGTGTGGAAATTTTGCATGACAATGTATAAATATTTGTAATCAGTGGTTAGGACACATTGTAATTAACTTTTCAAATATATTGTTTGTGTAAGGGAATATTTAAGCTCACAAACAGTAATGGCTCAGTGCTCAATCCATTATACTATGTGCATACATAATGCCTCTAAAGAATATAAATACAAAATATGATTAAGCACTAAATGTAGTTGGTTGGTGTTTTTACGAAACAACACTAGTTTCTTAATATAAAAGCATATAAAATACAACACATGATAATAATAAAAATGTTACTTATGTATTACAAGTTATTCTATATTCACAAACACATTTTAGTTATTTGTACACAAAATGTCAACATATCTCTACACTACCGCAAATTGTCTTTTCATTTCCACAGAAAGGTTGAGATTTGAATATGGTATTCATATATTATTATCATACAGTAAAGGTTACACTCGTTATCTATTAGTCTATATCTACTTTCAGTTGTTGCAAAATGTCAAAACATAAATTGAACATTTTATTTGTTTTGTGCGTGTTTATGAAAGTAAGTTCTGGAATATAATATTTCAAACGGTAAACCCACATTAAGCCTTATTACATAAGTGGTCAAATGTATGTATAAAATGTGCTTCTAATAATCAGACAAGACGAATTAAGAATTATCGCTTTAATCAGTTAAAAAATTGAACAGTAATTTTGTCATTATTTTAAATTGTATTGATATTAGTTTGTACAATAGTCAAACCCAAAAAATTGGATTTGCTCTAGTATTTTAAAAATTGTGTAGGGTAGTATCTAGTTTGGTAGTATGATTACTTACGCTTACATACTGTTGGCCAAAAGAAAAATATGTAAAATCTCAATTTTAGCTTACAAAAGTTCTTTAAAGTTTTGAGTAAAAATCTATAAAGTTCCTCGGGTGTTGTAATAATTAGCTATTATGTACGCTGAAGTTTTGTTACATTTAAATTTCTTTGCCTACAGTGTGAACGTTGGGTGTCTGTGTAAAGTTTAAACACACCAAATATATTACTTAAAATAGATACAACGTTAAAGATGTAATTACAATTACATAGTCAAATTAGTACCGTAATTTTGTAGAACTGGTGCACAAAAGTAATATAATGTGTAATATTCTCATTACCAAAGCATGTAACAAATCAAACAGTTTTTGACAATGCAGCAATAATCTACAGTGTGATCATAATGGCCGGGTTCGTCCTCTAACTACTAAGCAGTCACAACTTCTAGAGGTGTTAACACAATGTGGATTACATATAACAGTCTAAATATTATTTATACAATTAAAGTGTGATTTGCAAAAATATATAGTAACACTTATGTTTAGGCCTCAATATACTTCTTAGAGCATAGTTTTGGTTCCATCCTTCCAATTAAGTCTTTTTATTAACGATCAAAGAGATCAGAAAATTAAATAAATAGTTTGAACTTAAAACATAAAACTGATTAACGCTGAAATGACTGGAGCATATTTTAAATTTGGTAACTACAGTAAAATAAATACGTTATTTATTCTCTGCCTTATTTTTGTATTGTTCAAACACAAACAGTAGGCCTGTATCTTATTTAATAAATACATTTTTACAAAAAATTAATTTACAATGATTTAAGCAGTTGCTCCACACTTTTTATTTTACATATATAACAAATTTTCATTTTAAAATTTAAGAAAGAGAACCAAGCAAAATTGAGCATTAAACATTTAATTGCAGCTACCTTTCGATATTAACAATATATTTTATACATCTTAACACAGTACATAAACCACAAGGAACAATAATATTAGTTTACTTCTATTTATATAAATGTGATCATTTTCATATATACATATTTATAATATATTAACTGTACACTCATGCATTTATTATAATGTATAAAAATTTTGCAATATATCTTAATAAATAATTATTATGAATACTTTGTATTTTCCATACAATTTCTAAATTTAAAATATATGTATAGAATGCTAATTTTATCATGAGTCACAGACAGTTCAGACATCCCCATAATTAAAATCCAACTTATTAAATTTACTAACATGCTCATTTATAAACTGTGACTTTTATTTCTCTACACAATAAAAAATATTGACAAAAATAGAAATTGAATATACCCATCAATTTCAATATCTGTTTTGTCAAAATATATAGGAAATTTTGACTGCCCCATCCTTGACTGCCACACCAGTTTTTACACAGTTTGGTATCTAATAGTTTTTTAAATCTCGAAAAAGGTGAACACATAATTATATTTCAGTAACTTTATAAGAAATAAACTTAGGTAATAGACTATCCAATTAAACTTAAAATTTAGATATTAAAACACTGTGTTTGTAAAAATAGTTATTATTTAATGTTTATTACTTTAATGTTTATATAAAATATATAAATAAATAATTTACCAAAAAAACTTCAGCACTAGCTTCTTGGTCATAGCAGTTAAAAGGTTGAGTAGACATACTGAAAACATTTTCTTAAGTATTAAAAAAAAGTTTTAACTTAAACTTTGCCAAAATATAAAAAATTTCAGGTTATAAATAAAATGTTTAGGCTGTTAAAGTTTTTTTTTGAAATTTTCAAAACAATCCCAGTGACTCACATTAACAATAGCATCCTGTAGGGTACATAAAGGTTGTTTCAAAAGAATGGATCAATACTGCAGGATATGATATAGGGCAATAATTAGGAGTAAAAAGTTAAATGTACACTTTGTTCAGGAGGTTATCAATTCATAACAAAGTATGAACACAATTTCTTCCTTTGACATCCCCTATTGCTTCCTGCATTTTCAACATGTTTTCCTGAAATGATCTGTATATTTATTTAAAAATGTAATTTGATTTATCCAATAGAAAGTACCAATAAATATTAACCAATAAAAATCTAGTCAAAATGTTTGAAAAAATAAATAAACAGTTTTTGCACGACTTCCTTACAACTAAACATGTTTAATACTATGTTAGTTTCACAGTTTTTATTGAATTAGTTTTGCAACTATTTTTACTTCAACACCCATACTTTATGATTTGTAACAAAAGTTCAGACTAATCCATGATGCATAGATTGATGGTCTTGTCGAAGGGTAATAAGCGACTGTTTCTCCTTTTTAAGCTCAGCCTGTGAGAAAACAAATTCAAAATAAAACCATCTGTAAAATAATAGTACTAAACTAATAAAATTACATTCCCAGGTTTTCACTCCCCCAAGTAAACATAGAATATATTAATGATTCATTTGTTCTTTTTTTTTTAAAGAAATTCTTGTAAATAATTACGCTCAAAGAAATTATTTGAAGATACAAATTTGCATCAGTATATATTTTACATATAACATTTGTTTTGTGCGATTCATACACTTTTCCATAAGTTTTAATCTACTACAGTAAAGACCACGAAAGAATACCGTTGAGGGACGGGCTTGTGTACACCGAGACCTTGAATGCTCCAATCGCCTTAGTGCGATGTCACATTCTTCCCATGCTTCTAACTGAACGAGGCTGACGCAACGCATTTATAATTCTTTAAACTGTGCGCTCAATCCTCGAGCGGTAAATCCCAGGAGTGTTCGAGACTAGTAGATATAGCAACGCTGGGCGCCCATTCTATTTGCCGCCACGCAAGGGTATTCTTTAATGGTCTTTAATATAGGGTTTTGGAGAAGGGACTGGAATTTGGTAAAATCAGAAGTTTTCAGATTACAGATATTTATTGTATATATATTTTTTATCGTTATTGTATATAGACT
>JAGFPH010000265.1:312437-362283 GCA_018207615.1 Philaenus spumarius | reverse complement strand
CAGATATTTATTGTATATATATTTTTTATCGTTATTGTATATAGACTGCCAGCGTTGAACTTAGCCAAATACGGAGAGTTTTAGCGATGCAATTTATTTTGAATCCTAACAATATTTTTTAACAAAATGAGAAACATGTAACATATTTGTAACTTTGTCATTGAAACTGTATGTTTACTGTAGACTAAAGATGTACGCCTAGCCTATTCTACAGAGTGTCTTGTCTATTACGAAATTTAAACTATCACAATGAATTTTCACAAAAAATAACAAAGCCCAAACAAAATTAGGCAAAATATATGAAATGCCAGTTATAAAACATAATTTAAGTACCACAGTGAATGACCACAAAAGAAATTAATGCCTGAATTAAATTTGTACCAATTTTATGAACTACCAGTGTTAAAATATTATTTAAAATACAATGGCAAAAGAATACGATGTAGAAATATTATTTACGCTGATTTTATAAATTGCAATTTAACATATAACAGCATATGTCTGAGAAAAACGAACTCGTAAGAATAATAATTTACTCTTGTTTCTATCAAATACCGGCGGTAAAACTTAATTTAAAATACGACTTAAGTCCGTGAAACATAATTTAGATGACAGTTGTAAAATTCTGAAAAAAGTTTAAATTAAATGTTGGTATTTGCGAGAATTAATAACAAATAAAACAAAGGCACTTTGTCGGGACTCCCACATAAATCACAGGTAAAGTAAATTCCGAAATATTAAAAAATTTTTACCCAACTTAAAACAAATAGAATTATTATACTTTAATTGCCTAAACATTTTACTGGTGAAAATGTCAACATGCATCAAATTTAATGTTTTATAATACTTTCTACTGATATTTATTATTAAATGCTGAATTGGGTTAAAATACAGAATGTGATTGCAAATACGGAACACCAGAGATTACTTTTAAAATACGGAGTCTTCATCCTAAATACGGAGAACTGGCAAGTCTGTGTATATATCGAGATCATATTTTGCATATCTAATTTAATCTTTTAAATAATATAAAGTTATAAAAATAACTTACAAAATAACATTTTTGAGCATAGCACACGATTTTTCAAGGTTTCTAAAGGGCTTTAATTTGATGTATCATAATCCATATGTGTCCATTACAAATTTCTGAGATGGGGGTGGGTAAGAGGTGGAGGAGGGTTTTGTGATTTTGTAAATAGATTTTCTAAGGTCCCCCCTGCCAGTAAATATCCGTCTTCATTAGCCTTAAGTGCAAAACAGCAGGACGTTAAACACCAAAAAAAAAAAAAAAAAAAAAAAAAAAAACTGTTCAGAGATCAGATTTTGTATATCTCTTTCTGTCTTTTAAACAATAGAGGAGGTAAGTTTTTAAAAAATTACCTTGTTTACAGTGTGTCAAAAAAGTTATCCTAATGCTGTTGTTGTGGGATTAAAAAGCTCTCTATATTTTTGGCATTATCCTTTTGCAAGTTGCAACAGACTTTATTAGCTAATTACATTTATCCGAACTACATAGAAATGAAAAAAATACTTACTTTTATTTCTGTAAGTCGTATTGAACTATTCATGTGGTCAATATTGGGTTTTGACACAGAATCAATTGCCTGTTCTAAAGCGTTGATCTGAGTTTCCTGCATTTCAAAGTTAGAATCTAAACTGTAGTGTGCTTTGTACAACTCTGAGTCTAGTCTCTCGGGTTTATCCCATACCATGTTTCCAGCTTGGCCCAAAGAATGCAATTCATAGTCCTATAAATTAACATAACAGTCAATTAAGTTAAGCAACATGCACTAATAAGCTTTACATTAGAGAAATATAATATGGCTTTCATACAAGATAGTAGGAGATAACTAAATTTAGTAGCAAATGATAGGTTTTAAAATTCAAATTTAAAAAATATATATTTTTAAAAGTATGAAAATATCAACTAACAACAAAGTTTTTACAATCATAAAGAAGCTTGAAAGCTAAAAGAAAGGTGGTTTTTATTTAAAATTAATTCTACACCAATTTTTAATTGAAAATGGTTAAAGCTTCGTCACTTACCTTTAGCCGCCATCTTGAAAAATATTATAAAATAGTGTATTACCATGACAACTTTAATTTACATCAGGGACAAAGATTTTACAACTTCCAAAAAAAATGCTGTAAGACTCTTATTTATTTTGGACAAAAAATATTTTTCAAGATGACGGCTGAAGCAAGGGTGTACTACCATGACAACTGTAAATTTACATCAGGAACAAACATTTTACAATTTCCAAAAAAAAATGTTGTAAGATTTTTATGTATTTTGGACCCCGGTTGATTGTACTGCCGGGCCTGATAGGATTAGGAAGGAAGACTTGCAGAAGGTTGAATGTAGAATAAAAAGAATTTACAGAGAGGAAGTATTGGAAAGGTTGTAAAGTATTCCAAAGCCTTCAAGTATAAGTTAGAGGTCAGCCAAAAAAGGAAAAAACAAGAAAATGTTAAAAAACAAACAAATATGAATAGTAAATAACTAAAAAAACTAAGTTGTGACTGACTTGATTGAACAAAAGCCAAATTTGGGATGGAGTTAGTTACAACTTTTCTCATTTGCTTACTTCTTGAAACCATATAATTTTGTTAATAAAAATTAACACTTTTCCATTATAGTAATTAATTACAAAATAAATAATTATTATTTTAGAAAATCTCCACAAACAAATTAAAAATGTAGGACTTACTTCATCTAAGTGGACTTGTGATGGTTCTTCAAGATCTGTAATAAGATAAAAATTGGTTTTAACATAGTGTGTGGCAATTAAGAGTTTATCTAATTTATTAATACTAAATAAAGCTAGTGTGGTGTATTCACTTCAACCACGTTTTATTAAAAAATTGTAAAATATCATAAAATTGTAAAAATAAATGGCTGAATTTTTAAAATGAATATCAGGGTTTTAAGGTTTTGTAGTATTTATTACATTTCTTAACGTTCAATCATAATGAAAGAGCAACTGGTTTTTTATTCTGTACACCTGTGCACATACATTGTTTCCTATGTCTTCCGTTAGAAAGCATTAGTAGCAAAGATGACGACTAGTGAACAAGATTTTTGTATTTTACAGTTTGCACGGACTGAATCTGTATTTACAGTTGCATTCCGTATTAAGTTCAAATGTAATCCAATCCTCCAAGTAATAATAACATCTGTAGATGGATCACTATATCAAAGCCCACTAAAGAATACCATTTACGAGGCAGCCAATAGGATGGGCGCGCATCGTTGCCATATCTACTAGCCTCGAACACTCCTTGTATTTACCGCTCCAGGCTTGATCGCACAGTTTAAAGAATTATAAATGCGTTGAGTCAACCGCAGTCAGTTAGAAGCATGGGAAGAACGTGACAACGTCGCACTTCGGCGATTGGAGCGTTCAAGGTCTGGGTGTACACAAGCCCGTTCCTCAACGGTATTCTTTAGTGGGCTTTGATATAGTTTGATGACACTAGCTGTTTTTCAGTTTGAAAGACTAGTCGTGAATTAGCAATTCCAGTGGCGTCTGTGTGGAGAGTTCTAAGAAGATGCTTACAACTACATCCTTATTGTTTGCAGTTGTTACAAGTTCTAAAGTCTACAGACTATGGTTTACATGCAAACTTTACAATCGACATGTGAACACTTATCATGTGTACATCTAAGGGTTAGCAAATTCCTATGAGATTTGCATAGTTGAAACAAGGCTCCTATAAATTGAATGTTTTTGTGTCATATCCCAGGGCAATGTTTATGGGCTTTTCTTTTTTGCTGAAGCAACCGTAACTGGTGATTACCTTGATGCGCTACAACTATGGCTCTTTCCACAATTGGAAGAAGTTAAACCATAGAACTTTATTTGGCAGCAAGATGGTGCACCGTCTCACTGGTATAACTAAGTACGCGATTGGGTAAACAACATTGTAGCCGACGGCAGGATTGGAACCATTCATATATTTTTGTAACTGCTTAAGCTAGAAACGTAAAATTTGGTAGTAATGTTCTTACTATATTGTAGGTAAGATTCAAGGTATTAAT
Organism: Philaenus spumarius; assembly: GCA_018207615.1. Lineage (NCBI taxonomy): Eukaryota > Metazoa > Arthropoda > Insecta > Hemiptera > Aphrophoridae > Philaenus > Philaenus spumarius. The sequence goes on along the minus strand of JAGFPH010000265.1, from coordinate 358,241 downwards.
TTTCGTATATTCTAAAATGGCGGAAAAGTGGAAAACCATTCTGAAAAACCTTTACTATACAGTGTGTCCACTAAACTTGGCAAATGAAATTTCCCTCATCCTGAATGTTTCCCTGAAAATCTCAACCTTTTTACCAACAGTTAAATAAGTAAAACATAAATATATGGTAATGTAATTTCAATTTAAATTAAAAATATAATTTAAACAATAACTGGTAAAATTCTCATAATATATCAATATTTGAACTGGCTTTGCACTAATTTTACAAAATATCCTAATTAAATATGTTTTAATCTGTATAATGTAAATATACATTCAAAAGTTTACGGACATTATTTAGTTTTAAACCCGATTAAAGTATTTCGGAATAATTTTGCATTTTGTTTATTGGTTAAAATTCACAGCAATAAAGTTCTGATATATTTAAAGATTGTCTAAATTGATTTTATCATGTTAATTCTAAGGCAAGGCCCTAGAAATAAATTTTCGGTTACTTCACTATATAATGAACCTGACTGAATCATACCCTGAAATTTACTTTTTACTAACTAGACGAATATCCATGGTCATCCACTGAGTCAGTCATATTTGTTTTATACTGTTAGTAAGAATACCAGAAATGTGGATGAAAAAGAATATAAAATATCTCACAACAAAAAAATTTAGGCAAAAATATCTATTTTTAGTAAAGAACATTTCTTATTTAAATACATTATGCCTATAAATTAAATTTTTAATATGACATAAATACCTGAAAGAGAGATGAGATAGTTCATAGAATCCAATAATTGGACAGAGTTACTGTTATCGATTTCTGCAGGTTGAAGATCAATAAGTGGACTGATAGGTTGTTCTAGTGTTGGTGGTTGAGAATAAGTGAATACAGGAGAATGAACGGCCATTCCGGTCTCACTGATATCATTCATCATCGCTGGTGGTAACCAATCAACATCTTCTTCATGTTTCCTCTTTCCCGCTGTAACTACAACACCTGCACGGCATGGTACACAACTAGCATCACTAACTACGACTCCACGTCCTTGTTCATCAGTGCGTAAACGTTTCACTACACTAACTTCATTAGGCACTTGATATTTAGGAGGCCTAGAAGCATGCCGTAACACAGACGGCCTATTTAACTGAATCGTTGCCGCTGGGGTAGTATATTTTGCAACTGGGGTTTTTGGAGACTGTATAGGAACCAGAGTGTTGGTGATAGAAGAAGAACTGAGTGATTGAATGCTATATCCAATCTTTGCAGCTTGCTCAATGATAGGTGGCATTGTTTTGGCCAGCATTTGTGCCTGGGGGAAAATACAAACAAGCTGTTAATAAAATGCAACATAACACAATAGCTTATAAAATTAGACCTGTGTGGATCCTGAGTTATGTTTTTTTAAAGATGTCCTAATATTACGTGTTTTAAATGTAATAAATAATATAGTGGACGCTGTTTATCACAGATAATTAAATTGGTTAATGTTATCGCTAATCTTAAGTCCTGATCATTTGTATCCTGGCAGAAAGGAAACATTGTTTAATATTGAGGTCTTCGGTTACTATTAAAATTTTTTTTCTGTCAGAGTGGTAAAAAGGACCTTGGTGCCAACATGACACATTACAGAAAGAGGGTAAACGGTCTAAAGATTGTTTATATATACAGTAGAACCTCTCTTAACCGGCCCATCCCAAGGAACAACAATATTAACTGGCCGAAGTCTCAAACATTGATTGTTTTATGGAAATTTCCTAAAAAATAAAACGGGGTGACGCAACGTTAGGTGTGCGCCAGGGGAACAGGGGAGGAGGGGCGTAAAAAAGAAACAAAGGATGCCGCTTTATTAATTGATTCAAAGAAAAAATACAGTTGCCGCGGAAGCAGAGGGAAATCGAATCTTGCTTCAGCGGCAACTGTATTTTTTTTAGAATCAATTAACAAAGCGGCAGCCTTTGTTTCTCTTTCTTTGTCTGTTGCTTTGTCGGAACCTTTACTGAATTTTGTGAGAACAAAAGTTCTTGTAAGTTAAAATGTTTAATTTGTTGGTGTTTATTTGCTTATGTATGTACAAATAAAATGAGTTGCAATAACGTCTTATTTGCTTGGTTATTTATGAAATATGTATTGTAGGTTATTTTTGAACAAACATCTATTTTTTACGGGTACCTCGGATCAACCGGCCAAACTCGTAACCGGTCAGGGTCTCGGTCCCGACCAGACCGGTTAAGAGGGGTTCTACTGTAGTATGAATTGAGTAATAGAATATTCGTTTTATAAGCACTTGCGTAGGGTGACTGTATGAGTCATCAATAATTTCTTCTTAATTTTGAGTGTACTAAAAAATGTTTTTACCTACAAAACAGTTTTTGTTAAATGTCAATCATTTCATTTCTCAGTTGTATTTCTGAACTGGTAGAGGGTAGTGGTACCTCATTGTTTTACGTGCAACTGGATTTTACATTTGTGTCAAACCAGAAAGTTTAATAAAGTGAACTTATTAATTAAAAGTATAGTGATCTGTATAAAACAAATTTAAGTAATTTATTCATTAAAGCTAAGTTTTGTGTGTGTGCAATATTCCTACACTTCACTAATTATTAATGGCAGATTCACAAAAGAAACATCACAATTAAAATTTTAAAGATAATCTTTAAATTTTAGAGCGTTTTAACGAATTACCAAAAACGATGATCACAGCGTCTTTGCGTCTTACAAAGACATCAAATATTATGGGCAGAATACCATAACCTTCCCTCTATATAAAATCTATCATGCATTTATATTTTCCTACTTGCCTGGTGCAACATGAAGTACAATATAATTTTTTTTAAATGCAAATAAAAATTTAAAAATTTTCTAAATGGTAAAAACAAATGGTAAAATTATTATAGAATCAAATCTGCTCAGAAAGGACATGCAAATTTAAATTGTAAGAGAGATCGTAGTGGATAAGAGTCAGGTTGAATCTGCATTAAAATTGTGGTTTACAAATGTTCGTGAACAGGATGCGAGAGTAGATAAACATGCGAGAGTGTTGATGCGACAAAAAACCTAAGAACTCGCCATAAAATGGGTAAACAAGAATTTGTTGCAACACAGAGATGGTTTCACCATTGGCAGAAAAGGAAAAACATTGTATACAAACACATGCTTCGCGAACAGAAAGATTGTGATTTCACTCCAGCCATGAGCCGGATGGAAACTTATTTCATGATACTCACCATGAAATGCAGATGAAACTGGTCTTTACTGATGAGCCTTCCTGGTGCACACACTTATTTATTTGGTAATGAACAAACAAAAAGGTTGTACAACTTACTTAAAAAATGAATGAATTACGGTTGTGCTTTGTTCAAACATGTCTGGTGTAAAAGAAATACTTGGGAAAAGTAAAAATCCACAATGTTTAAAGGGGTAAAGACATTACCAGTAAAATATCACTAACGTTCTTCTTCTTGTAGACAATTGCACTGCTCATTTTGAATGCATGTTGTTAAAATACATTAATGCCGTATTCCTTCCAGCCCTAGATTATTCAACCTTGGGGGTCAAGGACTTATAAGGACTCAAAAGACTTATATCGTCAGGAAATACGTTCTATGATTTTAAAAAACATGGAAAACCCATACAATGACTGCAAATGAATTGGCAAAAAAAAAAAAAAAAAAAAACATTGTTACTGGATGCATTACATCTTATCAATAGTGTGAATGCTAACACAATACAACACTGTTTTAAGAATCTTAGTACAGTAATAATAAAGTTATAGTTTGATTATTGTAGCTTGTGTATTACTGAAGATGACGACTTCGTCATTGAAACACGTTTGTGTTTAATAAATATATTAATTGCGAGATTCTGCAATCAAGTTTTATTCTCCCAATACTTACAGACTTTATTCAAATATATATTAACGCTAAGAAAGTAGATGCCTTAAATTAAATGGTAAATTTAATACATATTTATATCAAATTGATTACTTGTGCAAATTTCTCTTTGGATATCAAGTCTTCAAATTCTAATCCTGTGTTTTCCATATGTGGGTGAAATGCAAGAGGCGGCAAATTGGATAACATCTGTTTTACAACTTTTGTAACTTCTTTAGGATCAATAACATTGGATGGATCATCATCGAGCTGAAAATAATAATGAACAAAATTAAATATATTTCAATTTTGCACAGAAAAATACAATATCAATTTAGAAAATTAGTAAAATACTAAAAAAAAAATGTTAAATGTGATGTAAAGAAAATTTGAAATTATCACCAAAATTTATTACCAGTATCCGACAGGAAATATATTTACTACCAGGTTAAATTAAATTATACATAATGTACGATTAAAATGTCTTGAAATTAAATTAAGTTTTATTCAAAGTAACTTCTATAACTGGTTCAGTCAGTTTGTACAGATCAACTACTAAAACAGTTCAGTTATATAAGAGTTTTACCTAGACTTTGCATGTAAGTGCTAAGAAACAATCAACACTTACCGCCATCTTGAAAAGTTGGAAATAAGAGTATATTTAAAGAAACTTAAGTTGAAAAACACACGTAAATACTCAATTAAGAAAAGAATTTCTTGACTATCTGTAACGGTTACCGAGATCAATTAAGATTTAGAAAATTTAAAGCTCTAACGGTCATATATTTTTTCTCTTTTCATCAGTTTGTATTATAGGCTGTACAAACATCCATGCGCTCTAAGTCATAAAATTGACCCTCGCTCCCACACGAGCAGACACACTCACAAGGCCTACCTGCTTAATGGTTCTCCTATGAATCACCAACTACCAAATCACATTTTCTAACCGTTAACTTTACTTAATTTTTACTCTAATTACTGAACTCTAAATATTAATCCTCGCAAATTGAGTCCAAACACGGTACAATTGTGACAACTATAAGTGGTTTTAAGGTCAGTAGGTTACAATATCATAAATTTGACTACTTAAAAATTGTTATTGACATTTTATTTGAATTAGCACGATCACAATAACATACATAACTAAAGTAATTCTAGAAGTGATTTCAAACGTATGCAAAAAACAAAGAAACTAAAACATTAGTCCGAATACATGACAGGTTGTACTATATAACAATCACATAAAGGGAAGCAATAAATGTCAATTTAAGTTACAATTTTGTCACTTAGAAAATTAAGTAACTGATTTTATGTGAGTATGCGTTATTAAATACAGCATTCTCTCACCCATTAAAAATTAACGGATATTTTATTTTTCTAGTTTGATTCCGTGAGCAACAGAAAGAAGTTGATCTGATAAGCACCAAAGTGCAGGCTAAACACTCGAGTAGGAATACAAATTCGGCGCGTACATGCTCCACAATAAAGCAGATATTTTTTACATAAATTATCAAAATTTATTGAAATTACTTTTATTTGAAAGGTAATTAAACTTAGTATGTGGTATGCTTTTTACATTTTTAATATTTGCATTATTGAATAGGAAAAAAATCCCAACCTTTGATTTTATATTAAGTCAAAGAACAAATTTAGTTAAAAACAAATTTAAAAACTAAATGATTTCCACATTTGAACTGTCCTAACCTTTAAAATGACATACTAAGAATAATTTTATGATTATTATTACTCCAGTAATCTTGTTTTGTGTTTAACATTGCTCTTAAGGGAGTTGAAATTCAAGATGATGCCGAGCCTTAAGATTTATTTCTTGCTAAAGTAACTGGAGTTAAAAGATCATGAAATCATATTTTATTGGGTTTCAAGTAATGTCAGACTTCTGTAATTGAATGTTTTTAAAATGTATCGGCAAAATATCATATTTGGTTATCATCGCCTGACTTCTTTAGTTCAAAATCTACCGGTAACATTTTTAATAAAGTTGATTTTTTTTCAAAGATTAATGAATAAGAAATAACAGTTGGACACATAATTTTATTTGAAATAATCCATTAACTATTCCATTTCTAGGATACAATTTATTAAATACCTTATATTTTTATATTGCTAACAGTTTTTCTTCTTCTTTAGTTACTTCAACTTTTCGCCTATTGTTCAGGAATTTACAAACCATTATGATGCTGCATAACTTGCATCGATTAATGCACATTCTGCGCATAGTTTATTCGTAATGAAACACCACCTTTATAAATATCACATTATACAGAAACTTGCATGTGACATTTATAATTTACTAGAGGGCTCTTCTCCCCCTGCTCGCTTCGTTCACCAACCCCCGCGGTAACTCCAGCAAAGAAAATGCAAAGAGATTATTGTATACTATGATATTTTCAATGGAATAAGGATTAATTAGAACAATACGTATTTTTATATAGAAGAGAGACAATTTTCAAGTAATAAAATATGACCAAAATGTGATACAGTAAGCCTTTGTTTGTGTTTGCTATTACCTAATAAAAAAAGCAGTTGGTTGTGAAAAATAATTACCTGATTCTAAATTAAAAAATTTGGTTGCTATAGTAATAAATCTAAACGCTTTCAAGAAATGTGTGTTGGTTCAGTGTAGCCCTAACCTAAAATAGTGTTAAGCTTATGATCCAAATCAGTTGTTTTATTTGTAATATATAACAACAGATGTTTTGGGTACGTCTGTAACCCTCTAGTGAAGCTGACCTATATTTGCTAGTGGAAGAATGAAATGCACCCAAACTCAATGCTAGTAGTGTATAGCTCTGCACTTGGAGAGCTTCAGTTAACTCACAAATATTTTTTCACTCCTGCTGAGCAATAATACATATATTATAAAACTCACCTCAGTTATTGTAAGTTTGTTTTCAACACTTAAAGAGATGGTATTATCGCCTTCAATCAATGGAGTATATAACTCCTTCATTTTGTGGAGCAAGTCACAACCTTCGTAATCCCTGTTGAAACAGTACAAAATTTGTAATTAAATTGCCTCATACATTTCATTAGGTTAGTAAGAAAAATTTGTAAATTAGATTTAGTAAACCCAAAATTAATCTGAATCTGGTAAATAAAAGTCACAAAAGATATGCATCTTGGGAGTAAGAAGAACTATACTTATTGAACAAAGATGGAATTATAAAACATTGTAGCAGATCATTTTATTAATAACAGTCATTGACACCAGAAGGTTTGTAACTTATGCAATTTTCATGGTTGTATTATTGAAAAATTTAAATAAAATAAAATAAGAAACTGTTGTCGCTCCGGGAATTTTAATTTAACAAATAAAAAAATCTAACCAAAAATGGCGACACAAGTTTTTAATTTGTCTCGGCCCTGATAAGGGCCGAAAATGTGGCCTGAAGGGCGTGAGGTGAAGCCTCGACAGAATGTAGCCTGTAGGGCGATGAGGTGAAGCCTCGCTAACGCTTGTGCCTGAGGGGCTTGCAATTGCAGGTGAAGCCTGTGAAGGTCGTAGCGCTGCGCTGTCGTTGCGATGCGAAGTTTCATTGCGTGGTACACGACACCCTTACCAAAGTGCCGTGGTGAAACCCAGTAGCTCAGAGCAGTGTTGCGCACTGTCCGGACACCAAGACTGTAGTCAAGGATAAAAATAGCTACTGAGGTTTCCGTAGATTGCATGAAGAGTGTCTTCCTGTGTCGCTGTTGCGCTGATGTGGTTTGGTGGTGAAAATAGAACGCAGTATTTGAATTGGAACAAATAACATTTATTGAAGTTATTTAACCTGACGAGTCGGCAACACTCCCTCACTTAGCTTCCCTCTTGCTAATTCCTCTTTTGCTGAGGTGCCTCGGCTGAGGACTTACGACTCTTTCCACTTCTTGGTGTTGGCACAATTCGGCTGGAGAGTTCGATTGAGTTGGTTGGTTTCTACTTTTTGTTGAGTCCAGGTTGATGATGTTGATACTTCAGAGTCCAGGTAGGATCTGTTTGATGATGTTGACTGCTTGGTATTCAGGTAGGATATGATGTTGACTGTTCAGGCTCCAGGTAGGATCTGATGATTTGGTCACTGATCGGGCGCTCTAATATACTCTATTCCAGCGTGGAGGTGGGGAAAAGAGAACGTGCGCAGCCAATGACAGGGCTGTTCGGTGTCGGCGATCCGAACCAGTGAAGCGAAGTGAATTTGTTCAACGACGGTGTACCGAACCAGTGATGCGAGGTGAAAGTTTAACGTGAACTTAAGTTAGCGTTTGCTAGATCTTAAGTTCGCGTTGGGACTTATGATTTTTCGGATTGAAGTTTACGCGTTGAGTTGTAACCTTCCCGGGAAGGTGAGTTTGAACACCGAGAAAGTTTGAAAGATGGTTTTGGTCATTTTGCGTGATGTAGTATTTAGTTTGTTGCGGTAAACGTGTCTACATTTACCACTAAATATACATCGTGACCAGGGAGCTGAATTTACTGGGGACTTTAAGTATTTCGATAGATGTTTACGCGGTACTAAGGGCCGAATAACTTTCCCGTGAGATGAGGTACATCTTCGGGGAAAAGTTAAACGGTAGAAGTAAAGGAACCATTCGATTGATGACGTAGAGTCCTTGGCGGGAGAACGTGTTGACGTTTCCCAGACAGCTGCTGTGCGTTGCTCGAACGGTCCTTATGAGGGCCAAAGAAGTTGGGGAAAATAACTAAGTGACTTTCTCGGAAGATGAGGTCTCAACTCCCGAGGAAAGTAAACAAAGATTATTGAAGTGGCCGACCGATATCGACGTGTCCTTGGCGGTCTCGAACATGCCTATGTTCGCCAGACAGATGTTTTACCGGCCGAGGACATGTGGAGTGAAGCTCCGAAGAAGTTAAAGCGAGTTTTCCCGTAAAAGGCATTTACGGGAAAAACGCAGAACGCTGACTGAAATGGGCCCTTTTTTTAGGGCCGAGATGTTGAACGAAGTTATTGTTTCTCTTTTCCGCCGGAGCGAGCATACTAGTACCGGGGATATCTTATGAAGCTAATTATTGTTAAATATAAGTAGCTCCGCTACGACAAAACCGTAGGTAAAAAAAAGCGAAAGCAAACAAAGACTTAAAAATAACTTACTATATTAATAAGGCAACTATAATAGAGGGGGGACTAAACTATATCAAAGTCCACTAAAGAATACCGTTGAGGGACGGGCTTGTGTACACCGAGACCTTGAACGCTCCAATCGCCGTAGTGCGACGTTGTCACGTTCTTCCCACGCTTCTAACTGACTGCGGCTGACTCAACGCATTTATAATTCTTTAAACTGTGCGATCAAGCCTCGAGCGGTAAATACCAGGAGTGTTCGAGGCTAGTAGATATGGCATCGCTGCGCGCCCATCCTACTGGCCGCCTCGCAACGGTATTCTTTAGTGGGCTTTGATATAATGACATTTTTGTATAAACAGTAAATGGTGGAATTCAGGTTATGGTTATATACTAACTAGGCAATTAGTTTTTGTACTGTTGTAAAGAGTGAGAGAAGTCTAACTCTTTGGCTCTTACTCCCCTAATTTCCCAACTTCTATTAACTAGCTAGCCCGTTGCATGAAGTTAAGGTTGTTTTACTATTATTATATACATATGTGTTATAGGATTAGAAGTTTTTATTAAGAAATACTAGGGGGCTTTGCCCCTACTCGCCAAACCCCACCCCAACTACGATCGCTTTGCGACCTCCGGGGGGGCCGGGTTCAACTTTGTTTTTCTTTATTTTTCGACTTCATGAATTTGTGCGCTGGTAGTTATGCAATATGTCTCCGCTACGCAATTTACAGCGCCTGGAAGTTATGCAATGGTCACCGCTACGCAATACACGTATTTAATCTATTCTTACTACTTTATAATTATGAGAAGAAGAAGTTATATATACAATAGAGAGACAATAACAAAATTTTAGTAAACAAACTAGTATACTTACGAAACCAAGGTGTTTATACATAAAAATGACTGCACATCATCAATGGCCTCATTGATTTCCAAATATCCATGAGTCTTGATATAAATAAATTTTCCAGTCTTTGATTGCAATCTGTAGACACTTGATCCATAACTGTGGCCTCGAAAATACACTGAAACAAAGAAATAACTCTGCAAGTTAAGCTTTGTACCAAATAACATAACTATTTTAGATTGAACATTTACTTGTATATGTATAACAATCAGGATTCCACTTAACTCAGCTAGTGAAATTCGGGACATTTCCGAAAATTCCCGGCCTGTTTTGCAACAGAATTAAATAAGAATAAAATACAAATATATCATAAAGTAAAATATATATTTTTTTTTTGTAATTTGAATCATTACTCAAAAAGTAACTTATAAAATTCTCATGAAATATCAATATTTAAACTATCTAATTATTACAATTAAATGTTAACTTAAAAACCACAAACATTCATAGAAGTTATAGTTCATTAAAACTTGATTATCACTAATTTGACAAAATACAGACTTGGAAATAGTTTCCAATCTTAAAAGTTGGGTGAGATTTTATCAGCAGGCAATAGTTTCTATACAAGTAAAACAATAGGCAGGAAAATCAGATCTAGCTTTGCAAATGGCTTATTATGGTGTATATAAATATATATTTAAACTAAATATATTTCTGAACATGAATTATATGCTAAGCAATTAAAGTGAACCACAATAAAGTTTGAATACGTTTAAAATATTTCATGAAACAAACAAAAAGACAGACGTAATTTGCTAAGGTAGTCCAAAACTAATAGGTTCTTTTGAGCTTTGTGTATTTGAATGACTCAATGTGTCAATGGTACGGAACAATGACAACTACTTCACTTGCTTCACACAAAAAAAAAAATTAAACAATTATAAAAACTAAGTTATTTTGTCACAATTATATTGCAATTGCTTACCCAAATATGTATTTCAATGCACTTATCTAGCTAGAGTCATTAACCCGATAGCATTTTCTTGATGAAAATGATAATTAAATTACAATACAAATGCCCAAATAGGTTCGCTGCAGTTACATGAACTCAATAGTGTTTATTTCATGAAATATTATAGTTAAATTTTAATCTGTGGGTCTAAAAATGTTTGCAGATGTTGAGAGGACTCGATCACCATTATTTTACAAAAAATAACTAAATTGCAAGATGCCCATCCAAAATATGTTCTCTGTATTTGTGGAAACTCCAACTCAATCGTGCTTATTTGATGAAATGTTGTAATTGAATTCCAATTTGAGTGTCCAAAAATATTAAGTCAAATAATGTTCTCACCAGGAAAAGGAATTCAAACGCTATATTTTATGAAATATTATCACTAAATCACAGTTTGTGGGTTTAAAAAATATTTCCAGCAGTTACAAGAATCCATTCTTATTGCACGTATTATACAAAATACCAAAAATTTTTAAAAATATGTAGATCCAAAAAACCTTTGAAGTAGTTGCAGGAAATATTAGTTTCTAATGACAGATTGTTCATATTATTACAATTGTTTGTTCGGACGTTTGTAGAGACAATAATGCACAAAGATATGAGAGTATAAATAAATTTTTGTTAACAAGAACCCAGAGTCATAATACCAGAACTGAGTGACAAAAACTTAATAACTAAATAAAAACTGAATAACTGTCACCAGGTTCAAACACACCCAAACAGTGACAAAGAACTAATTTACTAACTAACTTACTTTGTGATATATCACAATTAAATTATAATTTGCGACAACTCGAACCAGATCATCTTTTTTTTATGAATTATCACAATTATATCTGAATTTTCATTCCCACAAATGTTAACAGCAGTTACAGAAACTCGAATTTGATCGCCATTGTATTATGAATAAATATTACAATTAAATTACAATTTGCGGGTCCAAAAATATTTGCAGCAGTTGCAATAATTTAAACTTGAAATTAATAATAAACTTAATAATTTAAATATCAAAATTTAATAGTAATTTACTAGTGTAAAAATGGGTGTGGCAGTTGCAAGAACTCAAAACACAATCATCCTTATTCTTTTATTTTCTCAGATTCTGATCAAAATTTCCGCCATTTTACTGATTTTCCCAGGCAATGTAAAATTCCCAGCTAGTTCTTGATTTTGCAGGTCAGTAGACATCCTGAACGAGCAAAAGAATCAGTTTATATACTTAGTTTTAACAGAAACTTTATTATTTTGCACCTGAAGAATCTGAAAAATATTCTTTTTTATATTCCAGTGCAAAAAGGATTTTGTTGGGGAATAGGAATTTTTGAAGAAATTTGAAATGTAAACATAGGTTTAGAAAATAAAAGATTTAAACAATAAGCAGACTGAATGACCATGAAGCCCCAAATGAATAAGTCTGTGTTACCTACAGGATTTTAAATATTTTTTTTCTGATGAATAAACAAATAACAAGTTTTAAAAGTTATTTATAATACCTTTCTAAATTAGATAATTTATATTAATATAGTGTAACTTTCAAGTAAACTTACTCTGTCGAAGAGCTATCGCTGTCCATCTCATGTCATCTTTATGCATAAACTTAAATCCAGGGACACCTACCACCTCTTCTGCCAAATATCCTGACACTGTTGATATTCTAAAACAAACAAAGCAACACTTGCATGAATTTAAAAGTACCGGGTGTTTAAAAATGAATATCAGGGTTTTAAAATATTGATTACATTTGACTTACAATAATTATAAATAACACATCAAATGAACGAACAACTCAAACAGTTTTTCCTAAAAGTGTTCAATGTGAGCCCCATTCACCACACGGTACACATCGAGTCGATAGCGGAGGTCATTCCCAGCTGCTTCAGCAAAAAAGAAAGGTACATAAACTTTCCGTCGGGATATAGCAAAAAACACATTCAATTTAGGGGAGTCTCGTTGCAACCGTACCTTCTTGTGGGAATTTGTTGATCCCCCAGATGCGCAAATTATTAGTGTTCACATGTACACTTAGGTGAAATATCGATTCATCACTGAAGACAACACGATTGAGAAAATCTTCATCGTCATACAGCAACATAACGTTTGCAAAGTTGGAACATATCGTAAACAGTAGTCTTTAGAGCTTGTAACAACTGCAAACATAAGAACGTAGTTTTAAGCCTCTCTTTACAACTCTCCACACATACTTCAATTAAATTGAAAATTCAGGACTAGCCTTCCAAACTAATTTCTTGGGGCTACGCGTGAAAGACTCTCTAACTCGTTCAAAACGTTCTTCTTGGTCGCCCTGCACTCTTCCCTTTGCAAAAGACGGCCGATGTCTTCAAACTGATCTATGGATGTTATTATCAGTTGGAGGATACATCTGAAGTTAATACGGAACGCACGTTGCACTGTAACTACAGATTCAGTCCTTGCAAACTGTAAAACACAAAAAGCTTTCTGCTCACTAGTTGCCATCTTTGCTACTACATTCTAACGGATGACAGAGGAAATAGCCCATGCGCACAGGTGTACCAACAAAACTGTTTGAGTTGTTATTTCATTTCATCTATTATTTATAATTGTAAGTTAATGTAATAAATACTACAAAGCCTTAAAAACCCTGATATTCATTGTAAAACATCCCGGAGTATAAACAGATGTCTATTCAAGAAGTGTAATAATATTTGTATTTAACATATTTTGGGTCTTCTGATAATTCTACTATCCTTTTTATATCGTTAAATTCTTCAAAAGGTTGAAAGTCACAATTAAATTTATTACAAGATATTTTAATTAAAAGATTGCATTTACAATAGCTATCCAAAATACAGCAGTTTCAATAGCACTATGGCGACAAATATTCGCTGGATAAAGTAAAACCTCAACCACAAACAATGGCAAAGATTAGTTATATTTGTAAGTTTATTCAAGAATATAACAATCCTTTGATGATGATGACTGCACCATTGAAAGGTATATAATGTCTTATTTAGTGTTTGTGGTTTTGTGGTTATTGTATCTACTTAATTCAGTGTGCAGCTAGTCATCATAAATACAACTTAAATTAAATATCTTATTACCTGTGATCAGTGTAGATGATATTTCCATCAACTGCATGTCTTGTAATAAACTCTTCACGAGAAGCTTCAGAAAGCGACAAATAAGTGATTCGCTTCTCCTTGAATGGCCTGGCAACTGCCACTAAAATTATGTCATTGCTATTTACTGGTTGATCTGAAATGGGTAATAGATATTATCATTAGAGAATTTAATATTCAGTGGTAAGAAAACAATCAGCTTACTAATGGCCTATTGTATTATTGCTTTATTCATACATAACCTATACAAATTAAATCACAAAACAAAAGATAAAGAATATTATTGTTATACTATTACTGTAATTACCTGTGAAATAAATTTGAGATCTGCAAAAATTAGGATAGTTAAAAACTTTTATCATTCAGGATATTATTTTTTAAACGTTTATTATATTTTTTCTGCCTAATTGTTAAAAAGAGGTTATTAACAACTCCTGACACAAACAGAGGGGTGTTATAAGCTTAACGTGTGTATCTGTCTGTGGCATCGAAGCTTCCAAACGGATGAACCGATTTTGATTTAGTTTTTTTTTTTTTAAGGGTGACTTGATCGAGAGTGTTCTTAGCTATGATTTAAGAAAATCTGTTCAGCCATTTGGGGGTTTCTTAAATTTTAAATTTATCTGTTATTTTACATTTATATTAAATAATAAAATATTGTTCCTTTTCAACTCAACACCAAATTACAAAAAAACTATGCACAACAGGAAAGCTTAAGTTATTTATATTTTATGGGGACGTAGGACAGATTAGATGAAATGTTTATCCCAGCCAATAATGTGACCATGGTGTTATTTTAGCCAATCAGGTTAGGCTCGGCAGGAGTGAAATATATTTCTGAGTTGACTACAGCACTCTAAGTGGCAGAGCTCTACAATACTAGCTTTGGGTTTGAGTAGGGTTTATTCTTCTGCTTGCAAACATAGGGCAGTTTCATAAAGGTGGGTCACTTAAAGCCAATATTAAGTTACATTTTATTACTATACACAGCTCTCTCACACATATTCAAAACAAAGGGATATATTATTTTCTTTTAGTGTCCTTCTGCGACAAAGTTAATGTGATAATCACCAGAGTACAGAGTAAACACTCGAATAGGAACATAAATTCGGCACGGACATGCTTCCACAATAAAGCAGATTTTTTCTTTATGAATAATTGAAATTAATTTTACTTGAAAGATACACTTAAATTTTGAATGTGTTGAAATGAGATATTCAGAATAATTTTCTGATCTTTATTACTAAAGTATTTGTGTTACGCGTTTAACATTGCTTTTATGGGCGTTAAAATATTCACAGCCTTAGAGGCATAACAAAGCTAAATAAACATTTATTACTAATCAGTTTTGGTTTCAGTACTATCAAACTATTATACGATTTTATAAATATTATTTTTTCAGGTTTAATCGTACAATGTTTTTTAGATTATCTGATTTGGATATTTCATAGTTCTGATAAAAGAGGTTACTACTGTAAACATCATAGATAATACAACTAATAACAAAAAATTGTTAATCGTTACAAAATTAATAAAAACAGTACCCATAAAAACTAACTTAACCCTACAACTGTCCATGTTAATGTTTTGCAACGCCAAGTCATTTTGGTGCGTGTGCAAGCATATTTTAAAAAATTCGCCAAATATAGTAATTGTAAACCAATCCAAAAGTGTTCTGTACCTTTTTTGTAGAGAAAGGTTCAAGGAATTCATATATGCAATTAAAAAATTTATTGATGTAAAATTGTAAAAGTTATTAGCTCAAGAAACAAAAAATGTTCAGTAAGAAAGACTTTTTTTTACCAATATCAGATTATTATACTTTTCAAAGAAGGAACTAGATAGGAATGAATTTGAAGGTTATTTGAATGGGCGGGATTGGCGTATCCTGGGAAAATATTTAAAAGCCACATGGGAATGTAGATGGGATTGGGTAAGGGAATTTAACTATTGAAAATTTAACATTAAATTAATAACATTATAGTATGCAGGTTATCCGTGGTATATATACATATATATATATATATATATATATATATATATGTAATATGTATTCATGTAGTTATGTGTATGGGGTGTTATGTCGACTTTCTTTCTTTTCAGTTGTTCGAACTAATATTTGTAAATATTAGTAATTCGAAATATTGTATATGTTTTTGTATATTGTATATGTTTTTGTAGTTATAAATATTAAGTATTATGTTCATTTAAATTATATATTCTGGTATTTTTGTTATTGGTTGTTATAAGAGGATGAGATTATGTTAGTGTTTCAATTAATTAGTTTTTTATTTTTATTATTGTTTTAATGCAATGAATTAATTAAGAGGATTACATTATGTTATTGTTTAGTTATATAGGTTTTTATTATGGTTTTTCTGTAAAATGCATTATTAGGATGATTATGTGCATGTAGCTGACGACCCAGCAGACAATCTATGTAAAGATCATTGCTGTAATGGTGTAGTAAAAAGAATCATGATTTATATATTTTATTATAATAAAGCACTATTTTTATTATTATTATTATTATTATTCAGTAAGAAAGAAAAATGTTCAACTTTAGGCCTACATAACAAGTAGTAAACATTTTTTGTAATTTTTTGTCAGCGTAAAAAAGTTTTGTAATTTAGTTCTAAATAGAACTGTACGGTATAAAAACATTTATCAATTTCAAATTTCTTATTTTGAAAACACCAGTTTTTATGTTCCATCTACACGACTGCTAACAAAACTAGGCCTAGTTTGAAACGTAATTTAGGAATATTTGCTTTACCCAAAAATTAAATATTATTATAACAAAGTGTAGAGAATAAATCAAAGAATTTAACTGTACACTTGTAAATTATCTTTTCATAAAAGTGTTTGACTTAGAATAATTATTTGAATAACAAAAAAGAGAAATATAAATAAATCTCTCGTCCATAAAAACTATACAAGAGACACGCGCAAACTCCTATTTTTACCCATGTTATAAAAGTCCGTTAGACTTCAAATTCAAACCATAGATGAGACCGTATAAGCAGTCACTTTCCCACGGTCCTACACAACAAACTGTTCAAATATAGCATACCGTATTTGGTTTACAGGGAAAGTTAGCTTGAAGCATTATATGTTTACAAAGGTACCAAAATATCTCTAAAAAAAGAGATACACAGATATCACGTGTAATAAGTACCGCTGTTTATTGGTTGGAAAACTGACCAATTGCAAGGGTCTACAAAACGCCCCACAACTTTAGAACCATTTGTCCGATTTTTGATTGGATGGCAGTATTAGATAGGGGAAATTGTGAAGAATCCAACGATATCTAAGTTTAATTTAGAAGAAGTACTAGGCGGGCTTTAGAGAGAGAAGAAAGATGCGTTATTTCGTTGTGTTTTATGTCGAAATCTGGTGAATTGACGGGCGCCGAGTTTGTTGAAGAAAACTAATAAACTGCAACCATGATTACGTATGTAAATATACGTTTTAGAAAAAACTTGTAAGTACAAAAATTAAAGTTTAGATCATTACCTTTCCAACGGTTTTTGATTCATTGCGATTGGATAATTTTTAGTGGGTGAAATATTCATTTCAAGTAGAGTTGTCAAAATTGATCGTTTTCACGTGCCATGCCCCCACGACCACTCAAATTGAGTAGTCTGACAGTTGCAGGGTTAATGTGACTTTAGTTTTTGGAAACTGTGTATCATTAATTTAATTTACAGATAATATATTTTGTACCTGTATGGTGTTTGCATCGCTAACAAAAATTATTGCTACAATATTTTCAGATTATTATTGTCAATTTTAATTTAGGAATAGTAAATTTGGTACTCCTACATCACAGTCAAACACTCAGTTCACGGAGCTACCAGAGTTAAGGTTGAATGTTACATAATACTATTCCTCTCACAGATTTAGGTAGAACAGAGAGGAGTGGGTATAGGCCTACTGTTAGCTTTTTTACGTACCAAAGTATCAGTCATTTGTCCGAATATGAATCAATTCCCGTTATCAACTCTCCACTTAAACCCAGAGACCTATGTTAAAGAAAACAATGTAAAACTAACATATACCACTAATTGTACTAACGACTGTTGATTCTTGGTGAAATTCCATTATAAATAAATGAATAAAAAACTTTTTGTAATAATTTCACAATTTTTTATTGAGCCGTACCGACCTAGGTTTCGCCAGCTGCGGCATTGTCGAAGGCAACTTAATGTCTTTAAGTTGCCTTCGACAATGCCGTAGCTGGCGTAACCTAGGTTGGCACGGCTCAATAAAGAATTGTGAAATTATTACAAAAAGTTTTTTATTCATTTATATACCACTAACCTTAAACATCTACGAAATACATCTCCGTTAGAATTAGTCCCTTGATAACGGGAGTTGATTCATATTCCCAAAACCCTGTGTATTGATTTTACACACAAATGATGGCAAATGTCTGAATAATCAATAATAATTTTTAAAACATAATGAATATAGTATCAAATTTGTTTTAATCCCACCACCTTAATTTCAACGTAAAACTTTCGATTATTAAAGATCTTTATGAAATGAGATTAATGTTTTAGAGAATCATTTAGTCACTAGGAGATGAGGAGAGAGAACCAAACTGAAATGGAAAGATTGTATGGTAGAAGATTGGAAGCACGAATTTAGAGTGGACTGGTATTCAAAATTACAAAAGATCGGTTTTAATAATAGATATTAAACACAGATAAACTATTATAGATAGTATCTATTAGAAGAGGAGTAAAAATCAACATTCTGTGTTATGAACACACGGTATACTATTTCTATTAAATACCTCTCTTCCTAGATGTGGAAGGACGAGGAAATTTTTTTGACGGTACTCGAAGGTGCCCAACAA
This sequence comes from Philaenus spumarius, assembly GCA_018207615.1. Lineage (NCBI taxonomy): Eukaryota > Metazoa > Arthropoda > Insecta > Hemiptera > Aphrophoridae > Philaenus > Philaenus spumarius. Next base: position 339,469 of record JAGFPH010000265.1, on the reverse strand, counting down.
CATGGACGAGTTCATATTGGGGATGATCGCTCTTTGACACGGCTCTTTGGCGTAAACGTATATAAAACGATCTACGTTCCGGTGAAACTTCAGTCGTTTCATTAATGGGATCAGGTCCTTGTAACTGTAAATGATGTTGCAATGGAGGTGTTGGTGGGCCGGATGAGCTATCTGAATCACTGTCTTCTAAACTTCCAACATCTGAAATGAAAAAGTATACATATTTTGTAAAGAAAATACCGTACAAATAAAGTAAATTAAAACTAAAAGCAGATTCTTGTTGTTCTGTGGACCAGAATTATATAGGCATTAATAATTATACAGTATGTTCAGCTTAGACTGTCCGAAACTTAATGGGTTATTTGTCAGCTAAAAACAGAATGTACATTAGAAATACCTTTATTGGCCTTCAAAATACTCTCCACCAGATACAACACACTTCTAACAACGTTCGTATAGCGCCTCAAAACTGTTGGAGAAGTCTTTATGTAGAATCGTTTTCAGAATTGCCGTCACTTGGTTCTGAATCTCTTCGACGTCTGCAAACCGTGATCTCTTTAAGGCCTTCTTAAGACGTGGGAACAACAACAAAAATCAGCAGGCGCCAGATCTGGAGAGTACGGTTTGAGAACCTCCAAGTAGAATGCGGCATTCACCGTTTGGCCAGCAGGAGCGAATTCCTTATGGATGATTCCTTCTTTGTCAAAAAACGTGATCAACATGGTCTTCATTTTGTATTTTCCCACACGACTTTTTGTTTGTCTCGGGGACGCACATAGGCTTGAAATTTCCCCTTTTTCCCCATAGGTGCTGTTACGGACGCAGATGTGAGTCCAACGTTTATTGTTGAATTAAATTCGTTTTATTTACAGATATGTACAAAATTCAACAAAATCAACATACAGGTCGTCCAAATTCACTCATCGTAAGTTTATTAGAGTCAACACATTGCACTTTGGTACATTTTCTCTTGCGAGATGGACCAGGTTCACTATTATCACACTTATTGACGTTATTACAACAATAAACCCTTCCATTCAAAACAAAAAAGCGTTTTATGTTATCAAAAATATATTCCTAACAACACCACAATATCACATAACCTCAATCACTAACAGCTAGACTACAGTTTACCGCCAAATACGACGTTAGCGCTGAGCGCACATGTACATCGGCCGCTCCTCATAGTGTTCAGTGTCAAGCTCATATGAGCATCCTTAGCAGCGAACGTGTTAAAATCTCAGATACGGTTTAAGATTTAATCCTGAAAATGGATATAAACATGCATCTAAATAGGGTACTTTTAACTTAAAAAATAGTTTTCCTGCAACAATCCGTTTGAAAATGGCAGTAGTTGAATATTTTCAATGTTAAATATCTAGAAAACTACACATTTAACAAAAAGTGTACACACCAAATTTTTAGATTATTTTAAGACAAATTTAACGATATATGGTTTTTAATAATTGAGTCATAAATAACGGAGATAACTCAAATTTAGTGGTCAAATGTGGGCTTTAATAGAATTTAGTGGTCTTTTTATTACTATTTCATTAATATGACCACTTTCACCACCTGAAAACCCTACATTCGACCACAAAATTTGAATTATCTCCGTTATTTATGACTCAATTATTAAAAACCATTTATCGTTGGATTTGTCTTAAAATAGTCTAATAATTTGGAGTCTATTTTTTTTTCTAAAATTTATAGTTTTATAGATATTTAACATTGAAAATTTTCAACTGCCGCCATATTTAAACATATTGTTGCAGGAAAACAAATTTTTCAAGTAAAATGTAACCTACTTAGATGAATGTTCATACCCAGTTTCATGATTATATATTAAACCGTTTCTCAGATATTAAAGTATTTGTAATAACCACATACAGACGGACAGACAGAAATCAGATCGAGATAGGACACATGTTATATTGTATTATTTGCTTGATTTTAGCTGACAAATAACCCCGTAAAGTTTCGGACAGTCGAAGCTGGACACAATGTATAAAAAGTTAATTATATGCATGTTTTATGTATTTTGGAATAAATATACCGTACAAACTTACCTCCATTTGGTGTACTAGCTCCTACAGAATCATTGGGGGATAGATTTCTTTTTAGTTCTGCATGGTCTTCAAGACAAGTAAGACTAAATAAGGAATGTCCCATCAGTTCAATCTGAAACATACAGACACACCTTTCAAATATACATGTCAACAAATTTAGGAGGATTTGGCAAGCTCTTATAATTGATTTAATGTGTTTATTTACATTAACTACACAACTAAAATATTTTAATTTATATTTCAATTCACCTTTTCATGTGGAGAAATAAGCTAATAAAATACAGGCGATGATAAACCACCTAGGTTTTTCACCTTTATAAAAAAATAAAAAAAAAAGTAATAAGCTAAAAAAGCAGTGAAATGGGAAGAAAACTTATAATATAAATGTTACAACGAAGTAATGCAATCCACATTTAAAGCTTATAGTAGGATGTATATGAGGCACCAAAAGAGGAACTAAGGATTGGTTTGTTTATGAGGTACCTATAGCCATAGATCATGAATAATAAATAGATCTTGCATCCATACGTGGGTTGTGTGCCGGAAAAAAGGTGTTCGCGAAAATAGTACATGATCGTGCCGCGAGGTAGCGCTAGGGAGAAAGCATTGTAAGCATTGGTGTTTCCAACCAGCTTCCTTCGTTTCCCCAATAGATAGCGCCAAAAAAGTCGAATTTCCAGTGGAACAAAATATTGCATTGGATCGGAGTTCTATTAGGTTATCCAAATACAATGCTATAGCCAAAGGCATAAAATAAATTTAATGTATTTTTTTTAATGGCTCTCCACTGTAACAGTATATTGTTTACCTCCCCTATCGATTTCGGTATCACACCATTATAAAATTTAAATGCAATATCTAACAAATAGTTATTTAGGATTTGAATTTTTTTTAAATTAAAAAATGACTTGGAAGTCCAAATAAGAGCTATGTTTCCAATATGTATGTTTGTGTTTGCAGACAAAATGGGGTGGTATCTTGTAATAAATTTAATAATATTTTAAGAATGGAGGTATAAAACATACAGTAGTGTCGATAATTCGGACTAATTGGACCAGACCCGCCCAAATTATAAATTTGTCAGAATTTTCGACCTTAAATAAGATGTTGTGTTATTCATTTTAAATGCCTACATGGCTGAACCTATTTCGAGGACGACTTTCAAATAGCTTTGACGTTGCAGACATTCTTACTGTCACACAACTTACTACATATTAGTGTGCTCGTGATTCTTGTAGCGTAACTGCATAGGCAAAGTGTTATAAGGGAGTTTTGGATGTTATTTGTTAAAACTCAGCCTTTAATAATTTGATGGACTTTAAATGACAGCCTGTTACGTCAAATTATCTCTGAGAGAAACAAATGTAACAGACAGGACAGATTCCGTGTTGCTGCCACCACTTTGGTACGGAACGCTAAAAATGAGTTTAAAGAAATAATAAATATATATATATATATATATCTTCAGAGCTTAATTTGGGAATACATCCCTCAGTTGAATTTCATCATAAAGAATGGTAAAATGAATGAGGCTGTATCAGATGGATGGGTAGACATGGCAAAACAATTTTGTTATTACTGTGGATCTCTAATAATGAGGAAAAGTTTGTAATGAGGGGAAGTTTGGTTGTAAAAGTTTAAAAAACTAACTATCAGCTTCAAGTAAAATTCTAAGTATCGTGTTGTGCATTATCTTCTGAGAGATTATGTAATATGATTATTATTTTTTCTCAAAGGCATTAAACCTAAAAGTGAATATTACCTGAAAATCATTTATCCTGAGGGATCACATCTGGTATCTACCACTTATGAAGTGAAACTTCACTATCCGGAAGCCCATTGCCACAATTTATTAAAATAGACTGAGCAGGAATCAAAATTTTAGAAAACTATTTTGATTGAACAAATATATAATATCAAAATATTACATGGAGATGAAATCTTTCCATGAAACATTAAAATACATCCAAAGAAGTAGGCAGTCTGCAGTTGGACTTTACAAAATCAAATGCTACATTATGATAGTATTTTATAGCTCAAAATAGTAGTTACTTAGTACAGTTTTTGATTTATTCATTTTTTAATAAATATTGTTCATTGATAATTTCACTCTTTCTCAAAATTTTTTAAATAGGCCCAAGTTTTTTTTTTACTTTGTTGGAAGTTAGTTGTGTTAAAAGGTAAAATTTAAACAAGGCAATTTTTGTAAACACATTTATACTTATTTTAGTTTGAAAATGTAGGCCTACTTGGTTCAAATTTCATTCATGGAATTAGTCACTATAAAATCAGAAAATGAAGAAGAAATTTAGTTTCAAAGCTGTTTCTTATAATTCAATCTATTAAGGTTTTGAACAAACTAATTCAAAATCATACAGAGTAATTTTATTTTCTAAAATTGGAGTAAACCTAGATGAAGAAATTATCCTTTAAAAAGTTGACTATCATAAATACATTTACTGGTACGGTATATACACGTAGCATTAACTCCATGGGTTTAAACATCCATTATATGGTTCACAGCCATTTGTAGAACGAGAGAGATTAAAGTTCCTAAATTTTAGAATTTTCATGAATGAAATAACAAAGGATAGAATTTCTAGAGAATAGTAAACAAAAAGCAAGGATTGATTCACTCAATAAAATTGTTAGGTTTTGTTAAAGCTTAAAAGAGACAGAATTAATTCTACTGTCTACTGAAAGTTAAACCTAGACACTCTTAAACAAGCCCGAGTGAGGATGTATCAGTTTTGAATAAGAGAGCAAACAATCAATGGCAATGAGGTGGCGTCAAAGAAACCAAATGAAAGAAATTGTCCTGCTGAGATTTTCACATCAAAAGGCAGAAAATAGTTATTTAATGAATGAATTTCAATCACAGGAGCTATTGTCAAACATAGCAATTAGGAATAATGTTGTCATGGGGACAACCACGTGCCACCAACATAAACACGAGGGTGACCTTATACAATACACAATGTTCTTAACTTGACGTTTGGATCCAATAGTAAAGTGTTCCTAGTTGTTTACTAGAATCTAACTTCATTATAATAATGCTGCGAGCACCTGCGAAAAATGTTTTCACGAATTAAAAATCAAAGCGAATAAAATTTTGACATACTTGTAAAAATGTGTAATAAATCTCAAAAAACCGTTTAGAATATGATTTAGTTTTATTACTGTAAATGTGTTGAAATGTGAAAATTTGGTAACATATTTCTGTATATATATAAAACAATTACTTACAAACAAATACAGTAGAGTCCTGCCAATCCCGGACAAACTGGTCCGGACATCCGGTTAATCAGAGATTTAAAACACAGATATTACTAATTCTATGAGAAACTTCAATTGACTAAGATTAGAAAATGCAGACAAAGAAGTTTTCACACGCATCCAGTTTTCCAGGAATTGACTCACTCCCTATAGCTGTTTTTAGAAAGTCTCTTTTGTGTTTCCTTTGCTTTAGTCTGTTGAGACTCTCAAAATAAACTTTTACCATATTAATCATGTGTCTTTTAGTTTTTACGTACCATTCAGTGCGAGTGTTTGTGTGTAGAAATGACAACTAAACGGAAGGAAAGTGACCTTGACAACAAAAAATTAAAAATGTGCTAAACGGAAAACGTTTTGACACCATTCCCGACATTGAGATGGCCACGACCCAGCAGCTGAAAGCCCTTCTGAAAAAAGCCTTCCAGTCATTTATTAAACGTTGGGACAAGTGCATCGCTAGCCAAGGACAGCACTTCGAAAGAGATTAATTCAAATTTCTATGTAAGCTTATTAGATTGTTCTTAATAAAATTATTCACCATATTTTTAACATATCTTGTATAATAAAGTCAGTAAAGCCAATGTTAATATTTCTGCTCATTTAAAAAATAAATTACTTACATTGTAATTTATATATTTTTCAGTTGATGTGCAAGAGATGATCTTAAGATGATTGCTGGTAACATTATGATGTAGCCTAGTGAATATTTTTTAAATTTCATATGACAAAAAAAATCAACGTAGAAAAGTAGAAAGTAATAAATGTTTTTGAAAACATATTATTTGTCCTATTCTTGTTCTAATATGATATTATCCAAATTAATTTTATAAACAATGTTACCCATTTATTAAAATTCACAATTGAGTTATATTTGAAGTTATGTTTTATTTATCTTAATTGCTCAAACCATTCAACTTTAAAAATTGAGATTATTTATTTAAAAAATGCAAAGACAATCTAGTTACAAATTAACAAGGAATTTTTATTAAGTTATTTTTTGAAACTTGTAGGATATAGTCGCGGAAGCATAAGTTTACTTCGCAAAAGCGAGAACTTATCGTAAATATAAAATAAAAAAACTGTATGTTTTGGAGCAATTTTGTCGATTCTCTACTCCTCCAAGTAAAGGTACCTTGAAATTTTCTAATTGGGCAAAATCCCTGAGACATCATGGTAAACCAGCCGATTTTTCTCTCAGTGTAGAATTAAGGCCCTCCAGATAATTTAATTAAGTAAACATACTTTAAAATAATTTTAATAAAGTGGCCTTACTTATAAAAAACATTGAGCAGCTTTATCTAAAGGTATAGTATTTTTAAAGAAGAGAATCACTTTGAAAATATCCTTCACCTTTCAAAAAGTGTAACTAAACAATTATATTGTTGTTAAGTGTTCTTAATCATTAAATTTATTCTGCTAATTTAACAATATTAAAAAAATATAGTCTAGTTTATTTGTGTTCCTTTAAAATTTTCTTTTTAAATATTTCAAGACGCTTTTCTCTCAAACAGTGTTAGTTTAAAAAATCATCTCTAGCCACTATCCAGAATGATGTCAGCGGTAAAATAACACCGTTGTATGGTTATGGGGTTAAATGAAAACTAAATCATTATAATTGTAAATTATGTTTGTAAATTGAAATTCGATTGATCTTATGTCTGGTAACAAAACTATATTTGCCAAGGGCAGTTCACAAGGAAATATTTTGCATACAATATAACCACGAACAGAATAATAATTCATTAATAAAAACAGTGCACTTAATGCAGGAAAATGTATAAGTAGAAATAAATGTCAATGTCATACTTATACAGTACATACGCATGTAGACATATTTATATCCTTTATTTTCTGACCATCTCAAAAGTAATAAAGACACAACAAATAATATAAACACTTAAACTAAATCTCTTCTATTCATAAACTTACACCCATATTATTCTTTATACCCGTCTTTATTCTTTGGACTCGTTATTACAGTACTTACGCCGATTCTTACGAGCGATGCGACACGAGTGACCAAATGATTTTTGAATTAACAAACAAATGTAAATGCATTAGAGCGTACTACTTCAACGACCGTAGCGACGCGACGGGAGCTGCAAATGCGACAATTTTGAAATTTCAAATCAGTTTGTTTTTTGTCGCTGCGGTAGCTCATCGTGTCGCTCGTGTAGCCCGTGTCGCGCACCTAGTACGTTCCAACGATACCACCGATCTGGTATTAGAAGCAAGCATTGCAGTGCAGTTAATGTCTGTGTGAGTTCTTGTGATCATTATGTCTGTTGAAGAAATAATTTCAACGGTGCAGTTAATAAAAAAATCAGTTATGCTTATCTAAGAGTTACTATAAGGCCTTTTGCCTTCAATGATAAGTGCTCCAATGATATTTATTGCCTTTCGAAAGTTGGTGAAATCCTTTCTTAGTACACTAACAATGTAATCGAATGTTTCAATTGTCATTCTCGTGTAATTACAAAATTACAATCTTCTGTTAAGGTGATGAAACTCACCATATACTGGTATTTCTTTATAAATAACATTTCTTTCACACTGTTCAATAATCGCCTTCCTTTCTAAATACACATACGTCAACACCGAACTGTCCAAAAGCATCAACTTACGTCTTTTCTCTTTAGAGAACATGGTGAAAGTGGTCAGCTTATAATGATATGACCGTCGGTTCCACTGGTGTCGCCCGCATCACCAGTCCACGTAGAACACAATAATCTACCTAATGCTTGTGTCGCTCCAGTCGTTGTTGTCCGCGTCCCTCGTCGCCCACGTATAAATCGGCGTTAAGTTAGTTGTTTTCTTAAATAAATTACTTTACACACATAACTTTAATAATAAGGGAACAAGGAAGTTATAGAGATAAAATGATAAGACACCTCAGTACTTTATTACTACGGAGAAAAATAATGGTAGAAACAGAATTCTAATAAAATTTAAAATATATCCCTGTATGAATTCCTTTTTGGCAGGTATTCTGCAATAATATTTAAAGTAAACATTCAAATTTTATACTTAAGGCTTGGCAGACCTAACGTCCATTTCGAATTTCAACGTCCATAACAAGATTACTCGAGTAATAATGATTAAAAATTATTTTAAATATCTCATTTTAAAGGTTGGGACAGTCCGAATGTGGTAATTTATTTTGTTTAACCTTGTCCTAAGGTTAGTCCTAAACAAACCTTAAAAAGGATAAACCTAACCTAACCCTCCGTGTTCTAGTTTTGCCCAATTAACGACAGCTTGCTTGGCTGCCTGAGTATATACAAAGTTTCTTTATTCATGTGACCAAGTCTGAGATTTTCTCTGACACATTCCAATAGAACTGTAACATCTGTTTGAAATACTGTTGGGTACTTACCCAATTACAGTTGGGTTGTATAAGAACAGTATCTGAAAAATTTAGTCATCCCTAGCAGTAAGGATTAATTGTATAAAAAACTGATTGAGATTTTTTTTAGAAAATACTTAGAAACTTTACACTAACTTCTAAGTAGGTTATAACTCAACCTTCTAAGCCAGTTATAATTTTTGTTGTTTTCAATCCCCAGTTTTTCCGCCTCTGGCAGTTATTAAACAAGTTTCAGACGAAACCTTTTGATAATATTTAGAAGATATACTACCACTTCGAACAGGCTCAATGTGTAAGGGAGCAGGTCAGTCGCGTGATTTGTAGGCGCCCGAGGCGAGATTTACTCCCTCTCCCAGACAGTAATCTCCCTATCAGTAAAATAGAGACACCCAATTGGATTACCTTAGTTAATTATAAGTACGAATAACACTGACAGGAGTTAAAATAGCAAGTAAAACATGTTTTGTAATAAATAGTGTGGAAAAAATCAATAATACATAGGCTTAAATTGAATAGAAATCAAAAATGGAGCAAGGTGTATGCAATAATGCTCAGTTCGTACTTAACAATAAATGGCATTCGCCTGGCCTTTGCACAAGCAAGTGTCAAAATAATTTTCTTAAAGTCTAGTCTTTGTGCCTCGTCGTTCTCAATAGACAGGATGACCAGAGAATTCACTCTCCCCTGTGACATAGTAAACGCAAATAAGTCTTTATCAGTTTTAGGCTAGCTTACTAAACCTACGCTCAGCACTTGCAACTGTCACTAGAGTAGTTAACAAAATTCTAAGTGCAATCCACAGATTAATTAATAAGTCTTTCCTGTCTGTTTTCTTGATTACCCGCAACACATCAAGTCAATGGTAAAAATTGATCAGCGCTACAGGGCAGTGAATTGTGTGTGTGTGTGTGTGGGAGCACCCTTATCGACAATTTAATGGAGATGAGGATAAAGGAAAGAGATGGAATCATTCTACTAACCATTAACCGAATTCAGTTTATTATATTTTATTAATAATAAAAATATACGATGAAAATGGACCAGCTGATTTGTATTGTAGTAAAGCAGTAAATATGATTGTGGAAAGGAATATGCCCTACACCGTAGGGCGCCTCGCTAAAATATTACGATATAATAAACAGGACAAGTTGTTTATCAGTCGTATTTATTAAGCGTACCAAAAATATTTATATTTTTATTAATAACTACATTAGGTACTTTAAGGTTAAATATGTGGACAGAACTTAATTTTCTGTTCTGCAACCTCCTTTTAGTCGCCCCTAGCTGTTACAGTTGGTCTTATCAAAAATTATTTCATACACAAGTTTTATGTAATAGTTAAATGGGGTTAATAGTTAAATAAGGGAACCTTATAATAAATTTGAAAGGTTTTAATATGGGGCCTACTAAGGGAGTTGTAAGTTTTATTTTTCAACTCTTGAGCAAATGGTTGGTCTTATAAAAAAAACTTTCATAAAAAATATTAGAGGTGAAATAACTTTGAACCGATAAAAAATTTTTTTATGTAATGGAGTTAAAGTGATTTTCAGATTTTTTTCTCTTTCCGATCACTACCCTCTTTGTTCGATTTCACTCATTAAGAGGACCAGGTCGTGAAAATCATTATTTAGTGTTTCTTTTATTCAATATTATGAATCTATGAAATTTTCTGAATGCCAAATACATGGTACTCATTACATTGTTTATCATATACATTATTATTTTTGTTTGGCATTCTGATTATCCATATTTGTACACAGACATGACTTGTTTGTGTTCTACATAACTTTTAAATGGATATTACTTTAGTCATGGCGATAATTTTGGGTTTCTTTAAATTAAGTTGGCATTCATGTCAGCTCTTAACATAGCCATTTAGAAAAATAATCCTTATTATGGATATAGAGCTCACTAAGGACAAGCATAATATAAGCATTATATTGTTATTCCATATTAAAACTTGTTTTTCCGTAAGTTGTGTTTTTTAATGTTTTGGTACCATTATCTTGTAAACCGCTTATTTAAACTTAATGAAAATTTCAACAATGAATATTGTTGTGCTCCTTGGTACAAATAAGATACATCTTCCTTGGTAATAGAAAATAATATAGCATAGCAAAATAATTATAGCACTTTTGCAGTTATTTTTACAACCTTTTGAAGCATGTCCATACAGAAACTCATAAAACAAAACATAATCATTTTACAGCAACAATAATTTCTTGCAAAATTATGCCAGTCATCATGCCCTACAAGATGTATTAAAACTTTTAAATTGAGTATGGTTTTAAGGACCAATAAAGGTTAAAACAGGGTAAACATTTTCTAGAAGTACACTTGCTAACTAGTGGCAATAGGCACTTTCTTCAAAATCGACCTAAAAACAGAATTAAAAAAAACAAAACAATAAAATAGGTTTGAATTCTTTTTTTTAAGTCTTTGTAAATGGACATAATATGCAATGACCGCATTCTCATTAGAACGTTTAAGTTAACTCATAAATCTACTGAAATCTCAAAAAAACAGTAAAACCTTTCTCCATTTTGATTACATAACTGTTTAAAAAAAAGAGTGTAAACCTATGCTGCATGACCACCTTTGTAATAAGATTTTTGAAGTTAAATCCTACGTCTTGAACCTAGAGTGTCATTTATAATTCTAATAAATTTACAATGTAATATAAAATTACCAAAAAATATGGGAAACTGACTAAAAACAGCCCGGAATATTCAACAAGTGCTCAAATAATGTTTGTAGAAAGTGTAAATTTTTATCTCTCATGAATAATGCAAGCGATTTTGCAATTTAATATGTACATGTGATATATAAAACAGATTCAGCCTGAGAGAACGAAAGGCTTCATATAATAGATTTGAAAAGGCTTGGTTAGTGTAGAATATTATGCTTTGCATAACCCTTGTCTAAGAGACTAGAAAGTTTTTTGTTCCACTTTTAATACAAAATAATTTGCGGACATTTTAAATGTACAAGCATCTTGGCAGCAAAATGTGCAATGACATGAATAGTAGTTTCGATTGTTTCAACATACTCCATTTCAAAATTATCCGAACAAACTGGTTCTGAATTTCATTACAGGAATTAGATTATTAAAGTACCCACCTCAACTACATAAACCATATGCTATCAAAATTATTAACATAAATACAATCCAGTATGACAAATAACTTAATAAAACGTACTCACATTAATTGAGAACAATTTAGCTCAAAATTTAATTTAAATGAATATATTTGGACTATTAGAAACATTGATTTGACTGTATCTGGATTTTTATTAATAATTTAAAATTTGTAATTAATACTGAGTACATAAATGATTAATATAATATACAGGGTGTCCCCGAACTCTCTGGACCCCTTTTCTGGATATGTTCCTGGGATCCAGACAAACATATTTCACAATATAAACATGGGTCTACGGTGCTTATTTTTCGTCTGTCTGCCTGTATGTGTTTTTTCAAAATACTTAATATTTTTGGAAGTAGAAAAGATACCTTAAACTTTGTATACCTATATGTTGCGTAACCTTTTATCACTGTACGAAAAATTAGAGCATTATTTTAAATATTTTCAAAATGGCGGCCGTTTGTAATTTTTAATGTCAAATATCTCAAAAACCGCTAACTTTACAAACAAAATTATAAGAGGAAAAAATGTTTACTTTTTAATGACAAACACAAAGTTTTTTTTTATTTTGTCTGTAGCTCAAAAGGTAACAGAGATATTGACAAAAAAGGAAAAATGTATTTCTTAGTAGTTGTCACCAATACCCAGAAACAAAATATTTTAAAGTTATTATGAGCTAAAATAATAAGATATTTGCATAATGTTTCGAGCACTTTGAGCTGATTCCACTAGCAAAAAATAATGAAAAAAATTCATATATTCATAGGTCCGGAAATGCTTCGTTAGAGAGTTACAGCTGGCGAAAGATTTTACCCGTGTTTCAGATTACAGAAACGAATCCCTATTGAAATTTGTAGGGCGTTAATTAATGTGTAAAATTTAATTTAATTTACGTAAAATAAGCAGATAAATTTAATAAAATAAGTCCTAGTTCTGTAACTGCAGTAATTGTTGCGATATTTGGCCCAAAATGCAAAATTCGGTCTCAAAAAACATGTTTTCTGTAGGGTTTTAGTAAATTAACTTTGTGAAATGGGTTTATAAACCCACAAACGTATTAAACGTATCTTGTAGAGAATTTATTTGTGTAAAATAGGCCAATAAAAAACAAAAAATTTGATTAAAATATTTCAGAAAAGGCATATCTTTAAAAATAAATTACAGAAATTATAAAATATCTACCTTTAAATACAAATGTCACGGTAGCTTAATTAAGAAAATCGAATGAGAAATAACAACAATGTGACCATGTTTACAAATAAAAGTATTAACTGTTTATTACTAGTGAATTATTTACAATCTTTGAATATCAAATTATTTGGCAACCAGTACAAATCAAAATAAATGTGTAAAGCTATAAAAGACAAAATAAAGTTATACAAGTTGTTAAAAATGTCGGCCTCCAACACGATTTCACAACCTACAACGTTGTATTAAAAATCGACAAACATTCTCAAAATTTGGCTTTTTCTTGAATTCTTGCTGCAGCTTCGGTAATTCGGAAAACCAAATCCATTTCACTTTCCACTTGTGTACTGTATACTAGTGATTTCATATGACCCCAAAGAAAATAATCGAGTGGTGTGAGGTCAGGGGATCAAGCATGCCAATGTACTGGTCCTCCAATGAACTGGTATCATTCAAGTAATCATAGATAACATTACCAAAATGAGCTGGAGCTCCGTCATGCTGAAACCACATTCGATGTGTAATATGCAGTGGCACACTTTTTAGCAACTCAGGGAGAATGTCTCTGAGAAAGACAAGATATACAGGGGAGTTAAGTCGGTAAGGAAAAATGTAGGGTCCTATTACAAAATCTCCAATAATACCTGCCCAAACATTCACAGCAAACTTCTCTTGATATTATCTAATGGTAGTAGCATTAGGATTGTCTGCAGCCCAAACATGAGATGTTTGAGAATTGAAGATCCCCCCTCTGGTAAAACTAGCTTCATCTGTAAATGAAACCTTCTCCAGAAAACGTGGGTCCTCAACATCTTTATTTAAAAACCAGCGACAAAACTCAATGTGCCGAGGAAAATCTTGAGGATTTAAAGCCTGCACTTTTTGTAGTTTGTATGGATGAAGTCCTTCACCATTTAAAACTTTCCACACTGTACTCTTAGCACAGTCTAATTCCCGTGCTACTGCTCTAGTGCTCGTTGATGGGTTATCTTCAAACAACTGTAACACATTTTCTTCATACTGGACATTACGAACATGCCTGTCACAACCTAAATCAACCATGTTACATTCAACTGAGTCAGTTTCCCTTAACCTATTGTGGACAGCAATAAAAGTTTAGAAATTTGGAAGCTATCTGTTCAGGAAATTTTCATGGTACAACCTCCGAGCTTCTTTTGAATTGCTCCTTGCAATTCCATAAAAGTAATGAATATCACAATACTCCTCAAATGTAAAGTTGTCCATGTTTTGCAATAATATTTACTACAAAGTAAGAGAACAAATCAAATAACACAAATTAACCCTTTTAATGCCAAAGTCCGTATATACGGACGGCGAAAATAGTGTTGAAAAATGTCAACGTCCGTATATAAGGACGATGTCGGTACTGTTGAAAAATGCCAATGTCCGTATATACGGATGTCTTGAAAAAAAATTACTACACTTTCATTTTCTGTCGAATTTAAATAGTATTACACCAAAATGTTCTTAAACAAACGTAGATTACAGAAAAATATAGTTTTATGTAGTATTCAATAATACTAATTGGCTGTAGTGAAGATAAAGAAGGCTGTGACATTTGCGTGTCAGCTGGTTAGTAGGGACTATTCCATGCACAGATGTTTAAAAAATTGTGTTTCCGTGTGTACTTTTAGTAGAAAATCCCAAAATTTAGTGTGTTTGTAAACATTTAGTTACTTTTTCTTGTAATATCAATTGTTATGAGCAAATAATTTTTTTCAAGTGTGATTTATCATGACAAATTAAAAAGAATTTTGGAAAATATTGGTAAGTAGAATTATATCTATATTTTTAAGTATTTTACAATTAACTAAAAGGCAATTGCATAAAATATAATTGTAGGAAATTTAGTTCTAAGCAATATTTTTAAAAAAATTATCAAATTATGTGAAAAACTAGGATTTTTATACACCTTTTTCTAAAACGGTACCGAATGGCTTAAAACGGTCTGGTATTTTTCAGCAGTAGACTACCAATGCAGAAATTGCTGGCATTTTAAAGACATTATTTGTTGAATTTTGGTTCTGGCACTAAAAGGGTTAATGACGCACAACAGCCAAGTTTTACTTCTCTTCTTTCAAAAATCGATTACTAAGAAACGATGAAATAGACAGAATACAGCTGATTGTTAACAGCTGCAGCAAATAACTTGTTATTTTAGCACATAATAACTTTAAAATATAGGTATTTTGTTTCTAGAGTAATTCTGGGTATTGTTGACAACTATCAAGAAATACATTTTCCTTTTTTTTGTCAATATCTCTGTTATCTTTTGAGCTACAGACAAAATAAAAAAATATTGTGTTTGTCATTAAAAGTGTAAACTTTTTTGCCTCTTGTAATTTTTTTGTAAAGTTAGCGGTTTTTGAGATATTTGACATTAAAAATTACAAACGGCCGCCATTTTGAAAATATTTAAAATAACGTTCTAATTTTTCATACAGTGATAAAAGGTTATGCAACCTTAGTAGGTCTCTTTTCTACTTCCAAAAATATTAAGTATTTTGAAAAAACACATACAGGCTGACAGACGAAAAAATAAGCACCGTAGACCCATGTTTATATTGTGAAATATGTTTGTCTGGATTCCTCGAACATATCCACAAAAGTGATACAGAGTTTGGGGACACCCTGTACTCAAGGAGGCCACCATTGGGATTCATTTTACAGCAAACTTTAAGTGGGGAAGCTTTCCTTGTTTTTTGAGAAATTAAAAATATGTAGTTAAAATATTTGTAAATAGCCACCATTTTCTAATATGGCGGTCAACTTTGGATACCCTTATTTTTTATGATATATTTGGATTTTACATGCAATTTTAAGACTTTTTTATTCTTGGTGTTTTTTTTTTATAAACTTAACCTTTTAGCCGCTAGGAGCGCTGAAAGTTTTAGAAACTCTTATTTCGACAATTATGAAAGAAGCATGTTTTACCATTTGAAAACAATAAAATTTAACTCAAAGTGCAATATTTTTTACAATGGAATGTTAAAAAGCTGTTGAAATTTTACAAATACTTTATTTTATAAAAAAAATGTACTTAAATTACTGTTAAAAGTTGCTAAATAGCTTCCATGACAACTGTACTATTTTTACAGATTTCTTCTCCTACATCGTAAAGCGTACATAGTATTGTAAGAAACGTTTTTGTTTCATGGCAACAAAATGTTTCGGGACACAAAATGGTAGTCAAGATGATTTAATTATAACTTAAAAAGCACTTTAAAGCAGGTTTTCAAAGGGTCCTCCATCTAATAAATACATGCGTGCACCCTCCTGTGCAAGTTATTTGCGG
Source organism: Philaenus spumarius (assembly GCA_018207615.1). Taxonomy (NCBI): domain Eukaryota; kingdom Metazoa; phylum Arthropoda; class Insecta; order Hemiptera; family Aphrophoridae; genus Philaenus; species Philaenus spumarius. Next base: position 323,107 of record JAGFPH010000265.1, on the reverse strand, counting down.
CTCGTGCTTACCTGTTATGGTGAATGTTATGCAAAATGTAGATAACTTTTTTTATTGCTGTGGCACATTTTTTCTACCGAAGCATACCTATCGGTGTACAGTTCGTCCTTCAAGTGTCCCCACAGAAAGAAAAATAGTGGGGTTAAAAAATAGGTCCGGGGGGCTTGCTGGCCAAGCTATATTTCCGTTTGTGGCTATCACTCTATCTGTGAAGTGAACATTCGGAAAGTCTGCGGCTACGTGAGCGTTGTGTGCCGGAGATCTGTCTTGTTGGAACATAAGTTGCATTCTCACATTCAACAGCAAATCATCAATAACGGGCAACAAAACTTCCTCTAATAACTGAAGGTAGTGGGCTATTGTAAGAGTCCCATGCTACAAATGGACAGCCAAGACACACGATTACCCAATATGGCGGACCAGCAGTTTATGGAAAATCTAACTTGGTGATCACGATCTCTTACAACCAGAAGGTTTTCTGTTGACCAGTAATGGTTGTTTATACGGTTAAACATGCCATTATTAAAAAAAATGGTCTCATCTGTCCAAATAGTGTAAGAAACCAGGGTTGTTAGTAAAATTTTTAGCCAGTCAAGCGCAAAATGTAAGCCGCCTTTCTTCATCTACAGATATTAAAGCTTGAACAGGTGTAAAGTTGTAAGGGTGGTATAGCTGCTTACGAAGTACATTTTGTATTGTTCCGAATGACAAGTGATACAGACGTGCTACTTTTCTGATTGAGGCCATGGCGTGCGCCACAAAAATATGCTAAGATATCTGCCTCAACATCTTTGGTCACAACTCTTGGTTGGAATTGTGGTTTCTTAACAAAAGACCCATTCAATCTTAGATTTCCAACCAGTCTTGTGAACATCTTACGGTTAGGTGCTGCCCTATCCGGGTATCTTGCTGCGAAGGAACTGTTCTTTCCACATAGAAAATAAACTTTCACATGTCCACTTTTTCAATGTTAATAAACCCCATATTTACAACATTAAACAAGTAAAACAAAGAGCAGGATAGCTCTTAACAAAATTTTTCAAAGAAACAACTACACAAAAATAATATAAATTTGTTATTCAAAACTACGACAGATGCTGGTTAACAGTACTTATGCCGGTAACAAAGCAATTACTAGGTTAGACGAGATAAAAAAAAGTGAAAATTTGCAACAATGAAACAGCTGGTTATTGCCTAGCAACACAATCATGTGTTACTGTTGTTATGCTGTAGCAAGCTGTACTTGCACTTACACAATACACAGTGGTGCGTTATCGATTTAAAAAAATAATTTAAGTACGGTTTTTGTATAAAATAAAGTAATTGTTAAATGGAAACAGTTTCTTAACACTCCACTGTAAAAATATTGCACTTTGAGTTAAATTTTATTGTTTGCAAATGGTAAAACATGCCTCTTTAATAATTCATTGTCGAAATAAGAGTTTTTGAAACTTTCAGCGCTCGTAGCGGCTAAATGGGTAAGTTTATAGAAAAAAAGAAAAAAACCAAGAATAACAAAGTCGTAAAATTGCATGTAAAATCCAAATCAGTCATAAAAAATAGGGGTATCCATAAGAAATTTCAAAGTTGAATGCCATATTGGAAAATGGCGGCCATTTACAAATATTTTAACAACATATTTTTTTATCAAAAAACAAGGAAAGGTTCCCCATTTAAACTTTGCTGTAAAATTAATACTTACTGAGATCCCAATGGTGGCTTCCTTGAGTTAATCACCCTGTATATATTGTACAGTATATTGTACAATAATCTGGCAGACTCGATAGTTCGGCATCAATCATCTTGAAAATTTGCACTTATTAAAAATAGCAGTTTTTGTAATTATTGAGTGATTTAAGCCCGGTCTACACTGTCTGTTGGCTTCGCATCTGTTAAAAACAGTGTGTAAAAATCTACTGCTCAATAAAATTGTCCAAAATAAACATTTCAATCAAAATTTCTCCTAAAATTGAACCGATTCAAAACAATGTGCTCTCGTCGTCCTTTAAAAACGTTAAAGGGAACATTTAACACTTTCGTTGCTGAAAATATTTTGTTGAACGTATTCCACTTAATAAAGATTATTTGAACAAATTGAAGTCTTTGGAAAAAGATACATTGAATTTCTTGTAAATAGTTGTTCGATTTAAAACCGCTTTCAGGGTATCTACTAGTTCCCAGAAATAAAAATCAGTGACTTTTCAGTGACTTTTAATGTAAAAATTTAAAAAATCGAGTTTCTATATACAAAGTCTTTATTCTGTAAAACTTAAAATCCCTTATGAATTATGTCTACTTCTCTTAGTAATATACCCAACTAGTGATACACGAAATGCGTGATGTTTTAGTCGATTGTCTCGATTGTTCAAACATCTCGAGCATCAAACAATCGCGCATCACTACGCAGCAACTTGTCTGCTCCACTGTTCACTACTACGCCCATACTCCCCCTTACCGAACGCTGTTCCTGTTTATATTAACGTTTCGGCAAAAAAGACTCGCAATTATAACATCAGCGTGTCACTCGCAAGATAGTATACGGAACTTTTTTTTTACATTTGTTAAAGTCCAGCGCTCAGAGAGCTTATATTATAAATATTTTATGTACAAAAGATTTTGTTTTAGGCTTTTAAAATGTATTAGTTAGCGGCAATCTCTCTACGCAGTTAATGTTACGTAGTTTCAACGTGTTATTTACGTGTTCATATACAGTACATGTGCGTTTATTCCCTGTCTAAACCATTTTAAAGGAAGACCTCTATAATCCGGCATATTCAATAATCCGGCATCACCGGATCCCCGAGCGTGCCGGATTATCGAGGTTTTACTGTAGTTTGTAAATTGTAACGCCAGAAAAGAAAAGAAATTTTAAATTAAAATAAATATACACATATATATATATAAAACAAAGTTGGGTTTGTTACACCCATTATAAGTCAAGAACGGCTGTACCAATTTTTATAATCTTTGATTTGTTGGATTTGTCTCCGCCCCGAGTAGCAGAATATCTATTAAAATAAAGGAAATATACATAAATATAATTAAACACACAAAATAATTTTATGTTAGGCCTACACTGATGAACTAACACAGCCATGTTATTTGAATGTATTTACATTCATTACAATAGCAACCAATAAAATAAAATCACATATACAACAGTTGATTCATATGTATAATGTATATAATAAAAATGAATTGCTGTTCCTTTGTAAGCGCATCACTTGAGAACAGCTGGACCAATTTGGCTATTTTTTTTTTTTCAAACGTTCGTAATAGCCCGAACTAGGTTTTAATATAAAGAAAAATTTGAAAAGTTTCAAATTTGGAAAAAATAAACAGCCTCTTTTGTATGGACTCAAGACCATAGCGCAAAAAAACAGCTGTTCGTGTAAAAAGCTTAGCAACAATTCATGTTTGTTTACATTCATTACCATAGCAACTTTAATCAGCATTTATAATAAGTTTATTATTCTTCAAAACCAACAGCATTTTTAGCTTAGATTGACCAACAAAAGCAAACAAAAAACAACTAAAAATGCTTACTATATTTTAATTCAATTCAAACATTGGTTGTTACATAATATATATAAAACAGTTGAGTTGGATCAAAAACTGAACATAATTTTAGGTTAGGCCTACAATGAACCAAAACACGTGTATTTGCAACCAATTGGGCTAATTTAGAATCAGGTTTTGTACAATTCTTCACAACTATAAGTTTTTTTTAGATTAGGTATAAGCAAGCAAAAAGGTTCACTGTATTATCTAAAAAGGTTACAAACTAAAAATCTAAATTTGTGTAGTTTATTCTTAAGTGGCATAAAAACCATTTGCAATTCGATTACTTAAGTCAATAAGTCAATGTGATGAAATGGAATAACTTTACTACCCTTTAAATTAAATCAAGCAATAGCGAAGCATTGCTGGGTCCACTAGTAATTTATAATACAATCTTGTTAAATTCTTTAGTAATTTAAAAAATGTAATAAAAACATTAATTATAATATTACATTGGCTTTTAGTTGTTTGAAGAAAAATTACATTTAACAAACATACTAAGTTTATAATGACGAGATCTATTAGTGGAAAACATAAGTTGTAAATGAACCGTTTGATATATAGTGTGTTTGCCGACGGACAGGTAAAAGTTATTCTGCTCAACATATTGCTGTTTACTACATACAGTTTGCCTTGAAGTTAATTTGTTGATAAATACATACATTATGTATATATTATATTGCCTACTTTGATGAAGTACAAATGGAATACTAAATTATTAGAGTTATTTATGTAAAATAAATTTAAAATACTCTTGGTATAGCAATTTATTTTATGTACAAAGTTTAAAAAAATGAAGTAAACATTTTACTTTTTATCCTTTTATCATCAAACATACTTTTTAATATTCTCTTCTTCGTAACAATCTTGATGTTTTTATTCTCTCCGTACGTTTAATAAATAATAATAACTAAAGAAAATAGAAAACAGTTTTTAACAATTTATTTGTGGACCTTACCTACAATCATTAAAATACTTACTAAGTATGAAGTTTTTATCAGAATATCATAAATGGAAGTTATTTGAAAATAAGCCCTTGTGTAGAGGATCACAATATTTCATCAGTTAATTTTAATTAGATTTAATACAACTTTATTAAATGGTATAAAATTTGTTTGGAACTAAAACCTTTTAAATGGTGAATTGTACACATTTTTGAACATCTGTAGTTCTTAGCTGGTTGGATGGTTAACCACCTTCATTATTTTTGTTACTGAAAATAAGTTAACAAAACTTTGTATATTATCTTGTGTTGCATAACAGGACAATTTTTTTTGACATAACTGACCCTCTATAATTTTTCGACACTGGGGGAGGGGAGGGGGTTGAAAATGTTGAAAATTTCAAATGTAAAGGTAGGACATGTAACACACCATTGTAAAGGTTATTATAAGAGAAACAGAATGGGGCCAACTAGAGCTTAGTATCTTGCTTCGTTTCAAAATAATGGACAATCAAGATATTTTTATTATAACATCAAAGCAGGTTATTAATTTATTAATATTAAAAATAAAGAGGTTGTTGAGGTTAAATGTAAGATATTTTACAAAAAGAAACTGTAGATAAATAATGTAGTACGGTACCACTAATTTATCCGAGTTTCTATGTGTACTTGAAAATCATTCGAAAAATAATGGTCATATAAATGGTCATGGTAAGGTTTTGAGATAGTATTTGATTTTATTAAATCATATTATAAAAACATTGACGAAATAACCTTTTTTTTTTAAATTAGTACCCTCAATAACCTACTTCCTAATATTAACTTAATACTAAATCGTTAATATTCCTAATATTAACAAGTTAATAACCTACTTTGATGTTATATAAAAATATAATTTTCCAGAATTTTGATTGTTAACTACTTTGAAACGAAGCATGATAATAAGCTTTAGTTTGCACCATTCTGTTTCTCTTTTAATAAGCTTTACTATGGTTTATTACATGACCTACCTTTAAATTTGTTAACCCCCTTTCACCCCCAAAAACCATAGAGGGTCAGATATGTCAAAAAATTCCTGTTATGCAACGCGAGATACAAAGTTTTGTTAACTTATTTTCAGTGACAAAAATAATAAAGGAGGTCAAAGGGACTTTATGAACACTCTTTATACAATATTACAATAAAATGGGTGCAGGAATTAAATAAATTCAATTTGTCAGCTATGTGGTTAAATGGCACACAGTAGCCAATGTCGGACAAACTAGAATGTCACGATTTATAGTTTCTGGAATAGATAGATTTCCACAGATTAATCATTCGGCCTGTAATTTATCCAATGAAGAAGAATGTTTTAGTATACAAAATATCATTACTTAGATTGTTGTAAATGTGTAGAACTAAAATGCATATACTAAAATTATTCTAATTTAATATCTAATGTCAGAAATAAAGTAGCAAAAACAACGTTTGTAAATATTAAACTGAATGCCAAGTAGGCCTACAGAGAATTACTACTTTCTAATTTAAACTAGGACATTGTTCAATAACAAGAGTGGAAGGGATGCAAAGTAAATAAATATATTGTTTATAAATAAACAATTTATTTTATACAATACTTCAAGTAGAAAAAAAAAGAAACTAGTTACGTAAAGGATTTAGTTATATAGAACTTAGATATAGACAGCTCAAATATGTACTCTAACATCAATGTTAATTAGATCTGTTCTAATTGCTTAAGTTGCCACTGCTGATACAAAACCATAACAAAAAATACTGATCTTTATCTTTTTTAAACCTCCATCCCAAACAGAAGGGTGTTATAAATGTAACGTCTGTCTATGTATCTGTTTGTTACATTGTAGCTCCCAAACGGATGAACCGATTTTTATTAGTTTTTTGTTTTTGTTTGAAAGGTGTCTTGAACGAGAGTGTTTAAGCCATGATTAAAAAAAAACTGTTCAGCCGTTTTATGAGACTTTTTTAAAAATTTATACTTGTAGATAAAAATAACTCGTTAGTTGAAATTATTCATTGAATCATTTTGTAACATCCTGTTGCTATTGCTACCAGCGTTAACATTTTAAGTAACTATGGCAACTACATTTTTAAATTGAACATGTTAATAACAATAACTTATTGTTACCCTGTTTTCAACTTTTAAAGAATGACACTTATCAAACTAACACTAAGGTCACAAAGTACAAGTAGAACATAGAAAGAACAAAGAGTTGGCCGTTAGAAATTTTTAACATGGAATATTTTGAAAACCATTAACTTAACAAAAAATGTACAAGAGGCAAAATATTTTTCTTTTTTAAATACAGACAATATGTTTTTTTTTTTAATCTGTAGAAAGAGAAAGAAATTTCAGATTAATCCAGTACAATCCAGATTTAACAATGGTTAATCATATTTGGCTTTGCACAGAGTAGATACATTTTTGAGAATAATAATTCCTGACTTTGATTACTTGGTATGTAATATATTAATTAAACATAGATTGAATATATAATTAGAATTATTTTTGGCACACTGTTCATAAAGATTGAAATTATATTTGGTTTTTGGACAATTATTGTTACTTCTTCCATTTATATATATTTCTTACTAGTACAAGAGCTGAAAATCATATTAAAAAAATAAATTTTTATATTCAGTAAAAGGGCTACTCCAAAGTAAAAGGGTTAAAATAAGATTATACATTAAAATAAATTATGTAACGAAAATTTATGTTCACTTAATTACGTATAAAATAACGTTTTATAGCTCACAATCTTATCCAGACGATATGATATTCAATAAGACAAAACATAGTTTGAATATGTAATTAGAATTATTTTATTGGCACACTGTACATAAAGATTGAAATTATATCTGTTTTTTGGACAATTATTGTTACTTTTCAGTTTATTTAGATTTCTTACTTGTATAAGAACTGAAAATTATATTAAAAAATAAATTTGTATTTTCAGTAAAAGGGCTACACCAAAGTAAAAGGGTTAAAACAAGATTATACATTAAAATAAATTCATGACGAAGCTTTATTTTCACTAAATTATGGATAAGGTAATGTTTTATAGCACACAATCTTATCTTATTCAATAAGATTTGGTAAAGACTGTTTTAATCAGATTCTATTTATAAACACTTGCATTTAAAGAGTTGTTATGGTGCAGTCTGTTACCAGGTGCAGTGCGTCTCCCGTTGCTACGGACAACAATACATAGCGACCAATCAATATGCCCACTCCACTCCACTGCATCTTTGCCCCACATAAAATCTAATATTAAAAAATAATAAATCTACATACATTATACATAATGTGAATACAGTATGTATTTTCATTTAGTAAATGATTTAATTTATGGTGGAATAAATTTACAATTTCATTTGATTTTAAGTGAGATTGTTTGCTAAATTATATCTAGATAGTTAGACAAGAGTAATGAATTTGTTAAATACGTTTTGATTACACATAAATAAAGTTTATACGAATTTAAGTATTTATGCATTTTGTAATTATTATGGTATGACAAATTATATATACTAACTAATTGTACTAACCTATGTTTAAAGTTTATAATTTGAACAAAAAGATATTATAGCCTTCGCGACGTGAGGTATAAAAGTAGAAAAATAAACCATACAATTAATTATCAGATTGCAAAAATTATTTATTGTACTTACAATAGTAAACAATTTAGCTTTATTTAGTATTGTGAATAAAAACATAATTGGTAACAAGATAACTAACTGATCCAATAGAATGCTTAGTTTTTTCACTAACCTGGGTATGTCCGAGGACTTTTTCAACAGCATTAGAAATGAAAATTATTTTTCCATTACCAGTCACAATCAATAACATGCCACCGCCAATTTCCTGAAACACAATTTATATTATTTCATCACGTAATAGAATCAAGAACATTGTTAAAGAAATAAAATAAGAAATAGTATAAGAACACTACTTTCCCTTTATACCAGTAAGCAATTAAATAATAATAATTTAAAAAAACTCAATAAAACAAAAAATAAGTACTGTTAAAACTTAATTTCCAAGAACTTAAAAATAGATGTCCTAAATATGAGTAATTTTTGTTATCCACAGAAGCCTATTTTCTTATATATTGGGTATAAATTTATACCATAAAAAATATGAGGTAGAATTTATTTCTTAATTTGTGATAACACTAGCAAATCACTGACTTTTACTTCAGAATGCCAACTGACTATCTGGCACAATAGGAATTAGAAAGAGAACTGAACCAGAACATATTTGTCTGCCGAATGTCCAAATATCCTTATTCAAAGATGTTTGATTTGATGACAAAAACGGAGACTATTAAGTTTTATGTTTTGAAAAAGAATATGAGAGCAAGTGCCAGAAATACAAATTTAAAATAAACGGTATCAGGAAACTGACACATACTTTCTCCCTCATTATAGGAACTTAATTTTTTATTTTTAAGAGGATTCACGGTGACTTGTAGGGTGGGGTAGGAAAGGTGATTTTGTATTTAAGTTGTTTTCCCATAAAAATCCATAAAATAACGGAAAAACCAACTTTTCTCAAAAACGGCTCGAACGATTTTGATTAAAATTTTATAGTTCATAGTACTTTAGGTCTCTAATAAACTATAAAATTTTAATCAAAATCGTTAGAGCCGTTTTGGAGAAAAGTTGATTTTTCCGTTATTTTAAGGGTTTTTATGGGAAAATTACCCTTAAAAATAAAAAATTCACAAAAAGAAAAAAAACTCCTGGAGATACCGTGGATTAGTACCTCCATACCAAATTTCATCAAAATCGGACGACTGGTTTAGGCTCTAGGTCTGATAACATCCACACAGACACACAGACACACATACAGACACACACACAGACATCACTCCGAAAACCACTTTTTTCGGTTCAGGGGGACCCAAAACGGATATTTCCACCAAAAACTCAAACTCGAAAATTTTGACGAATACAATACTTTCTCCATATACTATGGTATAGGGGGAGAAAGTAAAAATAAAAAGAATAGTGTTTAGAAGTGTGACGAGATACGGACGTGGAATGCGTAAATTCTCATGAACTAATGTAGTAGTTATATGATTGAAGATCAGCTGATTTATAAATCAATTGCAAAGTTATAAGGAGTTTAATGCAAAATTATCACCTTCAGTAACAGCTACAGTTAAAACTAAGCTCAGCGTGTTGCATATCCGTCCAATCATTACTAACTGCCTGGAGTGTATTGTAAATGAAAACCTCTATTGCTCTAATTCCCAATGAGGGTTTGATAACGTGGAAACTGATTCCCTTCTGGAATAAGAGTACTCCAAGTTTTCATTTTTTTAATGTGCAATAACAGATTTTGATAGTTTTCAACAGATGAGTTATAATAACCTAGGCACAATTATTGTGGTTTATGGTTGGGTTAATTTCAATGTTTCACTTTTTGATATTTTTTCTATCATTTTAAAGAGTATTTTACCAGATAAAAACAGGATAAAGGATACTGAAAAATAGTTATTTATTTGACATTGTGCACTAATCAATAGAAAAGAATTTGTACAACAGCTGAATCAATTCCCCGAATCAAGTAAATAAGACTGATGACTAAAACAGAGGCTGTTGGTTAAGGTCCATATATTATGGAATTTACCGACAATATTTTTATAAAGTTAATACCAGAATGAATACAAATTTTTTTTAATGGAAAAATATTACTTGTTTGCAACACTCTGGAAAAAATTACACTCGTTAACTTGCAAAAACAGTTTTACAGTAAGACTTGGCTGGAAACTAGATACAGAAATCTCCATAAATAATATAATTTATCATAAATATATCATTCACATTAATCTTACATTTTATTTTTAAGTGATGTATGAAAGGTAAAATAAATATTAAGGACTTGATTCTAGGGGGTCTTGCACAACTAACAAAATAAAACAACTCGTGCAACAAACTATAAGGAGGCTGCTGTTTTCTAATAATTTTGTTGTTAACAATTGTTTCTATTTATCTTTTACATAGTTTTAGGCAAACCAAAAGCAATAGAATACTTGACTGTGGAACTTGAAAGTGTGAAACCAAATATCGAAAATCTCCTACGACATTAAGACATATGTAACACTTATGTCCATGTCACAGAGAAATTAATAAAATAAGAAAT
>JAGFPH010000265.1:298387-309715 GCA_018207615.1 Philaenus spumarius | reverse complement strand
GGGGGGGGGGGGGTTGGGGGGATCAAAGTTAAATCACAATTTCTTCAAAACTACTGAACGGATTGGAATGAAATTTGGTATGTAGCTTCCTCTAGGGCCATAGGTGCTCAGTAAGAAAGAGTATGAAAAATTTCAAAATTTTAGGAGGGGTTTGGGGGGATCAAAGTTACTAAAATCATAATTTCAGATATTTTATTATTATGACAATAGTGCTTTTATTATTTAAGATCTATATATATAAAAGCCAAATACCACTCACTGACTGAACACTTAACAAGGATACAATTATGTTAAAAAGACTGAAAATACCAACCACCACGGGCAACGCCGTACGGGTCAGCTAGTATTCTATAATCTATAATGTTAACATATTTTCTGGTTAAACATTCTTTATTAAGTGTCAACAAAAGTTGTTTTTATATTAAAAACTTATATTTTTTGACTTTTTTAATTATTTTTTTATTTGGTACAAAATGGTTTATCTTAAAATGATTTTAAATTGACGATTGCTTAAAGATTCAAACAAATAATCTACCTTTTTCTAATTATTGTATACATATTTAGTTCATATATAAACAATGGTGTTAGGGACAGTGTTACATTAATTTGAGAATTATTAAACTTTCAGATAAAGGTAATAGTGGATTGGAAGATAGTTACTGGAAAATTACTTCCAATAGATTTCATCATAAAATATCCCAGCTGGCTGACATTATATACATTTAATTTATTAGTCATACAGTTTTCTTCAAATATATTTGACTACTAAACATTCAATATATACATTGTTTAAACCTTACAAAAAATTGTAAAAATACAATTTAAATTTGCTTTATTGGTAGGAATATTAATAAATTGAACGTACTTAGTGTATTCAAATTGGTTCTCCCAAGAAGTGATAAGTGTTAAAGGAAAATTACAATAGTGCAAAGGAAACTGACAGCAGAAAACCTGCGTCAAGTAACAACTAACGGTCTGTTGTGTATTGTAGCCTACATTAAGGTTTTATAAAACTAATGCTATGTTTCCATAGTAACTAGTATTCAGATATGCAGGTCAAAGTAATGGTAGTTAGCACGCAGTCAAGAAATGGTGCAAAACCTTCAATAGCATTTTCTTACCTTCCTTTCATTATTTGCAATAACAAAAAATGAATGCAAAATGAGGACAATTGAAGATATCAAGAGTATTAAAATAGTCAATTGATAATAATCACATAAAGAAAATAAAAATGACTTCCACAAAAACACTTTTTTCAATAAGACAAATTTTAAATGATCAAGTTGTCATCTTCTCAGGTCTTATACGTCTTTTAATGCCTTAAATACCTGCAGATTATTAAAGATGTCTAGTTGCGGCATACTATTAAATGTTTGTATTTTTGTTATTCCAAGACTTAATATTTCTAATGTACATAATATGATATACATACATGCATAGCATGTTACATTTAATTGATATTCAATAATTTTTTGAAAGGATATTATTTATTTGTGTATTAAAAGTTTTCACCCTGGCAGACAGTCTACAGAGTTATGCTGAAAGAAAGAATGTATCTTTACAATCTAAACTTCCTACTTAATACAAACATCAAAAGATTCATAATTAAGAAAGCTAAATAAACAAAAGTTTTTAATTGTAATATAAATTCCCGTAACTAAGAACTATGACAATTATTTTCTTCTAACAAATAACGTATATAAATCTTACCTCCAAAACACTTTCTGACCAATTGATGCTAGAAAGGAATTCTGGATTCTGGAATTGCTGTGTGTCCTTTTTAACATTTCCAAATACAACTGAAAAAAGGAAATTAAATTATAGAATAGATTTGTTAATACAATGGTGCATATTTAAATTGTTTCTTGGCAATATTTATTAAGCCTTGCGGAAAAGTAAAAATCAGTAATGTCTAGGAGAACAAATTTGCATTGAGTATGGTAGTAAAAAAGTTAATGATTATTAGATGATAAAGCAATGTTTCTCAATCTGTAATTAAAAACATATTTATCAATAGCTTATTGTGTCCTCTGTAAATTAAGAATAAAAGCAACAAACTTTGTCATTTGAAATGTAAAGCTGTAAATGTTTCTTTTATACAATAAATAGTAACTATAATTCACATGAGTCTTTAGAAACCATATGAATGTAAGATGTAACATTCAATTATTGAAAACATCAAAGCAACAGCTGACGAGAAAAGATCTTCAGTACAAGCAGTGCTCATTATTACATTTTCCTTTTATAAAGCTGAATAAACATTGACTTTAATTTTGAGAAATGTGTAGATTGTACCATTAGTAGTATTTTATGAAATTCTATTGAAAAAGAATTTTATTTTTTGTATTTAAATGAAAAACTTTAACTTTTAATTCTGAACGTTATGATCGTTGTAAAGAGAAAAATCCTTCTAATAATGATATTTATTTTCTTCCAATTATTTACATGTAATAGTACAGTATTTGGTGGTTAGTGTATAAAAAAAACTAAACTAAATTAAAAATAATGAAGAACTGAAATGACTACAAAATAATTAGTCTACCTTTACACTTGACTTTTAACACATTACGGCTACCCTTGCGGTGGTATATCATACATAATTAAGTCAAAACACTACATCCAAACACAAACAATTGCTTACCCAAATACTCACATACATTCAGACTTGTATAAACTACCATACATCCCCACTTAATAGGCCAGTCATATAGTACATTAAAATTACAAACTAACGGCTAGTTCTGATTTTTTAATATGTTGTTAGGACCACTACCAGTAGTGTAAATCCAAGTTTGCAGCTTCGAAAGACCTGTGCTAACTTCGTAGCACGTGAAAAACCGTGAAATTGTCGCACTTTTTTCAGTTTTTCCACTATATCTCCTAAACTATGCATTTTTTCATAAAAGATGTTATTTACGTTTTTAAAGTAGATTAAATTTGATACAATTTGAGACCAGAACAAGCTCTGTAACGCAGAGATCAGACCCAATACAGCCCTCCAAAATTGGCAATATTTTTGCAAAAAAGTGTAATTTTAAAATTTATTCAACTTTCGGGGAAAATACTCATTTTAAGAGGTAAATCATAAGAATAGATGTTGTAGCGAATGTTATTAGCTTTAATTTAAGCACAAAACGACGTCTGTAGGTCTAACAGTTTCCTCACAATGCTTAAAAATTTAAAAAAAGGAAAACTGCATTTTTCGCAAATTGGCTCCGTTGAGTTTTCACGATGTATTTTGAAAGGAAAACCATGTACATCAGCAAGAAATATATATCTAGTCTATTAATAATGTATTTACAATGTAATTAATTAAAAACAATTTGTCTATATATCTATATGCACATTTACGCGAGATATTGTTGGGTTGGAATAGTTCATTTTGTCCGCTTCGTGGGTGGTTCGAATTCGTCAGATTCATCTTGAAAAATAGGTAGTGGTTTGTCCACGTCGTCTTCTCCTCCTTCGGCAATCTGAATTACGGCGACGTTTTATCAAGAAACGCAGGAGCAAAATTTGCAAAGTTCTGAGCATTTGAGGCCTGCTTTTAAGCAGGAACAGCCACCTCCGCTACAGCCTTTCTTGCACCCGCATGGTAGAAGCTTCAGAAGGTAGGGGGATTCCACTTCACTCATCATTGTTGTTGGAATGAGCCCCTGATCTGTCTTCTTCCATCCCTATTGAGAGGCATCTTTTTCCACCCCCAAACCCCTTCTGAACTTGGTGGTAAGTTCTGTAGGCGTGGCATGTTGCACCATCTTCCGTTGGAGGCAAACAGGCGAGGTCAACCTTAGCGGTGGCTTCTGTTTTCACAAAAATTTTATACCGCAGTCTCTGGAGGGTATCTTTAGTGTAGATTCCTCCATACAGTGCTAAAAGGCACTTCACTCTGGCATCTGCGATGGCTTGTTGGGTAGAAGTAGGTTGGAGGAACATTTCAGCTGTGGTGATGAGTTGAGGGTATTTCTGGGTGGCGCTCCACAGTTTGTTCTTTTCATACCAGAAAAGGGCAGAGGTGGTGTCACACCCAGTGAAGGCATGGAGAAACAACTCGAATCCTGGGGGGACTTCCAAATCTCCACAGTTAAATGAGGTTCACGAATATTGTAAGGGGCCAGAGTCAGCTCTGCCACTTTTCTGAAAAAAAGTTCTTCACAGTTGATCCCAAACCATTAAGAAGGACGAGGAGGTCCACATCTTCTCCAATGATTAGCACTGACTGAAAAGAGATGCTCTTGTCAAGTGCCACCTTGACAATATCACAGTCAGCATCCTCAACTGCCTGATTCGTTTCAATTCCCTGGCTTTGGAAGGCGGAGCATATCAAAGCAATTAGTCGCTGTCGTTCGCCAGCAACTTCTCCTGGGTCATTTATATGATAGTTTACTCTTCAAAGATGACTTCGTTGCACTGCAGAGAACCATAGCTCCTTAAGCGTTCGGCAGTTTTTGTGTTCTTCTCTGCCCCATCCTTAAGATATCCGTCGAAGACCACAGCAACGTTCCGTCCAAACTGATTGAAGGTGTAGCTGACGTACCCAGCGACAATACCCCGCACAGAGTCATTACGATGCCATATCACCTAATGCAGTAAATAACCCCTATCTATCACAACAAACAAACGTGTTGGCTCCTACTAAGATGTTTTGAGGGAGAGGAGTGAAAGGTGAATAGAACTTTTATTTTATTCCTTTGCGCATACCCTTTTCTGTGAATAATGCCATGGGGTATGGAGCCAACTCATGCTTGAAATGTTCCTTTAACTCTTTGTCCGACTGCTTGATGCTACACAAATGCTGGAAGATGGTCGTCAGTGGCTCTACATCCACACGTTTGACTCTGTTACTTTGATGGAAGTGCTCATTGATGCCAAAGTTCGCACTTTGTCTTTTCGCTTGAAGGAAACCTTTCCAAATAAGTTGCCAGTGATTTGCTTGGCACCTTTTATTCCCATTTCTCACTTGAATTAAAAAACGAATTCCGTGTTTTTTCACAACTACAACTGTACCTTCTTTGAGTGTATTGCAACAAATAAAGCAACATCCCGGTGAAGGCGACATTATTTCGTTAGCGCGCGACGAGTAATCGAAACTAAACTGAGAATGAGAACCCTATGTGTGACCGAAGGACTGTTGGAGGGGAAGGGAGGGAATACCTGTCTGCCTACCTTTTCAGTTATACGGGAAAGAACGCCGAGCTCCCCTTTTATTCGTCTTTACCTCATCACTTCCTTTTCAAAGGCGTAGGTCCTTGACACACATTTTATTTACATTGGTAAATGATCTATATAGGTTTTTCTAGATTTGTGATTTTTGATTAAACAGTCCAGAGGGATGGGAGAGTTCTTTTTTTAATCACATTCAATTAACGAAAGACACATTTGAAGAATTTCACCTGTGCTTAAGTCAAATAACCCTCAAACCATCGTAAGAACTCAACAGAGCCAATTTGCGAAAAATTCAGTTTTTCAATTTTTGGGATTTTTAAGCATTGTGCAGAAACTGTTAGACCTTACTGAATCTGACGATTTCGAATCACCCACGAAGCGGGCAAAATGAACTATTCCAACCCAACAATCTCCCAACAATATCTCTCTAAATATGCATATAGATATAGGCCTATAAAAAAATCTTTTGAATTAATTACATTGCAAATACATTTCTGATCTCTGCGCTACAGAGCTGGTTCTGGTCTCAAATTGTAGCAAATTTAATCTACTTTAAAAACGTAAATAACATCTTTTATGAAAAAACGCATAGTTTAGGAGATATAGTGGAAAAACTGAAAAAAGTGCGACAATTTCGCAGTTTTTCGCGTGCTACGAAGTTAGCACAGGTCTTTCGAAGCTGCAAACTTGGATATACACTACTGGTAGTGGTCCTAACATCATATTAAAAAATCAGAACTAGCCGTTAGTTTGAGATTTTAGCGATTTCTAGTGTACTATTTGACTGGACTATAACCAATGTATAAGTGATTCACTTCACCAGATTCTTAAATAGTTCATCGCAAGACTCGAAACTCCTAAGTCAACCCTTCACTCACTTAATATAAATATTTGTTTTTCAATAATGTTCAATAGAATCTTTTTAATTATTTTATAAATATTCTCCTTTATTTTCCTAGGATTTTTAAGGAAAAAAAGAAAGTTAATGTATTATTTCATTATACAGGCCAAGAAACACACTGCATTGCTAGGTTGTTTACATGTAAATCATGCAATAGTGTGTATATAGGACAAACTGTTAATTAAAAAAAAAAAGATATAAACAGCATATGGCTGCAATAAAACTGGACCAACCGGAAAAATCTAATTTCGCTAAGCATATTCTGCATAACCTACACTCGAATGACACGATAGACAGCACAATGAATATCTTAAAACAATGTGACAAAGGATATATTATTCCAACAAAACTGTGTTATCCGTTATGAGTTTAGTGCATTAATTATTTCCACAAAATATATACAAAATAAGAAAACTTTGGTCTTAAGTGTTTGCAGCAATGTACATATTATTTCAATAGTATTTTAAAGAATTATTTTGATAAAAAAAGAAATACCAACTATTAAATTTTAAACAAACAAAAACTGAACAACAGTGTAATCGAAAAGCAATCAAAGTGGAACAAGAAATAAACTGGATTTAAACTTGTTCCAGATTAAACTGATTGAGTGTAAACCTACAACACCTAGTCCTGGAATCAAGCATACTTCATATTTTGTGTATTGGATATATGACGTACGCTTTCTATAATATAGATACGAAACCGTATAGAAATGAACTTACTAGATGGTTTGAAAAAAACCATGTAGTACATATATGTACAGTACTATATATAATATATAGGTAGTATTCCACCTTTATAAAGTTGAAATGCAACTTCCTATTTATCAATCAAACATTCTACATGAAAAATGGCAAGACATATAGTATTTCGCACAAAAGATATTTTGGCAGTAGTTTAACGTGACAAATATGATTTACAAGAAGTGTCCCGATCAACTATACTCTAAACCTTGTTCTTATAAGACCGGGTAGGATTACTGTGTGTATTGTTATTTTTTTTATAACTATTTGTTTTTGCATTTAAAATCATTTGTGTATATAAAAACAAAACAAACAAACAAAGTTTTGAAACTGAAGATCATCTCTCGTTATCAAGTGAAAAAACTATAGCTAACACACATAATATAAACTAAACAAAAAACATAAAAGCTAGAGGACTAAGCCTATGTTTGTCATTTAAGCTAAAAATACAAATTAAAATAATTCGACCACGCAGCTGAACTGCTAACGTGAGATGAGTGAATTTCCGAAATTTAGTTTATATGATTTTAGGGTTTCAACCAACAAATAGTCTACTCACTAAGAAGTTGAATAGCTGCCTTATGTACAAAATATATTAGTAGAATTTGTTTGTAAGTCAACCTCGGCTTAAGCACTCCTTCATTTCGCTCGCATCGGAAAAACTCGTTTGTGAGTTTGCACCTCGAAATTGTAGCCTCGGATTTTTTACTGCTTTGTTTCTCTCGCGGTGGTTTGTATCGCGGTCATCGGCCTCAAATAGAAGCTGACCAACGATAATCCCCCTAGAGCATTTAACTAATACTTTTATGGTATTTTACCTTTTGATCGATTTTGGGGGAACCAAACGAGCTATAAGGTTGTGTAACAAAACAAAATGTGTAGAATAATTTCCTATATTTATGTTTTTAAATAAAACCCCCAAAAAAGTTTGGTTTTAGTACAAAAAAATTACTTCTGGTTAAAAAAAGTACTTTCGGAAGTTGGATTTTTCTTACTAACGAACTCGTCCACGCTACTTATGTGTGTACTAAAGTTGGACCAAATCGTACTTCAAATGCAGCCGTTAGAGTGTTAGAAGGAAAATGTATATACCTATGTATACAATTTTTAATGACACCCTACAACGTGTTCTGAGGACCATGATCGGTGCTAATTTACTACTCCCGACCTTAGGCCATTAACTGTGGCCAGTAGAGTGAGAACACAAATATACATATATATATATATAAAGTTTTCAATGTAATCTGAAAATGTGTTCTGGGAGACCATGATAAATGCTCATTTATATGAGTCACTGCAATAGCTCATCTTTTCAATAAAAATTCGCTAATAAGGAGGAACCCAGAACAAAAATACTATCTGTTTAGTTTATTGTTGTGTTAGTTTATTTATTGTGTCACTTAATAAGGAAATTTGATCTATTCTCTCAAAACAACATGTACGTATTACTTTCAATACACACAAATTATGGCAAATGCCCAAACAAATAACTGTAAAAGTAATGACAATCCAATATTAGAAACTAACTTCAAAACCAAAAATGTATTTTTCTCTTTCTGTATCTACGATTTATCCTTTTCAACTTTATATGTTTTACATAAAAAAAGTGAAACAATATTAGTGTGCTTTCTTAAAAAAAACAGTATTGAAAGTCTATAAGTCGATCTATAATTTTAACAAAATTCAATAGTAGACCTTAGCTAATGGCTCGGTGATATCATCAATGGAAATCTTCATAATTTCTACATCGTGGGAATTCCAACAAAGGCCTTTAGTGACAAATACCATCAATAGATTAGATGAATATGTTATTAAAGGGTGCTTGGAAGAAGTAAATGATAACATTGCAATTAACTTAATGACTCAGAAAAGATTTGATACTGTTGTTTTTCATTTATGGTTGTCCAAATGGGATAAAATTGAAACAAATTCCCACCTAATTGGCATTCAAAAGACTCGTCCTTAATTTAAGGGTATTGAATAAGAATAATTTATTTTGAACGATGTCTGAAGTCTGGCTTCTATATTAAACCAAGAAGGGTCGGATTGATACACAAATACACTTTTGAGATGGAAAATACCCAGTCGATTTTATTTTTATAATCATCCTCATTGACCTAACTGGAACAAATATAGCAAAGTAGATCGATTGAATGTTGCTAATAACTGAAAACTTGTTTTTGAAAGTTGATGTATCTTATTCTTGTATTAATGTACTTAACTCATGCACTGTTGGGACCTTATCATTGGGACTTATGTCAGAATCATTAATTTTAATTTCAATATAAGAGTTGACAATTTTAATAACTGATCAGGTTTATTTTTAATTTTTAAGAAGATTATGATGAATGTAAGACGAACAGTAAAATGATCAAAACTGAATAAATGCCAATACTTTTTAGGATCTACTTCTTCACACAGTAAACCTAATTTTATCCTTTCCTTTAGAGTGAATTTAGTAACAAAATAAATTATTTTATTTTATTTAAAAAATACATTTTTAAGGGTTACTATATTTTTAATCATACAATTATTTTCCATCTTTTCCATATTCTGAATCTGCAATAACCCTTAAGTATTTCGGTTTATTTTGAGAGGCACATATTAACTCAAATTGAAATTGATTTATCTTGAAAATGAATGCCAAATACATTTTACCATCAAATACTATTTACATATATAAAAATATAAAATTGCCAACATTAAATTGCAATTTTTAAATACAAAAATTTAAATTTTTTTCAAATTGCACAAAATGTAAAATGTTTAAATCTTTTCTTTTAGTTTCTGAAGTTTTCCTTATTCAGTACATCTTACAAGAGAAACGCTACCGACTTTTAGGTTTATACAGTATTTTAGAAGATTTTTTATAATTTAATTAAAAAAGTAATGTAAACTGCAACAGCCTAGAGAACTATTAGATAGTCCCAAATAGATGCAAAATCAAAGGGCAATAAAAGATGATTCAAAAGAATACTAAACAAATGGAAAATAATTCGACCACGCAGCTGGACCGCTGACATGAGTTGAGCAAATTTCCAAAATTAAGTTTATATGCCTATGTTTTAGGGTTTCAACCAACAATTTGCTAAATAGGTCTACTCACGAAGGCGATGAACATCTGTCTGTGTGTACGCAATATATTAGTAGAATTTGTTTCCTGCTAGAGGCCTCGCGAGTTTGCACCACTTGCTTCGAACCGGGTACTTTTAACCAATTTTACGTTTTGGTCAATTTTGGGGGAACTAAGCGAGCTATAAGGTCGCGTAAAAAAACAAAATGTGCAGAATAACATCCTACATTTATATTTTTAGAAAAAAACTCTAAAAAAATTTCATTCTCGTAGTAAAAATCTCAAAAAATAGTTACTTCCGGTTAATATCTATAAGTAACCGACCGGAAGTAACTATTTTTTAAGATTTTTACTACGAAAATGAAATTTTTTTGGAGTTTTTTCTAAAAATATATATGAATATATATATAAATTTTAATGACACCCCAAAACGAGTTCTGGGGACCATGATCGGTGCTCATTTGCTACTCCCGACCTTGGGTCTCGCCATAAGGGCCACTGCAATAGCTCATTTTTCCTATGGAAATTCACTAATAAGTACAGTGCTAAACATTATTCAAGCCAAAACGAAAAATAACAATGTTATCACCTTGTTCCTTTCCAACAATTATTTATGAAAACCTGTATCCAATTTTTATTTGTTTTGAACCTAAATCTTTTGTTAAGTTAATTAGGGGCTGTATTTGACTAAAATCGTTAGTATTTTTAGGGAATTTTTACTATGGGTCCTAACATTTTTAATAAGCTGTGGATCGGATTGTCTATGTTTGAATTCAGCAAATGATTTTGGCTTCCTCTCCCCATTCTTTATAAACCTACGACACAAAGTGAGGACATAAACAGAAGAAAAAAAAAAAAATATATAAATTTCAAGTTTTCTCTAAGTGTAATATGATTGTAATCTATTAAGCACAAACTATCTCTAAATTTCAACACAGTTTAAAATAAACGGTACCAGGAACTGGCACATACTTTCTCACAAACATATTTAAATTACTAAACAGATTCACAGTGACTTGTAGGGTGGGGTAGGAGAGTTTTTTTTATTAAAGTTGGAGATGAACTAATAAATATTATTATTATTATCTAGAGAGAAAACTATTCGATCGATTTCGAACAAATTTGCACCAAACACGTAAATTAGGACTTTATAGATGCACGTAAAAAGGTTTTGAAAAATTTTGAAAAACAACCCCCTTTATGGTAAAAAAAACCCCAAAAATCAGTTATTATTATTATTATTAGCTAAACGAGAATTTTTAGAAAGATGCGGGTTTTTGCATATGGTAGGGCACATTAAAGGCTACAAATAAGCCAAATTTTATCAAAATCGTTAGAGCCGTTTTTTAATAAAAAAATAATAACAGATTTTTTGGGGGTTTTTTGGCCAAAAAGGGGTTGTTTTTCAAAATTGTTCAAAACCCTTTTTCGTGCATCTATACAGG
>JAGFPH010000265.1:263028-291125 GCA_018207615.1 Philaenus spumarius | reverse complement strand
TTGACAAACTGAAGTTTCTCTTGAAGTGTTTGCTGTTTGACGACCTATGAACTAGATCTGAACAAAAAGCTTTTGACAAACTAGCTGCTGTTAGGTACCTAGTTGATAACTTTAATAAGAGCTGTATTAATTGTTACAGTTTATCGGAAACAGTAATAATTAATGAAATGCTAGATGCGTTTAGAGGCCAGTGAAGCTTTAAACAGTACATACCAAGTAAACTATCAAAATATGGTGTTAAAATATTTGCACTTACGGATGCCAAAATGTACTACAACAATCTAGAAATGTACTGCGGTAAACAACAAGAAGGCCCATATAGTTGTAGTACTAAGTCAGAGGATACAGTAAAACGACTTGTAAAGCCAATAAAAAGCACTGGTCATTACGTAACTCGTGACAATTGGTTTGTGTCCCTCCCATTGGTTAAAGACCTTTTAGACAATTAAAACCTTACTCTGATAGGCACTGTAAGGAAAAACCGAAAAGGTATAGCTGAATTTATGAAAACTTCGAACGACCGCCCAGTAGGATCAAGCATTTTTGCTTTTAGAAAAGATGTACATTTGGTATCTTTCAAACCAAAAAAGAATAAAATCGTTCTCGCACTTTCTACCCTTCATCATGAAGATATTTGTGTTGAAGAAGTCGGAGAAATTAACAAACTCTTATAACGTTTTTTAATAGTACCAAATCTAGAGTTGATAAAGAAGATGAGATGAAATGTGTATACTCCGTTGCTAGGATAACAAGAAGATGGACACTCGTGATTTTTTTTCTTTCCTAAACATAGCAGGAATTAATGCATATCAAATCTTCAAAG
Source organism: Philaenus spumarius (assembly GCA_018207615.1). Taxonomy (NCBI): domain Eukaryota; kingdom Metazoa; phylum Arthropoda; class Insecta; order Hemiptera; family Aphrophoridae; genus Philaenus; species Philaenus spumarius. The sequence goes on along the minus strand of JAGFPH010000265.1, from coordinate 290,302 downwards.
TGCAACATAGGTTCAACTTTGGAAAGGAACAACGTTTTGAAAATACTGTCAAAGGAGCTCATTGATGACGGATAAGAGCTACCAAGAAAAACCTCCCAACAACTATTCGTCTTCGCTTGTGCGAAATCTTATAGATCCCTTCTGCTGAGCCAGAACAAAGATCCGAAGAAGAACAACGGATACATGGAGTGTAGTTTCTGTGACAGTAAAAAAAACCAACCAACTCGTTTTACGTGTAAAGGTTGCAAGAGATAGGTGAGCACGGGACACATTGTTCGACAGGTCTGTGCAGAGTGTAACGAAAAATTACAAAATGTTGAATTCGAAAGTGAATCTGATATTTATTAAAAAAACTTACTGAATGATTAGTAAATATTAAAATAATTATTGTTAACAAATATTAGTTTACAATGTTTTAAAGATTTTTTTTACAATGTTTCATTTAATTCTATATAATTAAACTTTTATTTTACTCAATGTTTATTATACCTAATTCAATGACAATGTATGAATAAATTCTTTTCTCTGTCAAATTTTGATTGTTTCTATAAACATTGGTTTATTATTTTGTATTTTCTATTTTCAAATAGTATTTTTAGCAACTAAATTGAAGGCAATTTTAAATATATAAGTTCCGTAAATAATGTAAACATTACAAAATAATATATAATATATAAAAAATAAACAGTATTTGTTAATAATAATGTGAAAACTGTATAATTATAAATAAGATATTAATGTGAAGCTTGTATAAATATTTTTGTAATCATATACCGGTACCGTAATACAATTTGGCCCAACAAAATAAAGTGAAAAATAAAATCTAATGTACGGAGTGAGACTGTGCGCGCGAGCTACGGTGTAACGTACGCCTGCGCGACCTACGGAGGGTTAAAATGCCATATTATTTATAATACCAAATAGTTTCAAAGTGTTAAAATTTTTAAAAACCATTACCCACTGAAATAATTAAAAAATATACCAATTATAGATAGAAACACGCAAAACAACTAAAGTTTGATTTAATTAACTTTTATAATTAGGGCTCGAGGCTAAAGAGGGTACCGAGGTTAATTATAAGGCCGTAGCAAGTGGCATACAAGTGCAAGTTTTTTCAGAGTAAACCATAGTTTCACTAAACTATATAATTTAAATAAGTGCTAAGATACGAAACATAAAGATATATCTTTATTTGCTTGACTTTCTATATTGACAAAATGTAGAGTACAGTTTTATAATATTTTCCTTACCATTATGTAGTCGAATATAAGTAGCCGCCAATCTCAGAATACTTGTCTTATCTAGTTTTTTCGGCGAGTAGTTGATAATGGGCACCAAAGTTGCTAGCTGGGTAATGTAAGCATTGAGTTTATCTCTTCGGTTTTTTTCTGCTTGATTCCTGGCTTGCCGAGTTGATGCACTACACGAACAGAAACAGAAAGAAAAAAATTAACATTCAAATTAAGTAATATAAATGTTTAAAATATTTATGTCTATTACAAAATATAAAACATATAAAAACTGACAAAAAAAACCATTTACAATTTTTTTTTGAAAACAATTGTGATATAGACTAAAAATTAAATTTTTTAGAAATCAATTTAATGGTTTAACAACATTAAACTGAAATTTTTTAGAAGTTGACATTTAAATTAGAAAATAAGTTATATAAGAAGCATGAAGTATTTCACAGAACTATTAGAGAATACCGATTCAAAATTACAGTAAGACCTCGATAATCCGGCACGGTCGGGGATCCGGTGATGCCGAATTATCGAATATGCCGGATTATCAAGGTCTTCCTTTAAAATAGTTTAAATAGGGAATAAACTATATAAATAAACACATGTACATATATAAACAGTACATATATATTATTGGGATGTTAAAGAGTTTTAGTTTTAGTTTACACCACAAACACTCACTGTACACAAAAGTATATTATAGAGTGGACACGCAAATTACATGTTGAAACTACATTACAATAACTGTGTAAAGAGATTGCCGCTAACTGATGGGCCTCAGTTAGGGACGGCTAGATTCAAATTCTTCTAACCCTTTTCACTTCCAAACCGTGCAAAACGGTTTTAAACTGAACAAAAAAAATTCAATGTATCTTTTTCCAAAGACTTCACTTTGTTCAAATAATCTTCATTAAGTGGAATACGTTTAACAAAATACTGTCAGCAACGAAAGTGTTAAACGGACCCTTTAACCGAGAACATTTTTAAAGGACCACGAGAGCACATTGTTTTGAATCGGTTTGATTTTTAGGAGAAAAGTTGATTGAAATGTTTGTTTTGGGCAAGTTTATTGAGCAGTAGATTTTTACACACTGTTTTTGACGGATGCGGAGCCGGATTATCGAGTGCCGCATTATCGAGGTCTTACTGTAATAAATAAAGGTGGATTAAACACAAGGTGTGGTTAAATTACTGGCAACTTATATTTATTTTGGGATTTGGAGGCTAGAGAAAAATATGCAAATATTAGTGAGTTCAATTTTATATAGTCAGCAAATAAATCAATTTACTGTGTTAATAAAGAATGTTTTACTGTGGCTTTTCAGGAGGTAAAAATCAGAAACGTATATGGTTTTCTATCTGGAGCTCGTTTAAAGTAAAGAACTTTTGGCTTCAAAACCACATCTCTCACCACATAAGTCACTGTAGAAAAACAGAGACCAAACTGAGCACATGCGTGCCCTTTTGTAAACTGGAAGCACTGAAAAATTATAAATTCTTTCAGTAAAAATATATCCAATCAAGCAATTTTTTGCTAAAACAGTGTATTCCGTTGTTTTCCAGAAGCAGATTCATGGTTCATTACATAATATCTATTCCAATAAAATTCTGGAAAGTTCTACTTCTCTGCATATAGGGGAAGACGGGGTACAATGAAACATGGGGAACAATGAAACATTAAGTTTATAGTCATATGTTTTTGTTCAAATGAGCTGATATTGTTGTATGATATTGTATTCAACATCTGTAATAACCAGGTGTAATTTGGAAGCAATTCTTCAAGTAGCAAGGGAGCAGTTTACATTAATTGATTTCTGTAATGGCAAAGTAAGTATTTTTTAACGTATTAAGTTTTTATTGTCTTATGTATTTTAGATATTTTTTAAAATTTAATGCTACCATATTAATTACTATGTTATAAATAAACAATCCTCAAATTATTAAGCAATTATGTTAATTAGTTTATAACCATGATAAAATTTAATTCTTAACTTCACTTCGGGGTACAATGAAACACAGTTGACTGGGGTACAGTGAAACATGTTACATTGTACCCCATTCCTTCAGCCTCTTATAAATGTTGTGGTTTTGAGGTTTACAACTTAAACTAAACTATGTTATGTTATTTTTTATGGATGTAGCCTAATTTGTTTTTGTTTCAGTTGCCGAAATATTTTATAAAATCCATGCAATCAACATCGAAAGACTGACAAAGGCTGCGTTTTAGAAGGTGATACGAAAAATCCAGTTTTGAAGGTAATGAAAGGTGAAAGTGTAAGAAGTATTGACAAATTCAGGAATTTAAATTATGTAATGCTCATCAGGTATTTAAACATTTATAAATCCATGTCACAATATGAACATGTAACTTCAACATTGCAATATTAGTCAAACTCTTCTTTCAATAGAGTGTTTTAAATGGAATTAGAGGATCAGTTATACGAATATATATCGACAAATGTTAAAATTCATCATAGACTTTGTAGCCAACAAGAACAAAAGCTAGGATGTAAGCTAACTAAAAGTTCCTGAATCGTGGATAAAAACGAACAAGCTCGGAAGGATTGATTGTACGGTTTTTGAAAAAGATACCAGCCATTACAATTCACAAGCCTGAAGCCAAGAGCCAAAAACTAGCACCAATAAAAGAAAAGTGTATTTTTCACTACGCCTGTAAAAAATGGAATGGTTGAAGCATTAGAAAAAACAAAATGCCAAGACTAACAAAAATGAAAGCAACTAAAAGCAATAAAAAAGAGATTAATTGAAAGTGACAGTGATGACAACTACACAGACGATGAACCTGAATATAGGTTTACAGATAATGAAGGCAACACTGATGTTGAAATGGCAAATCTAGAATTAGAAACACTTAAAGACATCTATAACATAAAAGAAGGAGATTATGTACTCATTAAAGAAGGTAAAATTAAGAACAAAACATAATTTTCAGTAGGAGAATTGGTTACTGAAGAATGAGAAGACTGTCAAGTATATTATTAGACTTGATCCTTAGGCTACTACAAATTTGTTCGCACTTTAAAAACTTGTACATTTGAAAACATCAAATTGTTATGAAATTGCCTTCATCTATTGCTTCTAGAGAAAATAAAAGGAAGGTAGATGTGCCTTAGTAGTTATTTTATTAAGTAAACCACAAGTTTTATATTTTTGTAACAATACAACTCGCACTGGGAAACTTGAGTTTTAAATTAAGTTCAATATCTATATCTAACATATTCATAGCATATAACTTATTGGAACTCTAGCATTGTTGTTAATCTAAAAACTATACATTGTAATAATTATTTGATTTTAGCTATAGTAAAAATTAAGTTTTGTTTGAATTTATTTTGTTGTTTCATTGTTCCCCGTCATATGTTTCATTGTACCCCGTGCTTGGGGTACAATGAAACACATGTTACATTTTGCTAAAAGTTTAATAGTTTATTTCTGGGTAAAATATTGAGTTTAAAAAAAATGTAATTACATATGGTAACATTTAAGGAAAAACTCATGTTAATTTCAACTGTAGTGTGGTGATACTTTTAACAGAAAAAAATATTTACTAAGTTTTGTTTCATTGTACCCCGCTCTCCCCTAGGCTACAGACATTCTAGGCATACAAGGAGGTGATTTTTGTCCAATACAGTATTTTTTTGATCGCAGATACGTCAGCGGTTGGATTTGTGAATATTGATAAGTGGAGGTGTGCAGCAATAATGTCCATGCAGTGATAAGGCTTATTGATTATAAACATTAAACTTAAACATTAATAATGTTTGATTTGGCTTATTGACCTGGTGTAGGCATTTCTTCCACTATTATGACTGAATGTTACAATAACATTCTTAGGGACTTTTGAAATATTTGACTGATTTAATTAATTTTTAACAACAAACTATATTTTGTCGGTGACAAAGTTGTTACATAATTCGAACTAAAAACTCTTCTAAAACTGTTGCATTTGTTCTTGAACTATAATCAATGTGAAATGCGTAAAAATAGGAAATAGAGATATTTTTTTGTATTTTTTTGAAATTCTTATTTTACAAATTTTTCTGTTAACATTATATTTTATCACATACAATGATAGTATATGATTCAAAGACGTTTTGATGCAGAGTGTATTTGTTTTAAATGTTAAAAAACAGAAAAATCTTATCATATTAGAAAAGCTAAAAATAACAATAATGAATTATGAAATTAGGAGTTTCTGCTACTTTAAATCTTTCTAAATTGAACTGTTTAGAATATGCAGCTTTTTAAATGTGAAATTTTATGGAATTTTGTTTGCCTTTTGCACAGATAACCATGAGTTGTATCCCTTAAACATTTCAAGCAGGCAAAACTAGTTAGCCTACTAATAAAAAAAATATTGAGGGTTTTTTTAAGGATTAGGTATTCTAAATCAAACATGTTGAAGAAATTTTTAATTTTCACTCTCAATCCTAAAATATCTGTCAAATTATAACAGATAGCTAGGTTGTATAGTTATTTGTGTATCTAGGGTGCAAAGTTGAATATGAAAAATTAAACTTTGCACGAGTGATACACACAACGTTTTTATTAAAGCTATATTTTTAAATTAGTGTTTTAGTATTCAAAAAGATCTGTTTTACAGTAGGTTAGTTCCATAACAATCAACATTTTCAAAAGATAGAAAACTACATATTCTTTACTTTGTGTAAAGTGCACAAACGCAAAGTAAACACCTCGAGTGTGAAACGTATTACTTTATTGCGCGCCAGCCGTTTAACTGTGCGGTAAAGTAAAACAAAGAAGTATAATTACTTGACGCTGAACACATGTAGTTTAGCTTGCCCTCTGCTGTGAGTGTGCAAAAACGAGGGATGCGGAATACTACCCCCCGGAAAACTACCCCCCCAGGTGAAACGTGATGTCACGAAATCTGCCAACTAACCAATATGGGAGCCGTGTCCGCGACTGGAATACTACCTCCCCTAGCAAAAGCAGGTCGCCGGAATACTACCCCCCGGAAAACTACCCCCCCAAGCAGGTTCCTACAATTATACTGTTATCGGCAACATACTGTGACTAAACAGTTTAGGTTAGTCCTCTATTTTTTTTTCATTCTAATTATATCGAAACTTGAGTGAGCGTGACTGGAAAACTGCCCCCCCGATATCTGACGTCAAAATGACGTAGGAACCTGCTTGGGGGGGTAGTTTTCCGGGGGGGTAGTATTCCGGCGACGCCAAAAACGCACTTTATTAAACAGCTGTAGGAAAAATATATTTTTTGGCTATATCTAAAAAGAGTCTTTGGAACGTTTATTACACTCTTAGGGTAAAATTTTCCTACATAATATTCCCTTCTGTTTTGACAAACACTTCTTTTGTACTAAACAAATATCGGGGTTTTAAGGCTTTGTAGTATTTATTACATTTAACTTACTATTATAAATAATACAGCAAATGAAGGAGCAACTCAAACAGTTTTGTTAGTACACCTCTGCGCATGCACTGTTTCCTCTGTCTTTTCCAACATGGTTACAACAAGACTAAATTGAAAGTTTTGGTGTATATCTCGGCGGAAAGTTTACAGTCCTTTCTTCTTTCCTGATGCAACTGTAACTGGAGTTTCTTATCTTGATGTGCTATAACTGTGGCTCTTTCCAATTGGAAGAAGCTGAACCACAGAACTTTATTTGGCAGCAGGATGGTGCTCCGTCTCACTGGTATAACTCGGTGCGCGATTGGTTAAATGAAGTTGTAGCAGACTCTTGGATTGGCCGCAAGGGGCTGGATGACAAAGCTTGTCCACGTTCATTCGATCTGAAGCCATTCGATTTTTACCTTTGGGGGTTCATAAAGGATCGTGTGAATGTGCCTCCATTACCAGCTGATCTACCCAACTTAAGAAACAGGTTTGAAACAGTTGTTACAACAATTACTCCAGACACACTGAACAGGGTTTGGGACGACTATCGACTCTATGTGTGCCATGCGACGAATGGTGTTCATATTGAATACTGTAAGGAAAACGGTTTGAGTTGCACTGTCATTTGATGTATTATTTATAATTGTAAGTGAAATGCAATAAATACTACATAGCCTTAAAACCCCGATATTCATTTTGAAACACTGGGTATATTCCTAATTAATTTATTGTCTAACTTAATTAGTTGAAGTGTATTGAACTGGCCTGGGACTATTACTCGTCTAGTGCCAGGGGCGGATCTTGGCATGTGCGACCTGTGCCACCGCACAGGGCGCCATGGCGATGGAAAAAAAAAATTGTGGTACTTGTAATTGGAAAATAAGGACAATAATAGAAAATTATTTTTTTGTCTAATATTCCATATATTATAACAACAAAAGGGCACGAGGCGGCAGGAAACCAAAAGTGTTGGATTTAGGGGGCGCGGCGTATACTTCCGAAAATCCGAGCTGGCCGGTTCACCAATCCCGCCAGAAGCGGAGCGACAGCGACTCGGTATTTAAAAATAGCTGCATAGTTTCTGCGAAGCGTAGTACAGGGCAGCGAAGTGGGACGCCCTACTCCCCTGCCCTGAGTGGTGGGGTGGGTATGAAGGAGTATTTCACCCCCAACGGGCCCCACCTGTCACAACACAATTCCATATAACCTCCTCAAATCAGTCATCAAACATTTTAGTAACCACTTTATCGGCATAATCTATTGACTGATATGAGAAATAAACCCATTACTGTAAATTCCAATAATTAACATGTCAAAAAAAAGCCTTCGGGTAATTTTTATAGAAAAAGAAAGGCTGATATTGAAAAACAAGACCAACAGCAGGCTAAAGCATTAAACAAATTTTTCCGTGGTTCCTCTAGATCAGCTGATGCTGGAGCTGGACCCTCAGATGATGACGTGTTTGTATTACAATCTCAAAATTATGTACTTGGGGATTGCAGGTAAAAGAGAATATCATTTTAGTACCTTCAATTATATACGCTGTTTAGCAAATTACAATACTAACTTTGTGCTAAAATTCGCCAAAAATATTAAATTAACCCTAATCCAAAAGTGTTCTGTACCTTTTTTGTAGATAAAGGTTCAAAGAATTCACATATGCAATTAAAAAATGTATTGACACAAAATTGTAAAACTTGTTAGCTCAAGAAACAAAAAGTGTTCAGTAACGAAAGGAAAAAGTTCAACTTTAGGCAGGGCTTTACTCGTAATTTTTCCAGTACCGGAACGCTGCCGAACTAAACGAAAATACTCCCCAGGAAAATGTTTGAAATGTTCCCTTCTAAAACCCCTATTTTACATATATCTTTGGCGAGTTAAAGGGTGCAGATAATATGCTTACTTTTTATAAGAAAAGTAGGCCTACACAGGTATATGTACTGTAACTATTTTTGTACTTGTACATAGCACATAGCAAATTTTAAAGACACATAATTTTAAGCAAAAATTTGGCAAAATGTCTCTTTTTTTTAGTTAATAACCTTTATTTATCAGACATTTAAATCCTCGGTACAAGACTATATACCTAAGCAATTTTAATGTATTATATCAAGAAATTACTTTTCTTACACAAAAACAATTAAACACAAGCAAGCTTTAGGCTATCACGAGAACAAAACACACACGCTAAATCGCCGTGCGGCCAGCGTAGGCTACCTACGTTTAAATATGTTTCTCTTTTGGGGTGCCTTTCGATCTTGTATTTGTGACGGCGTTTGTCAGTGTACAGCCATTGTTTGTATGCATTCCGTGTTGTCCTCTCATTTGTGATATTTATTATTTAATTAATTAATCGTGAAATTAAATGAGTTATTCGAGAAGTATTAATCACTAAATGTGGTCCAAATTATATTACATTTGTTCTTATTTTTATTACAATAATCTCATTAATATACTGTATTATATAAACTTTTTCATGCCAAACAAGTTTATTATATAAAAGTTAAGTATAGCTGGTTGTTAAACTTTTCGGCCACTTCGACTTTGAATCATCGAGCTCTTATTTGTAGTCGTTCGCAACCGCGCTCGCTGAACATCAAAGTCGTGCCGCGAGGCTGGCAAAAATATGTATGGTGCTTCCAAGTTGTCCCATTTCGATTCCGAACTGAGGGAAATGTGAGAAACTTTACTGTAGTTGGCTCGCATAGTCGTAACGCACTGTACTGTAGTAGTGTGGGTATATCTTGAGGTTTTTCGATTAGCGATTGGCGGACGTAAAATTCTGAACTTAGTGTTGAATTAATGTGATTGAGGGAGTGGATGGTCCAGTGCAATGTTACAACAAAACGTACAAAAAAATCCGGCACCAGTAAACGTCTGACTTTAGGCCTACATAACAAGTAGTAAACATTTTTTGTAATTTGTTTCATAAGTGTAAAAAGTTTCGTAATTTAGTTATAAATAGAACTGTATAAAAATATTTATCAATTTCAAATTTGGTATTTTGAAAATAACTGTTTTTATGTTCCTACTACAAGGCTGCTAACAAAACATGCCAAAGTTTGAAATGTAATTTCGGAATATATGCTTTCACCAAAAATGAAATATTATTATAACAAAATGTAGAGAATAAATCAAAGAATTGAACAGTATAATTGTAAATTATCTTTTCATAAAAGTGTTAGACTAAGAATTATTTGAATTTCGAAAGTGATGTAATCACACCCATGCTGTGAATGCAGAAGCGGTAGCCTATTAGGCCTACTAGGGTTACCAGGTTGCCCAGACCAAATCCGGACACTAATATATAAGGGGCAATATAATACTATACTGGAGGCTTAAATGGCAAGAGAATGAATTAATCTTAATGAACCGCTTTGAAAATAGAAGCATGTTTAATGTTTACAATGAGTGAAAAATAAAAAAAAAAATATTTAAAATGCTGCAATGATATCATATTTTCACAAAATAACTAATTATTCCAAATTACTTAAAATTATTGATTCAATAAACCAGCAAAATAGATAGATGGAGGTCGATTATTCATTTGTTACTGGGTTTAGCTCCTTCCTCGGTTCTTTGATATTTTTCGGAAGACATAATTTCCGACCCTTTCCTCGTGGCTTCATCATTTTTTTTTATAAAGATTCAATGCTGTGTTTAGGATTTAAGTTAGCGGCGTATATTTGCCGGTCAGTTTTTTATCCCCCCTCCGTGTTAGGGCGCCAGAACCATCCTTCGCACAGGGCGCCATTTACCCACGGTCCGCCCCTGTCTAGTGCAATCTACTGAGATTCTTAAAGTACTTCAAGTACCATTTCACTCTGTTCACATTAAACAGTACTCATAGTTTTTCCTATTTTCACAGACTATTCTGTTAAACAACAACACATTCCGCAGAAGTTAAAAGTGAGTACAATCCTCTGAGATATGGTCTAAAGAGAATTGTAATTATTCGGCTAAACAGGTGACATAAAACTATGGTTTATAAGAAAACACTCAAATCTGTTTTGATTGTTAATAGTTTGAACGACAAGTTTGTTAATTCTATATTTTCTGTGAACAATAAAGTTTTTGTTCTTTAAAAAAACAATTTGCAAACTTGAATATCCAGTTATTTGTCTGAAGTGTAGTCTAAAAATGATTAAACAGTATTAGAAATTATACAGTTGATAGACTACATTGAATACAATGCAACACACTTATTTCCATACATAGAACTGGTACAATGTGCCTTATCAATAGAACTGATAATTTTATCAATGACTATCCAAGGGTAACTAAGCATAATGCATCACAGAGTAGATATTTCAACAGTTGGGAAAGAACTTGTTACAAGATTACAGACTTTACTTCCTGTAGATAACCTTTAATAAAGTTACTGAACATGTGATCATAAGTCTGGTAGCTGATATGATAACACAAAATAGCGAAATCCATATTAAGGCTTTGGCGTACCTCCTCGGAGACACGTTACACAACAACTATCAACATTACATTTACAAATATAACCTCAATTTGTGGAATCAAATTAAGATGCACTAATTTAAAATAAAGTTAATTAAAGTGAGTCATAAATGATTATTCCGAGTTGAAAAATAACAGTGTTAATGGAGTTGAATTTGAATGTATGGTTTTACGGGATTTACACTTTGAAGGTTTAAAAATCTTTAAGCTATTATACTAGTTGTAGTCTAACAAGAGCAAACAATATGTAGAGTATTTCTTTGAAATCTACCTAAAATGTATTCATGGTTATGGTTCATGATGACTATTACAACGAACCCCACGTTGGCTGCTCCAATTATACAACGGAACAATTCAACGAGTTCTTTTGTTGTATAATAAGTTCCAACACCTACTGGAAGCCTTTAGCCAAAATTTTATCTTTAGCTTAGGTGATGCAACTGGGTGTCTGATACCTATTTCTATAAGTATTTCGACTGACTCTAACACTTTAAAATAGCTTCCAGAAATTAATAAGTTTACTAGCTCTGAATTTAATTTACGAGAACTCTTGATTATTTTTGATCTCAGGGAAATGAGAACAGTGGAACAGCCCTTATAACTTACCTTATTTGTGCTTTGATTATTTCTACAGCTAAACACATTTATTAGACTATTTCTAATAAAGGAAATTATCATGAATGGATAACCATAAACAGGTAATTGATTACTCTCAGTATTTCAGTATAAAAATTAATAATTAATTTATTAAAAACTCAAAATTAAAACTTTTTCAAAATTAAACATAAACAACTCACTTTTCTCACCGTCTGCTTGTATATACAATTTCTATCCAATATTAATGTTAAACCTATAATTCTAATTTCTAATAGGCTTGGCAGACAGTCTAATTTTATAATCAATTTAATTTTAATTTATTTGAATTTAATTTATTTACATTTAGGGAATATCGAATTTACATTTATTTAATTTATGATTTGAATTTAATTTGAAACTAACCTATCTCAACCAGTACTTTAAATATTTTTATTGAATTTACTCCGGCAATTAATTAAAATGGGGGACAACGTATTCTCGTTTACACAGACCTTAATTCAGCGTTTTTCACCTCCGGTTTTCCGTGATGGATGCCGCTATGTTGATGGGCTGGTGCTGGAGCTGATATGATGCTGTGTCTGGTAGCCTGGATTTTCTGATTTGTTGGGTTGATATGATGGCTACAGATGTACTTGAAGAGCAGATCTGGTAGAATCTAGTAGAGTTACAGTTGATCCTATTTCTTCCTTGGTTCGTGAGAAGTGAAGTTCCGTTTAGAAGATCATGTCCAGAAGGATTGCCTATGTCGTCTCAGTATCGCCAAATAGTTATTTTTGCATTAACTCATTTGGATAGGCCATAGAGTTACTCCTGAAGAACTACTTCTGACTAGTAGTTTATATTTGAAAGTTATTTAAGTTAACGAAGAAAAAATATAATAGTAGTGCTCGTGATACTAAAGTTTTTTAGCATAACACGTAGTATACGAACTGGTAGAATAATATTTGGTGCAGAGTGACGTGAAGTCTACATTCGTAACAATTTGAATCTAGAGTGAGTTTTCGGATTTTCCGCGTTCAAGCCTTTATACACTTCGTGACGTCATTTCTTACATGCCCTTTCCCTCATTTTTTCAGTATACTAATTTTCCTTTTGTATTAACTTTTTTGGTCTAGAAATATGTCTAAATTCGCACTGGTTAATTTTATCTAATTTTCTTCTTTTCTTTTCCTTCCATTTTCCTGGAAAACACCAATTTCCCTGGTTAATTTGGTTGTTAGTTGACGCCCCTTTCTGTAACCGCGACTTCATCCCTTCCACTTTGGCCATTGCATCTTACTTGTTTTTGATTTCTCGCTGTATCTTTTTTCCTTTTCATTTTTCCTTAATTTTCCTTTTTCACATTTTCCAGATTGTTTTTGGCTATCCGTACGTTTTTGAATCGTGTCTGTACTGTGATTTTTACGCGTGCGCGGCACGTCTACGCTTTTCCGCGACTTCCGCGTTCAAAGTCTTTTTTGTTTGTTTACGCCGATTGTCTTTAACACCTGTACAGTTCTAACACTTTTCACCATTTTTACTTATTTTTTCTCTTCTGGGACTTAGCCTACAATCGCAAAAAAGTTCTTTGGGGGTTTTTTATTTACTACGCGAAAAATATTTAAGTTACTGGTTTCCTAACGATACAATGTTAATCTAACCCTAAATCTCTTTACTTTATTATTATTTAAAATTCAACTTTCATTACTTTAAAAGGCGTGAAAACTCTCACCATTTTATCTTAATTTAATTTTACTTTTTGTTCCCTTTTTTACACAGAACTATTCATTCTCTAATAACTCTTGTGAGTGAAAACCTTTGATTTTAATTATTTCTCCCTTTTTAGGGTGTGTGAAATTTGACATTTAAGCTAACTTTTTTATTTTCAATAATTTGACTTTTTCTTATTTAACCTTTTATTTTTGTCTACTTATGTAGATTCCAAAAATGTCTGACTTTTTCAGTTTCGAGTTAAATTGAACTTTAACCCCTGTTTACTTTGGTAGTGTTACTTTTTACGATTTGAAATTCACACGGCCGTAACTCACGCGTTTAGCGCTACGTATTAAACCATGAAAATTACAAATGCATAAAATTCCTGGATTCCTTTATTCCCCCAAAACTCAGCTACTTTCCGGCTAAGTCAGATTTCCTTTCTTGACGTGTCCTAGATCAAGGTTCATCTTGGGAGATAAGCCTTGCTCTGATTTAACTTGTATTTTTGACTAACAATTGACACCCACCGAAGTCCGGCCTTGAAAACATCGAATTTTATAATTTAATATAAAAACCGATTTTTCCCGCCTTACAACGGCTAATATCCGTTGAACTATATTACAAATAAAATTCAAAATTCAATTTATAAATACGTAGGAGGCTCCACTCCCTGCTCGCTTCGCTCACCAACCTCCGAAGCAAATACAAACACATTATTGTATACGCTGATATTTTCAAGGAAATGACAATTGATTAGGATAGAGGCACTTTGAGTGTTGTATGGTGAAAGGGTAGCGGTGACCTATTCATCATGTAAGACAGAGATCGAAATAGACACTCACCATTCGCAAAACAAAACTCCTAATTTTGTCTGAAATTTTCAATTTTTTTCAGTTTTTAAATAGGAATCCTAAATATTTCTGGGATAAAAAGAAGCCTAGATTAGTTTCTGAAAAGTCCTCTACATGCAAATGAAAGATTCATCAAAATTGGTTCAGCCATTTCAGAGATTAGACATTCCGAACAAACAAACAGATAGACAGACAGACCGAAAATTAAATAATGCATGTTTTGGTAACATGTGAATAACCATAATAGGTTAGAAAGAATAAAGATTTATTTTGAAATCACAAATAGACACTTCACTTCAACTCTATATGTATTCATTGATTTTAAAAAATAATATAAAAGTACAGAATGTTTATTTATATTTTGCAAAGAAATCTTCATTTATTGCTTCAGTATAGAATACTTTTGTTCTATTAACTAGTCGGTACTGTTATGCTCACTATTACATATTCTGCTAATATAAAGTGTTATTGAAAATTAATTATTTTTGGCAGTGTTGTAATCACATTCGCACAAACTGCTGCATTCCACTGTACAACCGGGTTGTATTTTTTTGTCATGATCAGTATAATTAATAATACCAGACATTTCACCACAGCTCTTATTATTTACCCTCAATTATTCCTCTTTTTTCTTCTCACCAAAATGATATTTTTTTCCATCTGCCGTAGAATATAAAATTATGATTTATAAAAAACAAGCAAGCAAGCGAACGAATAACCAACAATACTTTTTTAGAAGGGAAAGCAAACAATAATTAACAAAATAATAGTATATTATGAAATAAATGTGAATTATACTAACTTGAACAGATTAAAACACAAATTTTATTAAACTATATTTTTAAAGAATTTACAATAGAAACATCGAATATTGAACGCAATTACTCGCTAATGAGCAAAATGCTCACTTATCTAGACAAGGACTCTAACTAATCTAGACTTTACAACATTATCTGCAAATATTGTGACAACAGTTGTTACGCCTTCCACCCTCCCAACAAATGGTTGAGAATTGTCAATACAGTAAATTTCAAATGAAATGAAGGCTTTAGTTAATAAAATGCACTTGCAGCAAATATTATTATTATGATAAGCTCATCTAACAACTTGGAAGGGTTAATATTTTTAATTCAAAAAATAATAAAATAACACAATTTATCACTGTATAAATATATATATTATATGTCTATTTTTAATACTTAAACTGGAGAGTATTATATATAGTGTTTTTTGTTCTCCTATTAAGCTGGATCCACATTAAGCAATTGTTCGGCAATCATGTTTGTCAAACAAATAAATCAATGTTTTGGCAAACATTTAAGTGTTTGCTGAACTTCGTGGGGAAACACACGAGTTGTTTTACTATAGTGCCATGATAAGTTGAGTAAGTGACTTTCGTGCCAAATCATAGTGATCAATGATTTTATGATGTATCTTCGACGTCGACTAGCTTGC
This sequence comes from Philaenus spumarius, assembly GCA_018207615.1. NCBI lineage: Eukaryota > Metazoa > Arthropoda > Insecta > Hemiptera > Aphrophoridae > Philaenus > Philaenus spumarius. Next base: position 274,590 of record JAGFPH010000265.1, on the reverse strand, counting down.
ATAGCCGCGGCTACGTGGTTACTAACCATCCATGACCTCGTAGATGGTGGAAGAGACATTTGTTACAAAGAATTTTTGAATATAGTGGAGAAAATTTACAGTTGGCTGTTTGTTCACAAATTTTACACGAATATCTAACGCTGATTTTGAAATACTTGTTAGCATGGTAGGACCTACTGTAGCTAAAGAAAAGATTTAGCTTTTCCACTGCCACTGCAACCGTCAATGTCACTAACACTCCCACAGCAACTGCTACCAAATATGGTGTACTGCATCTTTAACTTTTCAGCAAAGATATTTCATTTGCTATTTCCTCATTTTTACTTAATTTTGTGTGCCTGTGAGATCAGCTGGCCGAGTCATGCTTAGTAGTTAGCCTTGGAGTAGTTTTGTCCTCTAAAAACTGAATATATGGCATGCCCCACCAAACATTTTTTTTTTCAGTTGTTCCCATTTCTGATTTAGGCAATATTATCTTTTTCTTCCTCCTATATTGAACTGCGAGGCTCTCAATTTTCTTTCTCACTTTGTTCACCTTATATATTCCCAACTCTGTAGCAATACTAGTAAATGAATCCTTCCTCTTAAACTTATTTTAATATTCCTTGTATCCCACATCAACTTATGTGATTCGTACAATTGAACCAACAAAATGACATTATTATGTGTCCAAAAATCCTTACCCATTTTAAATATACAAAAGGTGCACAGATTTTAGCGAATAAACTCTACCAAAACACAAAATTAATTCACAGCACATGCATCTCTCTTTAGCTAATGACACAAACTGAACCCAACGCCAAACGTTTAGAAGTTTTCCGTCTGAGAGCAAGCATTCTTTCCACCAAAGAAAGATCCAGTGCCCGACCAATCCTGCACCGGATGTTTTGTTCCTTGGCGCATCCACACTGAATATGAAAAAACATTGTTGAGTATGTCAAACATCAGAACATATATATATATATATATATATAAACTTGAATGTAAAAGTGTTATATTTTTACTATCCATTTATGTTCTGTTATTATTACTACTTATTTGTGAACTTATCTTGTTTTCTAATTATATATTTATTTAATTTTATTACTTTACTAGAGGGGAGGCACGTGCACGTTTTTCGAGATAAAATTATACTGTTCGCACAATTGAGATCCGACTAATTTATCCTACATGTTTTACAAACTATAAAATTTTGTAGTAAATTACACAAACTGTAAAAAAACCCAGCACATGATTTAATTTCATATTTCAAGATGTTTTTAGGCAATGTAAATTTGGCTTAAGTAACTAAAATGTAGGTGTTTTGTTAACGATTTAGGTTTCCAATACGTTAAATATTCTAGTTCTTTCTCTAAGCATAAATTAATTTGATAACATAATCTGTTCACTATCTGTTAATTCTGTTCATTTAAATAAGATTTTTGGTTTAGACAAAATCAAATCCAAGTAATTGTGTTATACTTAGTTCATTTATATTATGGTAAAAATATGATTTAGTTGGTCCTTATTTAAAATTTTAGGTTAACACTGCTGGGATTACAATTGCAGTTTAAAGAGTTTGACTATGGTACTATAAACTGAGAGACCCAGTCAGCGATGTACTGTTTTATTAACGTTTATTTGTTGCAAAAGCTACTAATGTAAGCCAATATTTAACATTCCCTTGAGAAAATAGGGTTATTATGGTACAATTTGTTATTTGTGCAGGGATCTCCTGGGTAACTTATTGTAACAACAGCACTCATTCTGCAGGGTTTTGAGAACGGAATATTTTCATATTTTAATCATTACTCTCCAAATAGTTTCAATATTGCCGTAAGATACTAAACTAACAATACTAAATTTAACAATATTTTTCCATAAGAAAGTGGCATATTGCAGTATCTTCTCTCCTGGATAACTTATTGTAATGGTAGTATCGCAAACGGAATATTCTCATATTTGAATCGTTCCTGTACCTTAAATAGTTTCGAGATGCAGCAATGTTTCAATTTTTAGCCTTAAATTTGTTGAATAAACAGGATTAATCTCATATTTTAATCATTGTTGTTGTAGAATAATTTCCGAGATAAAGAAATTTAAAGTTAAAACTTTTGGTTTTATAATATAGATTATATTGTATCTAGTCCAATATTTATGTTATATTCTATTGAGTCAATATTGAAATATTACTCCTTATTCAAATGTAAAACACACGTTTTCATTTTCAGGTTATGTTAACCCCTTTGGCTATTATAAACTGATTCCTATGTTAAGTTAGTTATAATTTACAAGTTACAGTTCTAGTGTTACTAAGGATGTTGTTAAAATATATTTGATAAATAAAAAAGTATTTTAGTGAGAAATTTTGTTATTTTATTACATGTTGTATTAATTTGTTTTTACTAATCAAGCTTGATTATTTATACCACTTTTTAATAAAACTGTTGATTTATGTAATATTTAAGAAAACAATTTTTTTTTCACACTGAAAGGCATAATCTAGAAATAATTGCAAGAGCTAAGATGCTTTACAATTTAAAGTATATCTAAAATACTTCACTTTCCATAAGACAGATCTTTTATAATTTTCTGCCTTATCTTAAGCATTGTTTTACATGCTGGGTTTAATAGTTTACAAATCTTGACATTAATTATTGAAAGGTTTTTAAACTTATACCCACTCTTGCATATCACAAATGCATTTCATTCTAATGAGATCTTCAAAAGCTGTAAAGAAAATAGAGATTCATTTACCTTTATACCACAAGCACCTCATTAAAAAAAATGTATATGTTACTACTTTTAAGAGTAAAGCTTCTCTTTAATTATTAAAATAAAAAAAGCAATAACTACTTACACATTCAACAAATTATAAACAATATTTCTTTGACATTGCCACGTGTCATCAGTGTATGTGTCATTAGACACATTCTGTGAAGTTCAAAACTATTTAAACATGGTTCAATTGAAAATGTTTGTTGTTGAGCAAATTTATCAAGCTTAAAGATGGAGGATTTAATTGTGTTAAGGGCAGCAGGAAAGGCCAATTTTTTTTCAAAATTTTTTGCGTATTTTGATTTCTTAAAGGGTTCTCTTTAAGAAAATATAAATAGTTTTGCTGAAAAAATGTTTAAATATGTTCATCAGTGTTCTACTTTTGCTTTCGTTGTTTATTTACTGTTTGATTTAAGGGATGTTTTAAGCATCTACTCTTTTATAATGCTTAAAGTATAGAAGTCTTTAGTATTAGAAGTTTAAAGTATGCGTTTTGACTCTTCCCCTCGTTTAACGAAACGTAATTTTTTTTTATAAAGGTACACTTTTTTCAGGAAGTACTAAAGATAGAAGGTTGAAATTTTTTGTGAATATGGATGACACAATATTCTAGACATACAAGGAAAAATCATTTCCATAACTTAAAATTTTCAAATATAAAAAAATTATTTACTTTCAAAAAATTGCTTTTTTTTAGTAACAATTTAAAAAATCTCTTAAATTAAAAAAAATATTTTGCTGTTAAAGTTTTAATAGTGTAGCTTCTATACTTTCTGAGAAAAATTGTACCTAAATTTGCTAATTTTAACATGCGTAGCACAGACCCTTCCCGCTCCTCTTCACTTCTTTAGGTGCGTTGGATGATTTTTGGATTGGTAAAATCTTATGAGTTCGCGTCATTGACATGATAATGTTAACAGTATATCAGCAGCTATAAGTAGCGCTTGGCGAGAAGTGAACGTATATACTATACTACATATAATACTGGCGCTCGTGCAGCGGCCTGTATGCACATACACGCATATATACACAAATACATTGTAGTCACGACTGTGTCATAAGCTCTTTGGACGCTATTTGGATGAGTAAAATCTTATGAATTCATGTCACCAACATACTGTAAAAGCAGTCTATCTATCTATAAGTATGACGTGTTGCGCTCAGCTAATGATTTTAATTTAAAAATTATGAAATTTTAATTTTTGATACAATTAATTTGAAAATAAAAAAAAACACTGTTATTTCATAGTTTTAAGTTTTTTAGTTCTGTCAGCAATCTCCAATGACTGCATTTTATTATATTTTAAAATTTGTACACACATACACACCCACACATTTGCCTTTTACTGAGAATTAAATAAACATGAGAAGTGCTAATTTGACTTGAGCTAGGGGTTTGACACATATACAATTTGCTACAGGATTTATGTCTCAATACCACAAACGAATATTAAAAGAAAGCATATACGCTTTTCTTTATGATTTAAGTGAGAGCAAATAATTGATTTATTCAAAAGGTAAACACAGGTAAAAGTTTGGTATTCAGTTGGGTTCTGAATATATAAGTAGTAACGTAGTGATAATAGACTTAAAATAGAGACATAGAATTATGAAATGAACGCAGTGTAATGACATGCAATCAATCAAATAATATATTGTATTAACACAATCATGACATCATTTTGAGTAACATCCTTCCGAATTCAGGGCAGTCTCCTTTTTCAAACAAAGGGGTCTGAGTGAAGTAGTTCACAGTTTAGGGTGTTTTTCCTTAAAAGTGGTCAGACCTCCTTTAAGTAACATATTTTGCATCAATCAATACTTAGGGTTGTTGCGATATCGGGAAGTTTCCGATATCAAGATACTAGCTGGCCCGACCCGGCTTTGCACGGATAGACAAATCAAAGTTAAATGAATATTAACAAAAAATATATTATATCAATAAATATATTACACTATATATTTCTTATGGGGATTTTTGGTAATTTTGAACCCCCCCAAACCTCCCCTAAAATTTCGATTTTTTAAAAAACTTTTTCTTAGCGAGCATCTAGGGCCCTAGAGGAAGCTACATAATAAATTTCTTTCCAATCCTTCCGGTGTTTCTTTTTAGTAACTTTGACCCCCAAACCCCCCTACAATTTCGAATTTTTAAAACCCTTTCTTAGCGAGTACCTAGGGCCCTAAAGGAAGCTACATACCAAATTTCATTCCAATCCCTTCGATGGTTTTTTGTAGGAAATTTTACCCCCCAAACCTCCCCTAAAATTTCGAATGTTTTGAAAAACTTTCTTAGCGAGCACCTATGGCCCTAGGGGAAGCTACATACCAAATTGCATTCCAATCCGTTCGATGGTTTTAGAGAAATCGTGATTTTGTAACTTTGACCAACCCAAACCCCCTAAAATTTAAATATTTTAAACCCTTTCTTAGCGAGCATCTATGGCCCTAGAGGAAGCTACATACCAAATTTCATTCCAATCCATTCGGTAGGTTTTGATAAATCGTGATTTAGTAACTTTGACCCCCCAAAACCCCCCCTAAAATTTCGAATTTTCGGAAACCCTTTCTTAGTGCGCGTCTAGAGCCTATAAAGAGTATTAGTGCCAAATTTCATGTTTGTAGGCCTCGTGGTTTTGGAGAAACTGTGAAGAGTCAATGAGTCAATGGTATTTGGCTTTTATAAGTGTAGAGTACAGAAACAAAATAGTATTGATATCAGCAATAAAAAATGATATTTATATTATTTTTTTGGAACGTGTTAAAATAAAATATGGTAATTGCTTACTTACAATAAAATTATGAGAGGTAATGATAAATTTTGCATATAGTATTCTTATACGACAAACTAACCCTAAAAACACAAAAAAATTCACGGGAAACAAATATTATAGAAATTAGGAGAAAAAGAAAACTCCAAACAATGCAGGTTAAGTTCAGCCGTATTGGTAGTTGTTTACTTACGTGTAACCAGAGGTAATGATACATTTTGCTTAGGCTATATTCTGAAACTACATGCCAGACTCAAAGTACTAGCGGGAGGTAAGTCTATGTTCACGACATAACATAAGTAAACTGTAGTTTACTCTATTATCAAGCTTGTTTTAAGTACATATTAAAGTAAGTTTTATATACATAAATATATAAAATATACTGCACATAGTCTACATATAAACATAGATATGTTTTGAAATTAAAAACATATTGTTATTGTATAAGTTAAGAAGTAAGTTTCATACGTGTTTTTATTTTTAGGAGTTGCAATTGTGTTATACTGAAGAACGTAATTGCTTCAGTACAGAAAAAATATCGAAATCCGATATGAAATTATTCTTCCGAAATCACATAATATCGAATCTTTAATATCGAAATTTACTAATATCGATAATATCGCAACATCACTATCAACACTAGCACGGTCTAGTTTTAGTGTCTCAAAGAAGATTTAAATAATTTCGAATAATTAAGCTGATTTCATCGCATAAGGATCCTGCTGTACTGCTGGATCACACGTGTTCAAATTTGTACTCTACAACGTGAACAGCTGACATTAACTTCGAATAAGCCACTGAATTCACTATCACTATACAAGTACAACACGCAGAGATTTTTAAAATAAATTAAAGTTATAAGAATTGAGTTTCTAACATTATTAAATAAATGCAAGCTTTGCAAGGAAGGTTATAGAAACCTCTTTATTGATGTTATTAGTAGAACGTTACAGGTTTCATATTGCCAGCTATCTCAAATGTTTTACTAACATTATATTAGTAACAACACACCATAAAAATGCTTAATATGTTGAACTTACAATCTAATTAATAACAACAACCACAAGGGCATAAATTAAACTTTCCCAGTAGAAACCAATGAAAAAAGAAAAAATTAACTGGGTGTGCTTAAGACCACACGTTGGAAGTGATAACTTCTATGACTACGGGGATTTTTAACTCGGTAAATGTGTACAATTATAAGGATTATAAAACTGTAGGCCTATTTGTTCAAATTGTTTATTTATATCCGTTATTATATATTTAAAGAAAGGTAAAAATATTATCTTTTAGTTACTTTTTATTTCATATTGATAGATCAAATGATTTAGAAGTTGTTAATATTACAGTAAAGAAATTAATAATCAAATATGTTATACAAAGATGTACGAATGTTTGCGAAGTTAAACAGTAGGTATCCTTCTTTAAATTTGTATAAACGAATATATTGATGATCAAAGGTTAGTTTTATATACAGTTTATAACCCCAAAGCAAATCTTATAACGTGTAGAAGCCCATATAACTTATAGTTATAGAAGCCTACATTAGTTGTATAACTAATATATAAGAAAATTAACATCACAAGAAATTTTAATGGTTGAAGTTGTAAACATAACCCCAAAATATAATCTACGCTGGGTTTTGTTTAAGAATTACAGATGATGGGCGAAATCAGCTGTTATATTATATTAACTAATTCTTATGTGTTAATTTGATTGCTATGCTAATAAATGTAAATAATGTATTAATAATATTCCCTCTCCACGATCTGACTTGTGTCTAAACAAAAGCGTGACGCGAGATCTCGCGAGAAATCTGGCGTGATGCGAGATCTCGCGGGAAATCTGGCGTGATGCAAGATCTCGCGAGAAATCTGGCGTGACGCGAGATCTCGCGGGAAATCTGGCGTGATGCAAGATCTCGCGAGAAATCTGGCGTGATGCGAGATTTCGAAAACATAGCCAAGTCGAAAGTGCCCAACGGGCCAATAGAAGTTATCACTTCAAAAAAGAAAAGGTTTTTCATTACACTTTTCACAAAAATTTTGATCGTATGTATACTATCGAAATAGATTTACTTTAATATTTAAATAAGCTCATATAAAACGTAGGATATATATTATTTCTGCATTTCATTCCGACATTTAGGTTATGGCATTGAATAAACACCTGTATAGTTTACTATGAACAAAAACAACATATGTTTTCAAGGTCAGCTGTTTTCAATCTATTAAATGGCGAATGAAAAAAAATTCGTAAAGTTTTCCGTTACTTTTAATCCTGTATATTAATTTTATAATTTCAATATATTTTGTACTACATACAAAGGGATTCAGAAAGAAACGGAGAAACTTCAGGACGTGTTCTACTAGTGTAAATAAAGAAAAAAGTTCATATAAACGAGGTTCGGAAATGCTTCGTTTCCAGTTAGCCATAATTTGGTTTGTTTTACAAAAAACTTAATATCTTTGGATGTAGGAAATATATTGATTTAAATTTTTAATGTAAAATATCTTGAAAATTGCTAACTTTACAAAAAAGATAATTTTTTGTTTCCTGAAATGATTTTGTAAAATTAGCGGTTTTAGAGATATTTTACATTACAAATTTTTAAACTTCAGCCATTTTAAAATTTATGGAAAAACGTTATGGTTTTTTGTACACGGGTGAAAGATGTCATATCAAATATGAATAAAAAATTTGCGTTCAATATATTCCCTACATCCAAAGATATTAAGTATTCATCAAACGTCATCCTACGTCAAATTCTTCACGATATGCAAGCCGATATCAAAACAAATAAAAGACAGCCGAGCGTTACAGAGAGAGAGAAAGGTGACGACCTCGTCATGACCCAGCCGGTTGTGCTAGGTCTTGGCCAGGCCATTCAACTTTCCTTGCCAAATTGCACACGCTGAGATACGGCATTGTCTGCGTCGACGCATAAACACTTGTTCCTCCAAACCCGAACCAGCTTGCCCTGCCTCTCTCGACGCAAACACGGCAAACATACTTTTACCTTGACCGTGAACTCATTTTACACAATCAGAAATATTGTTGCCAAATGTTATATAAGTAATTAATTGATCTGTGTAATATTTGAACAGATCTGAGAGAAATATATTCGTTGGAGAACAGTTCTCAATAAAGTGTAATGATATTACGCTGCAATCAAAATAACGTGCATGAAATATTATAAAACCCTTGCAGTGAAAAGGATTCGATACAGTTTCAGCTAATGAAAGTTGCAGCAGTAACAAACAAAAACAAAAATAATTCAACCGAGCTTCTGAACCGCTGACGTGAGTTGAGCGAATGTCCAATGCCTATTTGTACGAAATAAATTAGTAGAATTTGTTTGCACATAAGCCTCCAGCTTTGACTCACGCGCTCCTCACTCGAAGCGGAAACACTCGCTTTGCGAGTTTGCACCTCGACCTTGCGGCCTCGGGTTGTGGACTGCTTCGCTTCGTTCGCAGCTAACAAACTCGACCGTCTGCCTAGGATCAGAAGATGCTCCATGGTAAAATCCCCACGTTGATTTAAACCTGGTAATTTTATGGTATTTTACGTTTTGATCAATTTTGGGGGAACCAAGCTATAAGGTCGTGTAAAAAACAAAATGTGCAGAATAATATTCTACATTTATTTTTTTTAGGTAAAACTAAAAAAATGTTCATTCATATCCATACAAGTTTAAATGGCATTAAGCGGCATATGCCAGAATCACTACAATTTGAATTAAAAAAAAGGAAATTGACATACGTTATAATGGCGAAGACGTAAGGGCCTTGACGACTTTTTTCATCGCAATCAAGAAAGTTGATCGGAAAATACTCTCATGAATCAAGAACATTTTTCTTTCCAAAGCACGAGAACGCACAAAAGGACTTTAAAAATGGCTGCGTAGATTATCAGTAACACTGTAGAATATTTGGCGACTTTAACAGACATAAGCGCCCATATCCAGGAGGCAGATAGTGGCCGCGGTTCGTACGCAAAAGTCACTTCTTAACACTGCTTTAAGCAAATACTGAATTTATTTAATTTTTTTTTCCTTCTTTATTAATGCCTCTTTCAAGTCTTCTGGGAACACTGTTACATATTCTACAGGATGGTTCGTTATCACTGTTCAAATCATGGAATGCGTCGCATATGTAGTCTTCAATTTTCGAAAATGGTCTGTGGTTTTTCAAAATAGACAGAGTCCTTGACGACACCCCATACGAAGAAATCCATTGGCGTGATAACTGGTGAACGTGGAGGCATGTCAATATCTACCCTTCGACCAATCACTCTTTTTTCAAAAGTTTCGTTCAAATAATCGCGGACTGCAGTGGCATAGTGGGATGGAGCACCATCATGTTGGAAGTAAATTAAAGTTTTCAATACACGTCGTGTGTCTTGGTAGGAACTACGTCACTGTTCCTTCAAAAAAAGTATGGTCCAAGTACGCCAAATGATGATATTGCCCCCCAAACACTCGCACCTGATTCATTGAGTTGTTGCTCTAACAAAAGATTTTGATTTTCAGCATACCAGTAAATACAGTTATGTCTGTTAACTTGTACGCTTAACTTAAAATTGGCCTCATCAAACTACACAATTTGAATAACCGAGGATCATGTTTGTGTTGGTTAATCATCAATTCACAAAACTGAAGACGTCGATCTGGGTTATATTCAAGTAGCCGATGTACTAAACGTGGAATGTACACATTAAATTTAAGTGTATGTATTCTTTGCACAGAAATTCGTGATAACTCCAGCTCATAGTCTAATCGTCTGGTTGATTTTTGTGGACTTTGAGTCACAGCTAAACATACGTTCAATTTATTTTCCTCTGTTGCGACTGTTATTGGGCAGCCAGATCTTGGTGCATCCATAACAGAGCCATGTTGTTCTAATTTATCTCGTATGGTGTACACTGTTTGCCTAGAGAATGGGTTTGAATTAAAATTTCTACCCCATTCATTAATAACTGCAGTAGCACCACTTTTATAAAAAAGTTTTTAAAGCGAAAATCATTTCTTCTTTCATTAACACCGTTACAACTGTTTAACACAAAACACAATTTGAAAACTACAGCTTTAAACATGTCCATGTGACAAGACCGATTGTTGTGTTTACGTTGACGCCAACTTGACAACGCATAATTATCAATATTTTGTAATACCAACATCACAGACTAAAACTATTGTACTACTTTCTTGCTGTCAATTTGTTTTTAGAATATTTGTTTACCGACTGTCAAGTGACTTTTGCGCCAAAATGTAGCCTATATTAATAATTATAGTCAGATATTGTTTTTTTTGTTTTAAGAAAACTATTTAAAAGTCAGTAGCACTTTAAGAATATTTTTTAAATATTATGTACTGTTTCATTTTACGTATACTTATTTTATATTTTACAAGAGTTCAAGCATGAGCTGATGGGACACTACTTGGTGTGGCCTCAAGGTGCGGTGTAGCTGTGTGTATTCATTGACGGAATAAAGGTACAGACTCAATGCTGAGTGGGTTAATATTCCACATAAACATCCAAATTCGCTCATAAAATTTTTAAAGTTTTCCAAGGGAGGTCAAAAATGTCCACGGACCCCGTTTTGCGACGGAGTGAGGTACTCCTTAATCCCCATACCCTCGATATAGCCCCCTAGAAAAAATCAAATGGGCACCCATTATCCATTTCAAACTGGTCAAATAGGCCTAGTAAAAAATAAATGTTGGCATAATTTTAATAGTGATAGGAGTTTGAAGTATGATATAGTAAGCCTTTTTTTCTTTGTGTTTGCTATTACCTAACCTAAAAAAAAAAAAAAAAAAAAAACTGTTGGTTGTGAACAATAATTAACTGATTCTAAATTTGCCGATTTGGTTGCTAAGGTAATACAAAATATCTAAACGCTTTTAAGAAACGTGTGTTGGTTCTCTTAAACCTAACCTAAAATTGTGTTAAGCTTACGATCTAAATCTTCTGTTTTATTTGTAATATGTAGCCTAAAAACAGATGATGTTTACATATAATACAGTAAG
>JAGFPH010000265.1:193998-243028 GCA_018207615.1 Philaenus spumarius | reverse complement strand
ATACAACCGTTAATGATACAAATGGCTATGATTAAATTTATGCAGTTTCTATGACGTGTGCAATTGGTGAGTCACTTGACTGCGATTGTGGACAACTTAAGAAGGGTGGTAAAAGTAGAAACCAATGAATGCGCACTAAAAACGAATAACATAAAATGAAAGAAAAAACAGTGAATGCTTCAAATAATCACGATAAATAGGTTTAAGATAATTAATTAATGTATATGTTAAATCAGTATGGTTAGATAATGTAAGTATAGAGTAATTGGTTTAAGGGTGTGAAATAAAACTCGGGTAAACGTATCAAATCCAGTAAGCGGAGCCAACCTATAAGCGGATGGCTGGCCTATAATATTACATTAAGCCGCGGTTACACTAGGCTGTTTAGAAGCCGCTACTAACCAGCCGCCGGTAATATGGCCATAAGGCAGCTGAGGAGAAAGGGTTCACATTCGAATATGCAAGACTAGTTAAGTAGCCGCTAGCATGGTTGCTAGTACAGTTGCTCCCGCTCCACTCTTCTTTGATTTTTTACCTTGTACGATTCATTTATGTACGAATCACGTAAGATTTTTGTTCAATGGGGCCAAACCTATGATTTTGTTAGTTATATAAGTTTTTAAAGTTTAAGGATTTAAATAAAAAAGTTGTTAAATCTACAAATTTTCAGATTGTTAATATTTGATTTTTCTGTAAAGGCTACATTAAAAAAAGCAGTTTGCAACAAACAAAAAATTTCCTGTTTTAATGACAAACATAACGGGTTTTTAATTATTTCTGTAACCTAAAAATAACCGTGTTTTTGGACAAAAACTAAAAAATGTGTATATTATGGATAACTACCAAGTCTTTAGGCAAACAACCTATATATAGTGTGTACAGAGATAGACTCGAGGCATTTCTGTCACGTTGGCCACTAAAGGTCGCCGAATTGAATAAGATTCGTTCGTTTTCGTATCATCCCTCCATCATATCAAAAGCAGATTTAATTTAGATCCATACTCATTATTCCTACTATATTTTGTAGTTTTCCTTTTATAATATATAGAGATTTTCCTTATTTGTAGGTTAAACTCAAGAGTTATTAGGATAAATTTAATGTAAAAGGGAATCTGATTTTAGGTTATCAATAGAAATAATGAGTTGAGAGAATTTCCAAAATTAAGTATATTTTTTAGGCTTTCAGTCAACTATTTGAGAAATTGATATACTCACGAAGACACTTAATAGCTGCCAAGATGTACGAAATATATTTGTAGAAATTGTTTGCACATAAGCCTCCAGCTTCGTCTCACGCGCTCCTTCGTTCCACTCGCAGCGGAAAAAATCGCTTTACGAGTTGGCACCTCGGCCTTACGGTCTCGGGTTATGGACTGCTTCGCTTCGCTCACAGCGTAAAAACTCAGCCGTCGGCCACGGATCAGAAGATGCCCCACGATAAAATCCCCACGTGGATTTGAATCGGGTACTTTTATGGTATTTTACTGTTGATTGGTTGTTGGGGGAACCAAGCGAGCTATAAGGCCGTGAAAAAAGAAAATGAATAATATCTTTCCTTACCTTTTTTTAGATAAAACCTCAAAAAGTTTCAATCTAGTGCGAAAAATCTAAAAACAATAGTTACTTCCGGTCAAACGTGCTTACGGTTGTTGGATTTTTTAGCTAGCAAAGTCGTCCGAGCATTACAGACAACCAACGTGTGTAAATATTTGTACCAAATCGGACATAAAATGCGGCCGTTAGAGTGCGAACACATATGTATATTACAACGGAACCTCTACGTTGCGAGCACCAAATTTTATTCAACAGCGTTCAGCCCCACTTTGGCTGCGCGATTTTTACTCTTATTTGGCCCCACTTTGCAACGCAAGTTTCTGTTACAAAATAAATTACGTTCACCTACTGGAAGGCAAAAGGCTACTTTCTTTTTTCACCCAGGTGAAGCAACTTAGTTTTGAATAAATTTTGTTTATTCTAATCAACAATTAATTTTACAACAACTTCCAGAATTTAACATCACTAGCTCAGATAATTTCAACTCTTGTTTACCCTTTTGGTAAATCTCAGAGACGTGAGAACACTGAAACCGCCTTAGTAACGTATTTGTGCTTTTAAAACCTTTTCATATATTTACTATTAATTGTATAAAACACAGGTCATAATAATGGATAATCATCAACACAGGTAATTTAAAACTCAAATAATTTTTGTTCTGTAAATAAATGATACATTTTATTTATCAAAAAGCAAAATTAAAATAAACTCTCAATTAATATGTTAATATTTTCCTTTAAAAACTTTTCTTTCAAACAATAACGTTTAACACTTAATTTAACACAATTATTACACAAATAGACAGAACGTTCTAATTTACATTTACTTTATCTTTTTACTTATTTAATATATGATTTTGATTTATTTTTTAAATTTAACTTTACTTTTAATGACTCTACCTTTTTTTTATGACTTTAAATTTTAAAATAATTCTCAAGAGATTAATTAAACTTATCCTACCTAACCCAGTATATGAAATAAATCTTTTTTAAATTTAACTTCAGGCAAATTTTGGGGACAAGAAATAACGTAACATACGCTTTCCACAGACCTTAGGTTTGCGTGTAGTAGTCCTGAAGTGGTATGCGGTTAGTAGGTTCGGTTCCTAGTTGTGGTCAGGTTTCCCTCGGGTCGTTCGTCTCATTATTCCATTAGTAGTCCAGATTCATGTATCGTCCTGTACCTCGATTACTGCGTAGGAGTCTTGAAGTCCAGATACGTGAGAATCTTATTTAGAAGTTTCATGAAGACGAAGAAATATTAAGACGCACTATTTAGAGAAAACTTTTTCAGAGAATAATTTTTAGAGAAGCACTTTTTCGAGAAGTTTTTTAGAGAGAAGAACGCGTTCGACGCGTCATCGGCTTATATAGGGTTTTCTCCTACCCCTTTCACCGTTGATTTTAGTGATTTTTTAACTTTCTTGAAACTTAACCTTTTTCAAATTTTTTTGGTACTGGCTTGTAGTACAAATTATTTCATGAATTGTCATGTTATTTTCATCCTTTTTTTTCCATAACTTTCTTAGCAATCTCGGTTTTTAACTTTCCCCCAGAAGGTTCCTAGGCTTCTCCCTTCTACTCTTCTGCCGTTGGCCTACTGTCCCCGTAATCTATTGTCTTTCTTAATTTCCTAATAACTTTTGCAGTTTTGCTCAGATTTTGAATTTCTTTCAAGATTCTTAATTAGCATGATGTCTTCTTTCTCTTCGAAGTCGAATCGTTGTTGTGCGATTTTCCATTCTCTTTTTATGTTAATCTTAATTTTTCGCTTAACGTTTTTTGAAAAAGTTTTTCATTTTTTACTTTTTCCAATTTTTCTTTTGACACCTTCATTTAACCTGTGAATTTTGTTCATGGCCGCAGTTTCACTTAGTTTTTCCTTTTTGAAGTGGTTTTTCTGGGACTTAGAAATTTTCGATTTTTCTCAAATTTTTGTTTTAATTTTACTCCCGAAATTTATTTCAAATACTGGTGGTTTACAATACAATATAATACCTCTGACTCTATTTAATCTCTTTATTAACCTTAAAACTTAATTTTACTTTAAACTCTTTATCTTTCAGTGTGAAATTTGTCACCCTTTCAATTTAATTAAATTTACTGCTTTCTTTATTTTTTCTTATAAAACTTTCTTTTCTTAATAACTTGTTTATATTTAATTTACTTTAAAACTCTTTTTTAAATATTTTAACTTTATGCAAACTTTGCACTTTTCTCTAAAATCTTTAACTATCAAAATTATGAGTTTTGTCATATAACATTTCTTTCTTGAAATTACTTAACATCTTCAAAAATACCATTCTTTTTTAATTTTGAGTTAATTTGAAATTTTCCCTTAACTTTTAACGCTTATAACTTAATCAAATTTTTTATCTACGATTCAGGAACAAGATGACCAATACACACGTTTTTAGCGTAATGCATTAACCAAATAATATTCCCAAATTCGTAAATTCCTAGATTTCGGTTATTCCCACAAAAATCAGTTTTTCAGGCTAAGTTAACTTTCTTGCTCATTCTTGTCGAGATCAAGAATCGCGTTTTGTTTGCATAAGCCACTCATGTCTGGACTTGTCGATTCATGACTTACAAACGGTTGCTACCCGATGCAGACTCGAAAATTCGATTTTTGCAAACTTCTTTTTACAAAACTCAAAATTCAGAATTACAACAGGGTTTTGCCCGTTGTAATATATAAAAAATATTAAATGTTTAGTGACATCCAAAAGCGTATTCTGGGGACCATGATCGGTGCTAATTTAATGCTTACGATCTTAGGTCTCACCAAAAGGGTCACTGCAATAGCTAATCGTTTCTGTCGAAATTCGCTAATAAATAAATATTTCCTTCGCAAATAAATTGTGGTGTTCTGTCTTTCATCGGGTGAAAATGCAATATTAAATAATACGGTTCTTTTGAATGGCGAGAACAATAACAAAAGCTTGAGGTACGTATTCTCATCTAGTAGAAAACAATTGTGCCATATTTTTGTAGCGAACCTTAGGTCGTTAAAACATGGGAATAAAGCTGGTTTTTTTTTCAGCTAGTCTTTACACCAATGAACTGTTTTGACATGTGCAACATCATTCTAGAAAGTGCATCGAACTTAGTGAGCGGAATGAACTTTGAGAATGCAATTGGTATGCTATGAATTAGTAAGACGCTCTAACACTTATATACCACTTACTTATAAGCACTTACATATTTAGCTGTAAGCATACTAAAGCCAATTTTTGCAGGAAACTCTGACGTGTAATTTGATCACGCATCTGAATAGCCGCTGTGAGTAGAGCGAATTTCCAAAATTAAGTTTATATGTTTTAATGATTCAACCAACTATTTCGGAAATTATTGGTCTACTCACGAATGCGCCTGCGGGAACGAAAAATATTAGTAGAATTTGTTTGCACCTCAGCTTCCAGCCCCTGCTCTGCCTCGTTCCACTCGCAGCGGATTTTGGAGTGCTTCGCTTCGATCGCAGCGCACAGATTCGCGAGTTTGCATCCCGGCCGACGGCCTTCAGATCAGAAGCTCCACACAGTAAAATCCCCCAAGTGGGGTACTGTTATGGGATTTTACGTTCTGAGCGATTTTGTTGGAACCTGACGGGCTAAAAGGTAGTTCAAAAAATATATATACACAATAATATCCTATGTTTTTTAAGTCCAAAAAAAAGCATTCTAGTACGAAGAATCTGGAAAAATTGTTACTTCGTGTAAAAAACGTGCTTCCGGTTGATAGTTTTTTTTTTTGCTGACGAACTTATCAACAAGACTTTGACTTTACAATATAAATTTTTAATGACATCCCAAAACATGTTATGGACACCATGGTCGGTGCTCATTGCCCACTTCCGAACTTGGGTCTCACCATAGAGTCTCTGCAATAGCTCATATTTCCTATGGAGATTCGCCAATAAAAAAATGAAAAATTCGAAAATGTGTTCCAGAATTCTATAATTTTGATTGTGAATAGACGCAATTTAATGCAGTCTTGGACGCATTTAGTTTCTATAGTATAAAATGTTTGTTTACCACATTTATAAAACGTAACGACGTAGCCAGCCGCCCACGACAAAACGCTCAATGAAGCTATTTAGGTTAATTCCATCCCTAGGTTAACATAAATCGCACAATGTAATAAATAAGAAGCAAATGAAGCATTATGCGCATTAATTTTTGCATACAATACGAGGTAATTTATTATGCAGAGTTATTTCCAGTCGTTATTGACCATTCTACTAACTGAGAAAACATAATCAGTTACGGTTTTCCGTTCTCGCCCACGTAGGATACTTTCCTAGGAATTGTATATACAATAATATCGTGGACTAACGATATTAATTTATGGAATTATAATGATTAGGCGCTGTTGGATGACAACACGAAGTTTTCATTACCAGTTATTTATAGGTCCGTCATTTGGGATCTTAAGAAGTTCTTTAACTATAGTTTTGTATCTCAAAGTCCAGAAACACTTGACCTTGACTGACAACTTAAGTTTATTTACATAAAATTATCCGACGAAGTAGTTACGGGGCAGAGGGAAAAACTCGATTATTACTAATATACTTCCGAATTTCCAAATTAAAGGTTTTATGTTTTTGGTGTTTCAATCAACTATTTGGGAAATTGGTCTACTCACGAAGGCGCTGAATAGCGATGATGACAAGCGAGTTTGCATCCCGACCGTCGGCCTCGGGTCAGAAGCTGCCTATACGGTAAAATTCCCCAAGTGGATTTGAACCGTGTACTTTTATGGTATTTTTACGTTTAGATCGATTTTGGGGGAACCAGAGAATGTGCAGATAATCTCCTACATTTCCTTTTTTTTATAAAACTCCAAAAAAGTTCTATTGTAGTACGATAATCTAAAAAACACTACCTCCGGTTAAAACAACGTGCTTCCGGCACGTTAAAATAAAACATTTTCACTCTTATTCTTGATTTTTTGGCTAACGAACTCACCCGAGCGACTTAAAACAACACCGAGTTTTTTCTATACATATAAGCGGTTTTGCCCTGACTGCATGTCTGACTGACATAGAAGCAATCAAAACACATTTTCTGAAAGCATTTACATTTATTACCATAGCAATCAGGTAATTATACTTTGCAACCAACAGTTTTTTTAGGTTAGGTAAAAGCAAACAAAGTCAAAATAAACGGTACCAGGAACTGGCACATACTTTCTCACAAACATATTTAAATTATCAAACAGATTCACTGTGACTTCATAATTGTAGGTGGGGTAGGAGAGGTGATTTATTAAAGTAGGAGATTAACTAATAAATACTATTATTACTTTCTAGAGAGAAAACTATTCGATAGATATCAAACAAATTTGCTCCAAACACGTCAATTAGCCCTGTATAGAAGCACGAAAAAAGGTTTTGAAAAATATTGAAAAAAAACCCCCTTTAAGGCAAAAAAAACCCAAAATTAGTTATTATTAGTATTATTAGCTAAGCGAGAATTTTTAGAAAGATGCGGTTTTTTGCATATGGACATTAGAGGCCACAAATAAGCCAAATTTTATCAAAATAGTTAGTGGTTTTTTTTTTCTAAAAAAATAACTGATTTTTTGGGTTTTTTTTGCCAAAAGGGGGTTGTTTTTCAAAAATTTTCAAAACTGTTTGTCGAGCATCTATACAGGCCTACTTGACATGTCTGGTGCTAATTTGTTTGAAATCGATGGAACAGTTTTCGCTCTAGCTTTGTATACATACAGACATTTCGTAAAAATCACTTTTTTGGACTCAGGGGGTCCCAAAACGGATATTTCCACAAAAATTTCAACATCGATTTTTTTTGCGATCACTATACTTTCTCTATACTATAGCATAGCGAGAAAGTAAAAAGTATTTAATACTTTCTTGTAATGTAAAAATTAAGGTAAATTCACATTTCTTATTACTTCACCGACATCTTTAAAAATATCTCATAGTTTTAACCATTTTATCAATATTTTTGGATATAATTTAAAATATACAAACTTTGTTTCATATAAATAAAAATAAAACTGTATAAATTGATTGCATAGTAACATAAATAACTATACATATGGCACAATACAGTAGGCCTAACTAGAATCAATAATCAAACATAAATTAACAAATGTTGTAATAAAAACAGTTTACTTAACAGTCCACAACACTAAAACATAAAATATTTTTTTAAACAAAGAACATCCGTTTTCAGAAAAACAATTCTTCAACAAGTGTACCAAAAAACCTCGTTTCCAAATAAAACACTATTCTTTAAAAACAGTTCCAGAACTAAAAACAGGTTAAATTCCTTGGGGAGGAATTAAAGCATATTGGAAGGCGCAGTGGAAGAGGAAAACAGTTTGTTTGGATATGAAACAACAGTTCGTTCATTTTTTTAGAGAACTGTTCTTTCTAAACAGTTTTTGTAATCACCATTACTTAACAAACGTTTAAATTAGTCGTAATTTACTCCTCCTAACAGTTCTGGGGCAAACACTGTGCCTCCTCCCCCAGTGTCTGTGTCTGGGAAGTGTCTGGCTCCCTTATACTTCTTAATTGAATCTTGTATTGATTATCTTTTTTATCATATTTTCCATAATGTAAAGAAATAGCGCATTATTTATTATTTCTGCATTATTTTTCTTAAACCCCAGATGGTTATCATCGCCTTGTTGCGTGCTATTTTGCACGCAAATTATGTGGAACAGGAATGGAATGTTTCAAGGTTAATTCTTAACGAACTTTCCTCTTGTATACTTTATGATATTCTATTAATGAAATACTTTCTCTGATATGTAACATTATTCATTATAATAACAGAAAGGTACAGAATATGATAATTACTTATTGGTAGTATAAACAGGAAACGCATGAACTCTCTTTAAATGTTCCTGTAACGGACTAGGCTAAGCTTTCCACTTCGAGGTGGGTCAAGGTATAAAATATTGACTGCTTACGTCACACAGATTGTTCTGCGCACGATCCGTTTGAATCCAAAATATTGAAGCATGCTTTCTGTTGACGGTATCGCAGTGAATAATAGCTACGTTGCGATCAATTTAAAAACAACTTTATAATTTTAGATGAGTTTTAGTCTCTTCTTGTAGGCTGGAAATATAGTTTTGCATACATAATACATCTGTTAATAGCAAGTTAGTGCTCGTGGTCCTTTAATAATTTGTAATAAACAAAACTAATGCTTTTGCATTAGCTACATTTTAGTTGCAATTGTGTACACGAATATATTCTTTGAACTTACAAATCTGGGTAAACCGATAAGTATTCGAAGAAAAATATTCTTACAATAACTATAAATGCAGCCTATGTCAATCTAGATTATATATTGTTGAACGTATTCACTTTATATCCGCAGTAAAATAACACAGGTAAAACAGCCAAATCAATAGCCAGATCGAAACTATGAGACTCCGAAAGTTAGTGTATTGAAACGCAGCACTAAAAATTGTGCAATCACTCCCTACGGAGTAAAACTATTTTAAAATGGTAAAAGTATTATTTGGCTCGGCAGACCCAGCCACTTGAATTTCAACTCCCCTAAAATCAATGTTAAAAACGTAACAAGATTACTGGAGTAATAATGATCAGAAAATTATTCTGAACAAGTCATTTGAGGACAGTCCGAATGTGGATATCATTTAGTTTTAAAATTTGTTTTGAACTAAATTTGTTCTTTGATCTAACTCAAACTCAAAGTTTGCAATTTATTTTCTCATTCAATAATGTAGGCTAAATATCAAAAATGTGAAAACCTCACAACATTCAAAGATTAATTACTTTCCAAATAAAAGTAATTTCAATAAATTTGGATAATTTATGACGAAAAAAATCTGCTTTGTTGTGACTGCAAGTACGCGCCGAATTTGTGTTCCTATTCGAGTGTTTAACCTGCACTCTGGTGGTTATCGCATCAATTTGTTGCTCACGGAGGAATTCTAGAAAAATATCATACCCGTTAATTTGAAAGTGTGAGAGAAAGCTTAACACACTCTGACATGCAATGTCACGTACGTTTGCAGTCAGTTTTAAGTCTGTAACCTTGTGGTTTTCCCCCTTTATGAAGCTGACCTATATTTGCCAACGGCAGAATGAAACGCACACAAACTAAATGATAGTAGTATACAGCTGTGCCATTTGGAGAGCTACTGTCAACTCAAAAAATTATTTTTTCTTTCCAGCCAAGCCTTAAATCGGTACAGTAATTTCTGATAAAACTTAAAACGCTTGATTTGTCTCTCCTTGAGTAGTCATCATTGCCTGGGAAACACGATCATTAAATTTATACCCGTAAATTAAACAATAGGAACACTTACAAACACAAAAATTAAAACTGTATTTCCATTTTTTTTTCAGAATTGGTTAAATCGGGAAGGAAGATGCTGAGGAATGCAGCTATTATGAACTGTTTGAAGATTTTGCTAAGACAAAATTTTCGGCTTTACAATAATTAAATTCCTTTATAGATAAAATCCACGATCTTCCTTACTGCCTATCACAGCTATTTAGCAAAATCTAAGAATCCACCGCTGAAAGATTTGTTCAAATATTCAATAGTTTCTGCAGCTAATCTGATTAATCTCACATGCTTTACTTCATTATAATATGAATACTGTTGTAATAAAGGGGAAACTCGTGTTCACAAAATAAATCCTAGACTGAATTTAACCAGAACTGAATTTTATTAAATCTTTCTCTAATTAAGGAGATCATTAATTGTAGTATTAATTTGGTATTTTATACCAACACCTAACTAAACATAATTCATGTCGGTCAAGACCCAGAATAAACCTATTCTAAAACATTATGTTAAATAGTTATTCGATCTCCCACTACGCCACCAAGTTACTCATTCAATATCGGCGCACGCATGCTACCATAGCAACGAATTCCTTGATGAAACCGCCTAAGCGTAACTATCAAAGTAGTATATTTTTGATTGATTTTTAGGGTTCCGTGCAAAATAAGGAACCCTGCTTTAGACCAGTCAATAGAGATTTGATATGCTAAAACT
The DNA here is from genome assembly GCA_018207615.1 of Philaenus spumarius. NCBI lineage: Eukaryota > Metazoa > Arthropoda > Insecta > Hemiptera > Aphrophoridae > Philaenus > Philaenus spumarius. Next base: position 232,455 of record JAGFPH010000265.1, on the reverse strand, counting down.
TTAACAGCAAACCGATTGCGTTATGACTTGAGGAATAGTTTGTAGATGATAATACCACTTTCGGGAGCAATGTTTTTTTATTGTGGAATTATTGAAACGACAAAAACCGTGGAAAAACTTTTTTGGGTTTTCGCTTATATTTTGTAAATCGTTAGATGAAACAGTATAATATATTATATTCAATGGAAAAGTAGTAGAAAATAAAAATCCCTTTACATGAGGCTTTGTAAGTCTTGATCGGTGCATTTTTGGCTGTAAAAAATTGTAAAATACTTAAACATTTTTTGTTTTCATTATTTTGACATTTTAGAAGTAAAACTTCGGTTAATAATTAATAATGGCTATTTCATTAATATGGCCACGTTCAGGACCTGAATTATACAGTCTACATTCTACCACTAAATTTGAGTTTTCTCCGTTAGGCCTATTTATGACTCAATTATTAAAAAAGATATAACGTTAGATTAGTCTTAAAATATATAGTCTAAAAGGTTTGTTTCTTTACATTTTTTTTGTAAAATGTATAGTTTACTCGATATTTAACATTGACAATTTTCAACTGCAGCCATTTTGAAACGGATTGTTGCAGGAAAACAAATTTTTATAAAAATAAAAATATCAGGATTTGATATCAGGAAAATGAACCTATATCAATGAATATTCTACCCAGTTTCATGATTATATCTTAAATCGTTTCTGTGATATTAAGGTATTTCAGATCGAGGTAGGACACATGCCATGTTGCATTGCATTATTTGCTTGTTTTTAGCTGACAAATATCACCGTAAAGTTTCGGACAGTCGAAGCTGGACACCCTGTATGTAAGACAATAAAAGACTTAAGATTTAAAATGACTTTTTATTGGGTTTCTTATTCGCTAGTTCAAATAGACGAACAGCTTTATTAAACAAAGTTCAAGCAAATTGTAATAAGTAGTGCATTGAATTTACGATGCACATTTGCATTGATTATTTGTAATTGAATTTCTGCCGTTATCATTAAGAAAGTTGAAGAAATCTACGTTCAAGGACAAAATTGTCTTCGATCACTATAATTTTATCGCTGTTTTCAATTCAAGATATTCAAATTGTGAAAATTGGTATTTAAATATTTGATTATTGTCCGTGTAGGAAAAGTTGAATACACTATCTACCGGTATTAATACATTTACGTTTAAACGGTATTTTGTGTACTGCAAAAATCTTTATGTTTAGAAACCCCTATTTTGTGGTTAACATATTTTCAAAAAATAAAAACAATTACGCACAAAACATAATTCATTACTGAGTTTTGAGTTGAAATTATATACAGGGTGGAACAAAGTTAGTGTTAAACTTTTTATGTAGGTTAAGTAGACACTAAATGTAGTAAAACTGTTTATTTAAAAATGTCCTATTAGAAGAATTATGGACAACAGAGGTATTTTTCATATTTTTCAAAATTTGGTACTTTTATAAAAAAAACCAAATTTTCTCAGCATAAAAGAACTCGCATTGATATTGTGATTACATATTCGAATTCCCCATCAAATTTTCTATAAAAATAACTACATTATTATTAATTTTGAAATGACGGCTCAAAGTTAAAAAAAAGGTATTTTTATAAAATTATTAATTTTTTTAAACACTCCTAAAACTGTGTCGATTTTATTTGAGAACATGGCAAATATTATTAAAAACTTTGCCATTTAAGTAGCTTAAAAAAATTTCCTACACTTTGGGTTTAGTTACAATTTAGTGGAAATAATAACGATTAACTGAAGAATAGTAAGAATTTTAATAAAAGCATTATTGAATACCAAGCTCATGTCAGGTAATCGGACACAATCAGCTGATTAAGTCACGATGCAATGTCTGCTTATTATAACTAAGTTGAATAAATTATGTGTATAATATTGAATGTAATTTTTAGCAAATTTTCATAGGAAAGATGAGCTATTTCCATGACCCTTATGGTGAGATCTAATGTCCGAGTAGTTAATGAGCACCGATCATGATCCCCAGAACACTTTTTCGGATGTCATTAAAAACTTATATATGTGTGTGTGCTCGCACTCTCGTTGGTTGTCTAAGTGGCTCGGACGAGTTCGTTGCCAAAATACTCCAACAATCGGAAGCACTTTTCTTACAGGAAGTATTTTTTGCGTTTTTTCGTACTAAAATGAAACTTTTTGGTGTTTTATGTAAAAATATAAATATATAGGAGATTATTCCTCCAAAATCGATCAAAATGTGAAAGTACTTGGTTCAAATCCACTAGGGGGATTTTATCTTTGGTCAGCTTCTGTTACGAGGCCGACGGCCGGTATGCAAACCACTGCGAGCGAAGCAAAACAGTAAAAAATCCGTGGCCACAAGGTCAAAGTACAAAATCACACAGCTATTCAACGCCTTCGTGAGTAGACCAATTTCCCAAATAGTTGGTTGAAATCATTAAATCATATCAACTTAATTTTGGAACTGAACTCACGTTGGCGGTTCAGCTGCGTGGTCGAATTATTTTAGTTAGGCCTACTCTCGTCTAATATGAATGACTAGGGGCTCCACCCTGCTAGCTAATGAAAACCGATTATTGTATACTCAGATATTTTCAAGGATGTTCGACTTATTATACAGTAAGCCTTTTGTTTGCTACCTAATTAAAAAAAAAAAAAAAAACTGTTGGTTGTGAAAAATAATTAATTACATGCTTTAGATTTTCTTAAAAAGGTTTTATAAAAGAAGAATTTAACTCAACTTATATGAAAATAACAATAATTGATAACTCCGTTCGGTATCACTTTGTAAGGGTCCTGTCGCTAACTTAACAATATTGATGAGGCAGTCTTTTTTCAGAACACTAAAATTAATTTAAACACATGTAGTTGAGGAAAGGGATTTTGAATAATAAATATAATAGGAATAGCAACACCTAGCAATAAAAACCAAAAATACATGAATATTCAAACTCAAAGCTCGAGCAGTCTAATATTTTGTGTATAAAGACTAATATAATATTATTATGAATGGTAACAGACTTTTTTTGTGGAATGTACAATTTGCGTCATATTAATACAACAGCCATTTTGTGTCACACGTCATTGGTCATTTTTTTAATAAATTTACATCATACAAAATACCATAATATATACACTTGTTTATTAGCGAATTTCCATATTAAATATGAGCTATTGCAGTGCCCCTTATGATAAGACCTAAGATCAAGAGTAGTAAATGAGCACCGATCATGGTCCCCAGAACAGGTATACACACGAATTTTAAGTAAGATTCGGTCCAAATTACTTGGTACAAACAAACGTTGGTTGTCCAAGTCGTTCGGACGAGTTCGTTAGCCAAAAAAATCGCGCTGCATAGTACGAAATAAATAAGTGGAATTGTTTGCACTTGTCTCCAGCCACGGCTCACGCGATGCATCGTACCGCTGTGAGTTTTTTCTTTGCGAGTTTGCACCTCCTCCTTGCGCCCTCGGATTGGGGACTGCTTCGCTTCGCTCGCAGCGGACAAAGTCTCTTTTTTATAGAAATTTTGGTTAGTTTACGGTATTTTACATTTTGATCCGTTTTAGAGGAACCAGACGGGCTATAAGGTGCATAAAAAACAAAATGTGCAGAATAATCTTCTTTATTCATTTGTTTAGATAAAAGCACAAAAAATTGTTACTTCCGGTAACGAACTCGTCCGAGCGACTTAGAAAACTATCGTGTGTACCAAATATGGACCAAATCTGACGTAACATGCTGCCGTTTAAACACGTATATGTATGTAAACATTTTAATGACACCCCACAACGTGTTCTGTAAATTATGATCGGTGCTCATTGACTACTCCCGACCTTAAGTCTAACCATAAGAGTCACCGCAATAGCTCATCTTTGCTATGAATAATAAGCAGAAATTGCATCGTGTAGAGTACAAGATATAGCTGGCTTGCACTGAAAACTGTGCGTCAATATTGGCATGTGATAGTATTCGTTTGACTACTGGTGGTATTTTAGACAGTTTAATCTCGTACCTTTCGCCCACTCGGTCCATATGACCTCATAATGTGTCAACTTAAGTCCTGCATTATGTTTACGTGGACAGAGTATGGTGTACCTATTTACTGTGTGTGTGTGCCATGTTGGCTTCAAGTCATACGTCGTTTAAAGGTCAATTGGCAAACGTCTCCGAGCAGTGTTTTATAGACCTTTGGCTTGCACTGCAAGGTAAGTGTTAATAGGTATTTGTGTAAAATGGCGACAGGAAACAAAGTTTAAAAAAAGATAGTATAAAATAAACGTGTTTCAAAATTGATTGTTTTACAATGGAAGTCATTAACAGTTATACTTTACATTGTTCTTTAAATCTTGGCTTCATTACTCAAAATACTTCTGAGTTGACCGCAAACTAGCATTGAGTTTGTGTGCGTTTCATTCTTCCGCTAGCGAATATAGGGCAGCTTCATAAAGGCGCAAACTAGAGGGTTATAGACCTTAGTGTAGGTTTACACCATCCGTTTTCCTCTTCCGGTGCGTTAGAAGGGGAGGGATAGGTTGTTTGAACTGTCCGTTTTGTCATCCCGCAGCAGGACTATAAAATAAAAGGGCTGGTCCACTCCTTTGATGTTGACGCTCGCCGACTGTCCCAACCTTCTTCTCGCCCCCTCCTATGTGACGTCACTGAGGTACCATGACGCGCCGCGCAAGCACGCTTCACCTTAGCTCTCACGTGTTATTTAATATAACTTTGCAGACGAAATTATTAATTTGGTAATATATTATGTTGTTGCATTGCGGTCAAGTTACTAGCAAACCGTTTTAGCAAGGTATTTATTTATTTAATGTTACGTTGCAGGCGAGATTACTTTATGAAATTTTACCAAGATTATCAAGTAATACTGTCTGCAGCGTCACTTGAATATTCCAAGAAACACCTTTACTAACAAAATACATTCAAACATCATCAGAATTAAGAGATATGTTTAAAAAAAATCTTTAATAGCAAAATGCACATGCACTTAAAATTGTCAGAATAATTACATAAAAATAAATATTTAATATACAAATAATTAGAATCAAATTTAAACCTAGAGTAATAAAATTATTTATGACAAAAATAAGATGTAATTTTAAGTTAAACTTCTAGACTAAATTAAATTGCACAGTGTCAATTTAAATTAAAATAGTTCAATTGTTTAGATTCAACTATTAAATGAACTAATCCCTCTACTAATGCCTAGAGAAGAAAAATTTCTATAAAGAAGTTTTATTAAAAAAAAAAAAATTGTATATCAGCAGTAATTATTATGTCAATGTGCATACCTGCATATAAGCTAATCATTATGTGTAAGTATTTATAAGTTTTGTGTTTTATTTTATTAGTATTACACGTTTTATTAAACTGCAGTATGACATTCAAGTTTTAGTGGTTTATTGTAATAAATACAATTATTTTCAATAACGTGACACATTTTGTTCAATTTCGTGTTTAGTTTTCAGAAATGTTTCAGAGAATCAAATTAAAAGTATGCTAACATTAGTACACTACAACGGTTTATTACCCACAAATTAGTTAGTTTTATTGTAACACTGTCTTCTTCTTACATCTTTGTTTACTGTCTACTTATTGCTTTGTGTAGTGTGAATACTAAAACTAAATAAAGAAGAGGGCATCATAAAAACTGTACAGCTTTGATATGAAATTGACATTATTGTAGCAGAGAATACGTGAGAAGCGGTGGGAATAGAGCAGACATTACCGCCGTGACGTCATCACAGTGGCTGTCACCAGAACGTTCTCCGTGACCAGTCGGTCTAGCCTTTGTATTCTATAGCCCTGATCCCGCAGGCTGTCCGTTAGTACTATTAAACGTACACAGTGTAAATATTTTCTATTCCCAACACTGAATAACACTAACTGACTTACATAACTAGTAATTTTTTAATTTCTTTGCATTGAAAAATAAAGAAATGAGAAACAAAAAATCAAAAAAATAGTTAATAGTTAAGAATCATATGTTGTGAAAATGACTAAGTCAGTGGCAATTTAACGCTTATTTGACTCTACAAAAACATGACCATTATAATTGCCTATAGGCTATATCGATCGGAAACAATAAAAATGGGTGGCAAGTGTTACTATTATTATTTTAAATCTGATTATTTTTTTTCGAAATTAGTCCAGGAATTTGTTGGGCGAGTATAAAACCTATTTTTCATATAAAGCCTAAAATATAATAATACAATTATTAAATTCAGATTCTTTTTGAATTCGAATCTTCCTTTCTCTCGCGAGTTCTTCGAAATTTTAAAACATCCTTGTCCCAACTGCCACCCAACCATCCAACTATTTTATCTGCGTATTCTGACAAGTGTCTGTCCCACAAGCTTGGCTGTAATGGATGAGGGAAATTACCTTACCTACGTCCATGATCGTGAAAAAAGATCGAGACAAAAATAAAATTGCTTCCAGAGAACGAGAATGGAGGAGAAAACCGGAGAACGGAACCGCAGGAGGCAACAACACTACTGGTGCTTAGCTGTTGTATCTAAACCTTCCCTCTTTCTGACGGACCAGGCTTCCGTTTTACCGGAAGCATGGTGCGGTAGCTTCTTTAACGCAAAAAACGGATGGAAAACGTGAAAGAAACACAACCTGTCAATTCCAACAGGACCATTGGGATTAAGGTGTTGTCCATGACCGCTAATCGGAAGGTAACGCAATGGAAGGGACAAACGGATGGTGTAAATCTACACTTACCCTGACTGTAAACTTATTGAAACGCGCATGCATGAATACAGGCTCAGTCTGTGTTAAACACAGCTTTCTTCCATACATTCAAAATTAACGGATATATTAAGTTTCTAGTATTCCTCCGAAAGCAAAAATTGATGTGATAACCAATAGAGTGCAGGCTAAACACTCGAGTAGAAACACAAATTCGGAGCGTACATGATTCCCCAAAAAAACAGATTTTTCGTCATAAACTATCCAAATTTATTGAAATAACTTTTATTTGAAAGATAATTAAACTTCGAATGTGGTGAGCTTACTTGTTGATATTGGCATTATTGAATAAGAAATAAATAGTAAACTTAGATTTTGAGTTAGGCCTAAGAACAAATTCCGTTTATAACAAATTTAAAAACTAAATATGATATCCACATTCGGATATTCTAACCTTTAAAATGACATATTCAGAAAAATTTTCCGATCATTATTACTCCAGTAATCTTGTTACGCGTTTAACATTAGGAGTTGAAATTCAAGATGGTGGCTGGGTTAGCCGAGCCTTAAGTAACATTTTTGTCACACTTCGAAAAACTAAACACAGCAAAAGTTTTAATAAAAAAAGTTACGTCATACATTCGTGTGTAACATTGCTTTTATCCCGTCATCTTCTAGCATGAACTGCGCTATTATTTGATTATTCTGATGTCAATTCTAGCCTTATTATGGAAGTCAATTTTCCTGATGCGTTTCGTGTAAGCCCATCTTCAAAACCAAAACTATTTTGTAATCCCTACTACATTAAAGCTGTATTTTCTGTGCTTAGAATATCCTCGCTTTCATCTCTACGTCTGATATTCGTCCAAATCATAAAATAGTTCACAGACAGATGACAGATCTTTACTCATTGTAGGCCTACTTAGCCTGTTTTTAGATTGTTACATAGCTTATAACTGACTGAATCATTGTGTGAAAGGCATCATGTAATAGTCAGACAAGAATTTGACAAAATAGAAGAAAAATTCAGATTAAAGAACTGCGAAATTGTTGTAAGCATTGATGAAAACCAGAAGACGGTGGAAAAGTATTTAATGTGCTTAATGTGGTTTAAATGGCTTAAGATTTAGGCATTACCTCATATATAAAGATTTTCGATACTCTCTAGATTATCTAATAAGTCCTTTGTCCACAAAAATAGCTCTTGGACCATCCGTTCCTAGTGGTAAGAAATATCTGTTTACTGAACTTAGGATAGGCTTTGAATTTGATTTTAAACAAAATAAAGCTGAAATCTTACAACTAATAACACCCACTCACCAACATTAAGCCAGAACACTGTTTCAATTCATACCTGTGAACAAATAAAATTAAACCATTAGAATTGTTTATTATTGTTGTGTAATGATAATAAGTAGTAACGCTTTAAATACCAAAATTATACATTTAATACATAAATTCAACCAACATAGAGTACTTTGAAATGTAAATGATACTAGATTATTTTACACACAATGTAAGATGTTTACTTCAGACATTGGTTTCCGATTGATTTCCTCTTTCAATATAGCGCTAGTTAGTTTCGGACAAGTCAATAGTTTGGTTATAAATAACCGCAAGTATGGAACCTTGGTATTCACATAAAGCAAAAGCAGGGCCTATAACTTATGCACACGCCCGGCTGCGCTGCACTTTACAAGTTAACTATTTTCAGAACGGCAACATAGTGAAAGTTTTGCTGCAATGTCATGATCACAACATTGAGGAAACAATTGCAGCGAGCAATCAGTTTTAGAAACAAACAATAATGTTAATAGTTAACTGAACTCATTTCATAAAATCCCTCGTTCTATCCGATGAATGTTTTCTACTATGGACATCGTTGTTAAGAGAGGATAGGAGAATTAAAATATACCTCGCATCGTTAAATTAACTGTATCAAGTTTAGTCCGTTACAAAGATATACTTCAATACATAATGTACGCTTCTTACTTTATGATTAAACTTACTAGAATACTATAAGGATATCGGATTGGCAGTTTTAAAATATAAAATAATTCGACCTCGCAGCTGAACCGCTAACGTGAGTTGAGCGGATTTATCAAATTAAGTTGTATGATTTTAGGATTTCAACCATCAATTCGGGAAATTGATCTACTCACGAAGGTGCTGAATAGCTGCCACCAATGTGTTCGAAATAAATTAGTAGAATTGGTTTGCACCTAAGCCTCCAGCTCCGACGCTCTCGCAGCGGAAAAACTCGCTTCGCGGGTTTGCACCTCGACTTATGAACTGCTTCGCTTCGCTCGCAGAGTACAAACTCCGTCTACAGCCTCGGGTAAAAAGGATTTGAAATGGCTACTTTTATGGTATTTTACGTTTTGATCGATTTTGGGGGAACCAAGCTAGCTATAACGTCGTGTAAAAAAACAAAATGTGCAGAATAATATCCTACATTTTTTTTTTTAGATAAAACACGAAACAAGTTTCATTTTAGTACGAAAAATCTCAAAAAATGTTACGTCGTTTTTTTACTTTCTCCACGCTATACGTAGTATATGGAGAAAGTATTGTTTTCGTAAAAATGTTCGAATTTGAATTTTCAGTTGAATTATCTGTTTTGGTGCTCCCAGAACCCCAAAAAATTGTTTAGTGCAATTATCTGTGTTGGTGCTCCCTGAACCAAAAAATATTTTTAGTGGAATTTTTTGTTTTGGTGCTCCCTGAACCCAAAAAAGTGTTTTTAGAGTAGTGTCTGTCTGTCAGTCTGTCTGTATGTATACACGACCAGAGAGGACACTATTGGTCCGATTTTCATGAAATTTGGTATGTAGGTACTAAACCCTAATATCTCCAGGCGTTTTTTTCATTTTTAGGAATTTTTAATTTTTAAGGGTAATTTACCATTAAAAACCCATAAAAAACGACAAAAATGCAAATTTCTCAAAAACGGCTCTAACGATTTTGATCAAATTTTCAGTATTTATAGTGCTTAAGATGCCAAACAAAATGACACCACCCGCTTTTATCAAAACTTCGGCGTTTTATAATTATGGGGAAATTTTTAAAAATAAACAAGTTTGTGTTGTCAATCTAGCATCGCGGCAGCGGCCGCACGGGGTAGCACCACGGTAGCGAGCACGGCCAGTAATTCAAAGGTCGCGCGATCAAATCCCGCCTGGGACAATAATTTTTTTATACGATTGACGTAGGTAGAATATTATTTTTTTGTTTTGTTCTAAAAAGTAGTAAATAAGATGATTAAAAACAATATTATTTTGAATACAGTAAGTTGGGAGAAAGTTTGTGTCAGTTAACTGATACCGTTTTTTTTTTATTTTCTAACGAACTTGTCCGAGCGACTTTGAAAACCAACGAGTGTACCAAATTTAGGCAAACTCGAGCGTAAAATGCTGCCGTTAGAATGCGAACACATATTACACATTTTAATGATACCCTAAAATGGGTTCTGGGGACCATGATCGGTGCTCATTGACCATTCCCGACCTTCGGTCTCACCATAAGAGTCACTGCAACAGCTCATATTTTCTATGAAAATTCGCTAATAATGAAGAAATACCAGTCAAAGTATTTAAACTATCATAGATTTGAAACGTTTCACTGTATTTTTGTGACAATACGTCATAAAAACTTTTGCAAAAAATACGTTTAACTAGATACACTTGACTATTAAATTGTTTTCAAATTTGGTTTACAACTACACGTGCATAGTATGCAATTCATTCTTAACAGCTGTGCATACCAGTGGGAACAGGTGTGCAGCCTTAGAAAATCCACAGCCTTACAGATTAACAATACATTTATTATACAAAAATGGACATAAAAAAATTGTTCATATGAACATAGGTCCGGAAAAGCTTCGTTTCCAGAAATCCGCCACTTAAATTTTTTTACAAAATAATCAAATATAGAGAAATGTTTGGCCGATTGAGTTCAAACTTGGCATGAAGTTTAACCTAACAATGGTCTATTTGAAGAAAAATAAGCGATTAAATCCAATTATACGTTTCAAAATGTCGGCTGAAAATTTCAAACCTAAATTACCCCAAATCAGTACATTTTAACACAAAACGTCAATACACCTATTTTGTAGCCTTTTTGATTCCCTATCGGATGGTCAAAACAATCAGATGAAGAATAGTTGAGTTAAATATAATAACAGCATATGTACATACAATATTGTTGTGTTTACTGTGTTGGTATGGGATGTCGAGTTAAACAAACCAATTATTACAAATAAAGTGTCTTGACATTTTTTGTTAAAATGTACGGTTTTTGGGGTGATTTTAGACTTGTAGATATCTAGATTTTGTCATTAATAGAAAAAAGCTGTTTGCATTAATATAAGATTTAATATATAAAATTACAAATGCAGATAAGCATAGGAGATTATTCTGCACATTTTGTTTTTTACACGACTTTTTAGCCGCTCTGGTTTCCCAAAATCGACCAAAACGTAAATACCATAATCGTGCCAGGTTCAAATCTACGTTGGAGCAGCTACTGATCCTAGGTTGACTGCCGGAATCCAAACTATGTGAATTTTTATTAGTGGTACATAATAGATTATAGACCTCGTGTGTGAGTATAATTCTAAAACTTGAACTTGCACGGTAACGAAACGATAAAACCTGATAAAATTATGCTAGATTAGGAAACGTAGGAGTTGCAGTTTAACATAGTGGTTACCGCTCTTGCTTGAAAAGCCATGTTTTGTTCGATTTTGTCAAATAATGACTAATAAAATAAAAAGTAAGTTGCAGAGCCTAAATATTAAGCCTATACATTAAATATCATACAAGTAACAAACAAAAAGATAAATATTTTGAAGGGTTGTATTAGGTTTGGTGTATTTCAATTTAAAACTACGCGGTCTAGTTATTAGCGAATTTCTATAGGAAAGATGAGTTATTGCAATGAACTTATGGCGAGACCTAAGGTCGAAGCTGGAGGTTTAGGTGCAAACAAATTCTACTAATATATTATTTTGTACACGGGCAGCTATTCAGCGCTTTCGAGAGTAGACCAGCTTTCCAAATTATTGGTTGAAACCCCAAAAAATATAACTTTAATTTTGGAAATTCGCTTAAATAACGTCAGCGGTTCAGCTGAGTGATTGAATTATTTTCCTTTCACATTTGAGTACTACGCTTACTCAATATTTACGATACTAGCTGGCCCAATCCGGCTTTGCACGGATAGACAAATCAAAGTTAAATGTATATTAACAAAAAATATATTATATCAATAAATATATTAGCCCCTACACTATGTATTTCTTAAGGGGATTTTAATAACTTTGAACCCCTCAAACCTCCCCTAAAATTTAGATTTTTTTTAAAAACCCTTTCTTATCTAGCACCTAGGGCCCTAGAAGAAGCTACATACTAAATTTCATTCCAATCCGTTCTGTTTTTTTTTTAGTAACTTTGACCCCCCCCCCAAACCCCCCTAAAATTTAAAATTTTTTGAAACCCTTTCTTAGAGAGCACCTATGGCCCTAGAGGAGCTACATACCAAATTTCATTCCAATCCGTTCGGAGGTTTTGGAGAAATCGTGGTTTAGTAACTTTGACCCCCTCCAAACCCCCCTAAAATTTCGAATTTTTTTAAAACCTTTCTTAGTGAGCACCTATGACCCTAGAGGAAGCTAGATACATACCAAATTTTGTTCCAATATGGTCAGTAGTTTTTGAGAAATCGTGAAGGACGTGGATTTGGATTTTATTTATGTAGAAGAATACGGACACACGTAATTAATGTTTAGGTATACAACCTGCATTTAATAGTTTACGTACATAATAGTGCAGAAATATTTTTACTGCAATTTCTTATCTGCAGCCTAGGTATAAGGCCAAACACTTAAGTGTACACACGCATAACATTATTAAAATCGAATTATATCGAACTGCATTGATTATAATTCCAATGGTTAACAAATAAACTGGACTATAATTCGGTAATTGTTTTGTGTTTGTAATTGTAGAATACAAGCTTCCGAGTATACACAACTCAAGGTCAAAAGAGGAGAAATGACGCCATCTTTCCCCTTCCACAAATTGTACACTCGAGTTTCACAACATTTATAAGCATTAACAGTGAGTGCACTTCTTTACACAAATATTTCGAGTATTTCAGAAATAATAATAGTTCGATCACGCAAATAAGCGAGTTGAGCGAATTAAGTTTACAAGTTTTACGGTTTCAAAGTACTATTTGGAAAAGTGGTCTTCTCACAAAGACGTTGAATAGCCTGCGTGTACGAAATATATAAGTAGAATTTGCATGCATCTCAGGCTCCAACCCAAGCTCAAGCACGCTCTATGTTCCGCTCATCTCGCTTTGCGAGTTTGCACTTAGACCTCACGGACTAGGATTTTGAACTGCTCGCTTCGCTCGTATCGGACAAACATTTGCATTCGGACAGTCGGCCTCTTAACATGGTATTTTACGTTTTGAACGATTTTGGGAGAACTAGGCGAGCTATAATATAAGGTCGTAAAAAACATCTCCCATATTTCTATTTTTACATAAAAACCCCAAAAAATTGTATTCTAGTACGAAATATCTAAAACAATTTACTCCAGTAAAAAAAAGTGCTTCCGGTTGTTGGTTTTTTTTGCTCTCCCAGTCACTTAGAAAACTAACGTGTGCATCAAATTTGGAAATAATCGACGTAAAATGCGGCCGTTAGTGCGAATACATTATGTAAACAATATAGAATTTTTAATGACACCGCAAAACGTGTTCTGCGGACCATGATCGCTGCTCTCACCATAAGAGTCACTGCAATACCTCATTTTCTCTATGGAAATTCGCTAGTAAACTAGTATTTTGCTATGCAACTTTTGTAATAATTTTGTCGCTAATCTAATAAGGAAAATGAAAATTGAGTTTTCCTTATCAATAAATACAATAACTTTCGTGTGACCCTTTAAATAAAAAATTTTTTAGAACGGACATGATTATATTACAAACAATACTTAATAATAAATAATGTTTAAAACATCGCACTGAACAAATTATGATAGTTTCATTTTTTTAAACTAAGGATACAATTTTAAATGTTTTTTGTTTTGTTTTGAGTTGTTTAAAACACCCTGTAAGATAATTGACATTAGTGCCATAAATTTGATAAAAAAATCAACCTAAACATACATTTTCTACATCAATGAACATACTAAACAAATGTTCCAATTAATTATATTCATAGCGAGACATCACGGCTAAATTATAGCTAGAAAATAAAATGGACGATCGCAGGAATCTATCTTCACTCTCTTTCTAGTCAAGAGTTTCACACCTTACAGGTCCTTGAAAGCAAGGAGAAAGAGGACCGGATGATTATAACTTGGCTCCTTTCAAACGCCTCACTGGCTAGATAAAGTACAGGATACATTTTAGAGGTTTATAACACAAACAGAAAATTAGCAGGTTATAAAGTTGTACTCTCAAAGGAGATTTTAAAATCTTTCAGGAAAATGTGGGTACAAAGTCAAACAGATTTGTTGGTGTTAAACACCATAATATAAGGAACAAAAACGATTGCAAAAGTTAATGCGTACTCATAGAATGTTTTTATAGTACCTTTATCGGCAAAATGATCATGTTCCGTTCGGAAGCACATAAACTATGTCGTGGCCACGTCAGTGCAAAATTTATAAAACATTTGACGAAGAGCCAGCCACCGATAAATTTTATTATGTTTTTTGTGTCGTATTGTCGTGTGTGTTCAGGATCGTTATATGTTTTATTTAAGTGTTGAGTCGCTAAACCTGATGAAGCCGACTGTGAACGGCGAAACAGCGCTGTAGTGTTCTACAACATAAAAAGATTGCTTTGACTACTATAAAAGGTAATTATCTATATTGTATATATCAGAAATTCGGATAGCGAATAGACTTTATAAATCCTACATGATCTTATAAAGAATATAATTACATTTAGAACTCGGTTTAGACAAATCGTTTTTCTATACTTTTAAATTGCTTATAGATTATGTGAGAGGGTGTTAAGCATATCGGGGGAGCGGCTTTTAAACTACTTCGCAAAAGAGGACACAGCCAAGAACTTGTTTTGGTTTAGTGAAAGGCAAATATTATCAGACAAACATACCATGCCTTTTGATAAAGAAAGGGGCAGATGTTTGCTGTAGGCGAAACTATTCGTTGTCGCAATAAACAAGATAGTTTGTTTGCTGCGATGAGCATCCGTTGCAATTCTATTTATAAAACATTGGATGTGGAACTATAATAGGTAGTCAAACTTATGTAAATGATGTTTAGCGAATTTCCTCAGGAAAGATGAGCTATTGCAGTGACCCTTTCGGTAAGACCTAAGGTCGGGAGTTGTAAATGAGCACCGATCATGGTCTCCAGAACACGTTTTAGAGTGTCATTAAAATGTTTATATATATATAAAAGGTGTCAAAAAAGTCTGGGTACGGCTTAATATCTCAAAATGTACTAGTCTTGTCTTATGAGATAGAAATAAAAGCAGATATTCACAACCATAAAAGAACCACTTTTTGGTGAGTTTGAAATTTTTGTCCGCCATCTTGGAATGAACTTCATTTTTTTCAAATGGGAAGGTGGTCATGTGATACATCATTTCAATGTAGAATTTCAAGAGAAAACCAACTGTGAAATTTTCACATAAATATCTTTAACCGATTCAAAATGGCGGCCAAAAACAACGAAATCGTGTTTTCCGATTTTGCCCCACTTTGCAGTAGTATTAAAACAAAATTATTATTCTTCTTTTTGGATTCAGAATTAAATAAGCTTTCAAACGATATGCTACACAACGATATTTGGGAGTATTTAAAAAATTTTAGTTACAGCCATTTTGATTTTTTCAAAATTGATTTCGAGTGGTTGAATACAGTTGTGTAGCATATCGTTTGAAAGCTTATGTAATTCTGAATCCAAAAAGAAAAATAATTAATATTTTAATAAAAAAATAGTACAGCAAAATAGGGCAAACATCGGAAAACACGATGTCGATGTTTTTGGCCGCCATTTTTAATCGGTTAAAGATATGGATGTGAAAATTTAACCGTTGGTGTTCTCTTGAAATTATACATCGAAATGATGCATCACATGACCACCTTCCCATTTAAAAAAATGAAGTTCATTCCAAGATGGCGGACAAAAATTTCAAACTCGCCAAAAATTAGTTCTTTTATGGTTGTGAATAACTGCTTTTATTTCTATCTCATAAGACTCGTACATTTTTAACACCTTGTATATATTATGTATATGTGTTCGCACTCTAATGGCTGCATTTTAAGTCCGAATTGATCCAAATTACACATGTTGGCTGTCCAAGTCGCTCGGATGAGTTAGCCAAAAAATCCAACAACCGGAAGCACGTTTTTTGACCGGAAGTAACTATTTTTGGAGATTTTTGAATGACACTTTTTTAGAGTTTTATCTAAACAAATAACTGTGGAATATTATTCTGCACATTTGGTTTTTTTACACGACCTTATAGCTCGCTTGGTTTCCACAAAATCGATAAAATACCATAAAAGTACCCGGTTGAAATTCACGTGGTGCATCCGAGGCTGACGACGAATTTGTACGCTGCGAGCGAAGCGAAGCAGTCCATAACCCGAGGACGCAAGGTCGAGTTTTTCCGCTGCGAGTGGAACGAATGAGCGCGTGAGTCAAAGCTGGAGGTTTATGGGCGCCTTCGTTGAGTAGATCAATTTCTCAAATAGTAGGTTGACACCCTAAAACATATAAACTTAATTTTGGAAATTAGCTCTACTCACGTCAGCGGTCCAGCTGCGTGGTCGAATTATTATACTAAACGATAGACCGTAGGCAGAGGGAGGTAATTTCGATTATTCTTTATGCAATTTACATGAAAAAGAGGACGTTTTCCATTTTCTATTAAAGGTAATTCACGTTGCTTCGGAAGTTTTTTTATTGTCCAGGGATTATTTTAGGCAATAAGATATTGGGCACGGCTTGCGAAGTATGTCCAACAAGCATGGCAATATAAACGGGGATTAATTCAAGAATTTAATGTCTAAGCATATATCCGGGGGACATTTATTAATTAAGTGGTTTGTATAAATATAATATATTTTGTTTTATTGTCCGAGTAGAGTATTGCTGTATGTATGGATATAAATATGTATGATTGTATTTGCGTATACAAGGTGTTTTTACTGGGAACGGATCATACACCAGGAACTGATTTTACTGCTAAAAATGATCATATAAACATTGGTCCGGAATCGCTTCCACATCGAGTTACAGCTAGTGAAAGATTTGACAGCCTGTGAAATGAATTCATACTAAAGTTTGTAGGACGTTAATTAACTATAGTTCTTGATTGAATAGGTTTTATGCAAAATGAGTTGAGAATCGAATAAAACGTGTCCCACGTCTGTAACTACACCCATTTCCGAGATATCTGACGAAATACGCAAAATTCGGTCTCTAATGAAAAATGTTTTCTGACGTACATTAATTTTATTTAATAAAAAACCCCGATTTTCAAACGGTTGTGTTTATCTCTTTTTAACCTATTTTACATCATTCTCTTCAGAATTAAATTCTCTAAAAGTTTTGTTTAAGACGTTTACGTGTTTGTTACCAATTTGACAAAGTTAATGTACTTCAAACCTAAGTCTGTATGTGTGTTTTTTGGAAAAAAATATCTCATGAACGGTTTAAGGGTATAACATACCTTGCGTAAAACAGCAAAAATATGCACTTCGTACTAACGTGTTTCGGACGCCGTTTTTCAACCTAAAAAGTTGTGAAACATCTTAAATTGATCTTAAAGGCTATGAGCTTTTGTCTTGAATCTCATAATTGAAAGAAATCGACGGCAACTCCTTTTAATCAACGGTTTAACTGAGTAAAAATTGATTGTTTTTATCCACTTTTTGGAAATTTTAAGCAATAATTTCCATTATTTAAGCTAACACGTAAAAAATATAAAGCCTTCTTTATAACTTAAAGTATAGTTTCCCAGATTATTAATTTATAAATAGAATCCGAAACACGTTAATACGAATGCATGTTTCAACGATTTTGCGGCTTGAGTCAGGCCTTTTTATTGAAATCATACTGTACACGCAGGAGTTTTTTTCAAGGTAAAGAAGAGCCTTAAGGGTCTGCTGTAGTGGCGGCCATCTTGGACTGTTATCCCATATGAGCAATGTTAAATTTCAAACCATTTCTTATTTAGTTTACTTTTTATCATAAAATTGTTTGTAAGGACTTTTTTTAAGCACAGTCACAATACGCATCCGTCTTGCAATTTACAATTTTTTAAATGCTTTTGATTTGTTATGTAATTGACATTTTGTAAGTACAAAGTTTGAATTTTTTTCTTAACACAATACAACATTAATAATGAAAAATAATTTGCAAGCCGGATCCGTAATTTTATGAAGAATATTCAGTTTTTTTTTAACACTCAATTACAAAATATATACTTATAAAATGGTTTGAAATGAGGCAATGTCAAAGCGTTCAGCTGCAAGAAATTGCACTGTTTAGATAGGGATACAGTGAGAAGCGGTTGCGTTTCCGGCTGCTTTCTCGTTTACTGAAGCAGACCCTTAAGGTAAATTCATGAAACTCAGCGTGAAAGTTTATCACAATAGTTAACACAAACGTGCAACATTTAATTTTGCTACAGTTATCCGCTTCAAGATAGCGGTGGTTCAAACTTTTCAAAGTTGAATATCTGAAAAACTAAAGATTTTACGAACTAATTTTAAGATACACAAAATGTAGACCGTTTAAAGACAAATCCAACAACGCCTGACGTTTTATCATCGTGAGGATAACTGAGAAAATGCAACAAATCTGGCTGAAAGTGGTTTTCCGTGATTAATGAAGAAATTCATACGATTGGTGTTATATAACTATCAAATGCGATGTAATAAAGAGGATTGTATTACTTTGTTAATGAAACGTAGTCGATGAAATTGGTCGAGGGATCTCACAACGGAGATCTAGCAATTATCACGTTCAAGCTCGCGGTTCAAATAATTGCATTGCTATATTCAAATTATACTGCAACAACTAACTCTCTCGGGATTTTTGTATGCATGTTATTTCGTTGCGTAATTTAACGCTTAAAGAATCCGCTTGAAAAGGTAAACGCAGGTTATGTGCGTCGTACTGTATGTGTATAAAACCTGGCAACCGCTTATGCGAATTAAATAAACGGTACCAAGAACTGGCACATACTTTCTCACAAACACATTTAAATTATTAAACAGACTCACTATGACTTCATAATTGTAGGTGGGGTAGAAGAGGTGATTTATTAAATTAGGAGATTAACTAATAAATATTATTATTATTATCTAGAGAGAAAACTATTCGATCGATTTCGAACAAATTTGCACCAAACATGTCAATTACGGCTTTATAGATGCACGAAAAAATGTTTTGAACATTTTTGAAAAACAACCCACTTTATGGCCAAAAACCCCCAAAATTAGTTATTATTATTATTAGCTAAACGATAATGTTTAAAAAGATGCGGTTTTTTGAATATGGTAGGGTAAATTAAAGGCTAAAAATAAGCAAAATTTTATCAAAATCGTTAGAGCCGTTTTTTTTATAAACAAATAATAACTGATTTTTTTGTGTTTTTTTTGCCAAAAAGGGGGTTGTTTTTCAAAACCGTTTTTCGTGCATCTATACAGGTGCATCTATGTCTGGTGCAAATTTGTTTGAAATCGATCGAATAGTTTTCGCTCTAGCTTTGTATACATACAGACATACATACAGATAGACATTTTGTAAAAACCACTTTTTTGGACTCAGGGGGTCCCAAAACGGATATTTCCACAAAAATCTCAACATCGATTTTTTTGCGAACACTATACTTTCTATATACTATAGTATAGTGAGAAAGTAAAATGTGTAACGTTTTAATTTGCTTTATTTCACACTGAAGTTGGCTGATATGGTAATGTAAGTTAACAGACATGATTGTGTTGCTAAGCTTTTGATCCGAACAGCTGTTTTATCTGTTATAGGGCTGAAAGTAAACCACCAAATTTTCACTATTTTACTTTTTAAAATAAAAATTTTGCAAAATCTCTTCTCAGTGTGCGTCTATGACAAAATAAGAATATATCTTTTAAGTTTTCGTATTTGTACCTTAAGTAGTTTTTGCTCCACGTTGATTCTAAGTGAGTCAGCCGTTTATTCAGGACAAAGAATCTTATATTTATATACTGTATATATATATAGATTTCATTGTATAGCAATTTAAAAAAAATATTTATTTTCATTCTGCGTCTATAAGGCCTCTTAAATTTCCATTAATAATTGTATTTAAGTTCACATTAGTTTACGTTTATTCGTGTTCACACTATTCTGTTAAGTAAATATTATATTTATAATAATATAATATAATATTTACTTAAATTGACTCAATGGAGAATACAAATTTCTTCCTTTAAAAAACCGAGTTTTCTCCCTGGTATTTTTCGTATCCTCCTATATAATGACGATTCGGATGAAACTGTATAATAAATTGCATTACAATATTATAAATATCTACAAAAGTCCAAATTCATAAGAATAAAATCTAAAATATATTTAGGTAGAGTAATAGTTTTGGACTAGACGTTGTTACAGATATACTTTCTCTATCTATAATTTATTTACAAGAAATTAACAAAGATTTTGTTTTTGCCTACATCACTTTAAAACATATATATTTTTATTCATATTTATTTTTGAGTAGGGCTTTATTCTTCACCTTGCAAATATAGGGCAGTTCCACAAAGGCAGGCCACCATAAAGCCAATATTAAGTTGCAATACTCTTATTTAAAGGATATATTAAAAAAATCTATACTTTTTGTTAAACACAGGTCTCTCACACATATTCAAAACAAACGGATGTATTATTTTTGTCTAGAATTCCTCCGCGACGAAGTTAATGTGATAATCACCAGAGTGCAGAGTAAACACTCGAATAGGAACATAAATTCAGTGCGTACATGTTTCCGCAATAAAGCAGATTGTTTTGCCATGAATAATCTAAATTTTTTGAAATAACTTTTTCTTTAAAGGTACTTAAATTCTGAATGTGGTACTTTTGGCATTTCTGAAAAAAATCTAAAACTTTGATTTTGAGCGAAGCCAAAGTTCAAATTTAGTTGAAACAAATTAAAAAAAGAAAAAAAGACTGTTCCAACCTTTAAAATGAGATATTCAGAATAACGTTCTAATCATTATTACTCGAGTAATCTTGTTACGCGTTTACCATTGATCTTATGGGCGTTATCCAATCCAAAATGACCGTCAGGTCGGCCGTGCCTTAATGTGCAGTACAAATACAATTCATATTTATTTGTAGGCACTTTTTTTAATGCCAATTGATTTTCAACCAAATAAAAAGAAGTCATTTTTGTTTTATAAGGTTGATTTTTTATAAGGTTGATTGAAATTCGGAATAGTTTGACTGATTTTATTGATTTGTAGATTGTTTAATATTTATGTTTTGCAACAAAAATAGCAATAAAAAAAGCCTCAATGGAGATTCAATATTAAAAGTCGATTGTTTTCGTACGTTAAGTAAGATTAAATCTCGCCCAAGTGACGACTAGAAAGCAACGGCAATATCACTTGTTCTACAAGCTCATAAAGTCTTCTTCATGACTTTTATACGACCACTAAACTTGTTAAGCTACCGTAATGCACTTGAAAATAGACAGTTTTGCGAAAAAACATTGCTTGAATGATAATCCGTCAATATTTTGACATGAAATGTCGTCTAAAATAGCTTTTACAAGAAAATAAAATATATAATAGAGTATTTACCTAATGGTGTGTGAACGTTAAACTATGCTCGTGTAAAAAAAAATTAACAAATCTCTTCAGTTTGCTTTTATTTTTTAATCAAGTACAGTACATATAATAAATAAAGTTATTGTTATTGGGGTTGGTAGTGTCCAATGCGATCTCTATCTTGCATTACCTTAATCGTCATTTACATGAAAATGAGTATGCAATAATCTGTTTGCACTGGATTCACCCTGGGTCGTCGCCGGGATTGGTAAGCACGGGCGGAGAAATGCATAAGTAAATAACTGTTTTTATATTTAAATATTTATGAAACCTAAAACTAAAAAAGTTTACACGAGACAATAGGTATCATTAGACTATTATTTGGTGAAAAAGTTTAAAGACATTTATTTTCAAGACTAAGTTCATGATCAGACTCCAGACGCAATAATCCATTGCAACAGTCATCCTCCAAGAAGAAATAAACTACACAATAGATTAGAGATTTGTTGTATTCCTTTGGCTATTGGTCAGGTTCTATGAATCTTGTTAGCGAATTTCCATAGGGAAGATAAGCTATTGCAGTGACCCTTATGGTGAGACCTAAGGTCGGGAGTGGTCAATAAGCACCGATTATGGTCCCTAGAACTCGTTTTGGGATGTCATTAAAACGTGTATATATGTGTATGTGTATCACGTTTTTTGATCGGAAGTAACTATTTGTTTAGATGTTTCGTACCAATGAATTTTTTATTCAGCACATTTTGTTTTTTTACACGACCTTTTAGTTTGCTTGGCTCTCCCAATATCGATCAAAACGTAAAACACCATAAAAGTACCCGGTTCAAATACAAGAAAGGGGATTTTATCGAAGGGGCATGTATTGATCCGAGGCCGACGGCCGAGTTTGTACCTGCGAGCGAAGCGAAGGAGCGCGAGAATCGAAGCTGGAGGCTTAAGTGCAAGCAAATTCTACTAATATATTTCGTACACATAGGTAGCTATTTAGCCCCTTCGTGATTACATCAATTTCCCAAATAGTTGGTTGAAACTCTAAAACGTATAAACTTAACTTTGGAAATTCGCTCAACTCACGAATTATTATACCAGCAGTGTCCCTTGTAGAGTGATGCACAAACAACAAGTTTGGTTCCTTACCCGGCCAGAGTTAAAATGTTTTCCCTCGAAAGCCTTTAACCACTTTTATCTATCTTTGGCCACAGTATCCACCCATCGTTCTAGCTTCTATTTAAACAACACCTATCAAGTCCCTTAGCCCCAGCGTTCTATATTACTGTATTTCTCAACTTATATGAACTATCCGCTGCAAGGTCTTTGTAAGGTCTAATTTACTCCCAAAATACGCCCTCTTTTTGTGCTCATTCAGCAACTCTTGTTTACCAGCAGTGTTCCTTGTATAGTGATGTACAAACAACGTCTTTGGTTCATAAGCACCCGACCAGAGTTAAAAATGTTTTCCCTCGAAAGCCTTTAACAACTTTTCTCTATATTTGGCCACAATGTCCACCCATCGTTCTAGCTTCTATTTAAACAACACCTATCAAGTCCCTTAGCCTCAGCGTTCTACATTCTTTCTCAACTTAAACGAACTATCCGCCGCAAAGTCTTTGTCAGGTCTAATTTACACCAAAAATACGTCCTCTAATTGCTCATTAGCTCATGACTTTTTTATGCTCCTTCATCAGTTATTCCACTATTTGACGCTTGAGTCTCACTCTCCATATGTATCCACACGCAACTGTATCCTTCACGATACATATCCTTTTTCAACTTCCTTGTTTCAAACGTTCTTAATATTTAATGCAGACACCAAACACCCACCTTGGTAGTGCTTACAATCACCAACTCATCAAATTCTACCACAGAATCCAACAGCTGATCCATCCAGATGAGTCAAAAGAAAAATATTTACTGTCATACTTATTAGCAATGTTTACTTTCCGGATATTCCAAACAGCTTTACGACGTGCGTTGAATAAAGCAGACATCTTTTAAATGGCATAAAAAAATAGGGTCAGTTGTTTTGTAAACAGTACTGTAAATAGGCGCAGAGCTCCAATGTAATTAACTCCAAGCTTATCAAGTGTCCGACCACAGGGAATACTACTGTCGTGTTGATTTTACTGTTCCTGATTGCAGTCCTAAATCGATAGGAGTCTGTAGGTATTTTATTTATTCATTTAAAATTACGTAAGAGGGTGGCGGTAAAGATATCAGATATCCACAATGCTAATATTAACAGGTAATGAATACAGCCACGACTCCGACGTAATGCAATTTATTAGATCAATCTACGCTTTAGTGGAGGTAAATCAGTTTATCATTCATGCAGTTGTAAAGAAGGAAAAGACATGCATGCATTAGTAGTCCAGTCGGGGTGTAGAGGACATGAAGAGGGGGCAGCATTTGACTGTGGAAATTTGTTGGGGGTTCTTAGGAGGTAAACATTTTAAAAATCGCCGTCCCTAACCCTGCCGCTTTATGGGGGAGGGGGTGGAAAGATACATTTTTTGGTCAGTCGATGACCACCTTTTTACAAAAGGGAAGGTTTCCTCTTCTCTCGTGATAGAGCATTTTTGTAATTAATTAATAGTTTTCTCATATTTTCACTCACGAAAATCACTTACACTCATTCTTACATTATTTACAAAATTGCTTAATTTTATATGTAGACCTACACAACTTAATTATAAAATAGGATCAACTAATAAAACATTAAACAATCAAATCATTGGTAATTTAAAAATATTTTAAAAATCTATAAAAAGTTCAAAATTTGACATAATATAATCTCCAAGCGACACTTATATTTGACATATTATGAAACAATTAAGGGAGACTTACCACTAACTCCTTAGATTTATTTTAAAACCTTAGGTGTAAACAGACAATATACAAAGTATGAATAACGAAAATAATCAAAGTATGGTTTTGTACCCAAAATAACGAAATTTAGCATTCAATTTCAAATTGTCGTAATTTTTTACCTGTTGAAGATAAATAAAAAAAAAAAAATACTTTTGAAGGAAATATAAATTTCTACAACTTCCTTTCAGTCGACTTTTCTGTAAAAAGAAAGGATGAGGAGTTAAACAGTGAAAATTGACGATAAACGTGAGGCGAATATAAATTTATCGGAAATTGTCGATTTTTGATAGCGAATATCTCGAAAACTAGATATGAAAACAATTAATAGAAACAATCTTGATGGAAATATTATCAGCTTTAATTTTTAATAAAACAAATTTTCTGTACGACGAAGTGAAAATCCGGAAACAGGTTTCCACCCTCTTCCCCCATGAAGCGGCAGAGGTAGATGAGGGGACTTTTAGTGTGTTTACCTATTAATTACCCCAACACATTTCCAACGTCAAATTTCCCCCCCTCTCCTTGGGATCTCGGAAACTATATAAGTTACAACAAACTTTAAATGGGGGACCTTCTCTACTTTTTTCCTTGCATTAAAAATACAATATTAAAATTTCCAAAAACTCCGCCATTTTTCCAATATGGAGGCCAACTTTATTTTTTCAAATTGTAACTTTTATAGTTTCCGAGATCCCAATGGTGGCCATCTTGAGTTGATCACCTTGTATATAATTAACTTCCATGTACAATTTTTTTTTAACTCTGCATATTTCAAAGTGTATATTGACTGGTTTTTAAAACTCGGAACTTAGGGTGCGTTCACAAAGAAAGCTGGTTGCAAGCGCTTGCTAACAAGCACTGGCCGGCGCTGACCGGCGCGAGAAAAAGTTTTCATTTTATCAAGTTTGTGCGTTCAGAGACAACGCTTGTTCCGACTTGCAAGCGCCTGCTAAAGCGCTGACCGGCAAGCAAGAACTTTTGATACTTGTTTTCCGGCGCTGGTAGCAATCAAGTCGCTGACAACTCGCAGTGAAGACTACATTTTTTATCTTATAATGCTTTTTTTAAATTATTTGTATATAATTATTATATGGTAAATGGTTATTAAAACAAATAGTTTCAAACATATTAAAGACTTAGCTCATACAAATAACTAGCCGTTCTTCCGAATGAATTGGTTGCTTTTGCCAGTTTCCCCAGGATTTATCCAAAGTAGTTTAAATTTTATTGAGGATATAATTTAATGTGCTCGACTCCATTCTCAATATAAGAAAAAAACCTTAAGTTGTCCAATTTTAATTGAGGAAACAGATGGTGGTAATCACCAAATCTTCCTCTTCCTCGGTTAATTTAATGTATAACACCGATTCTCTTTCGGTGCACTTTAAAATATACATTTTGAAGCAAAAATAATTCTTCACCGCTTGAGGAAATCATTCTCGGAATGAAATTTGCAAGCTTTTGTTGTGAACACCCAAAACTATTTACAAGGGCTTGCAAGCGCTGGGAGTAAGCGCCTAGAAACAAGTAACTTGCAACCAGCTTTCTTTGTGAACGCACCCTTATTTATTTTATCTTTAAGATTTTTTGAAAATTTGAGTAAATCTTGACTTTAATTGTCCCAAATGTAAAATGATATAAAAACAAAGGCCAAATATGATTTCTGACAATGATACCACAATTTTAATCATGGGTTTATGGTTTATATAGGTAGGTACTGTACAATGAGTTGGGGATAAAATAAATTAAACTAAACATTCTACAAAAGTAATAAACATTTATTTTGAAAATTTCACGCTTAATGTTTACCACAAGAACCAAGTCGATAGCTCTATTTGGTAACTAACAATAGATCGATCTATCTTCTTCCAAGATTTAGGCCAAAGTTACCCCAGTTGACGGTCCTTTATTTTTGGTAGATTTATCTAGAAGTTGTGAGCAAAATTTCGTATAATGTTATCGACGTTTAAATACACTCATTGGTAATTAATTATATTAATTAGATTTTCTCGTATACATTATACATGTGTTGAACATTTTTCACTTTATTGGGGCCAAACTACTATGTAAGGAGAAACACACAAAGACGACAAAGTTGAGTTGTTAGTCCGTTAATGACTTAACCCATTAGATAAGAAATGTTATCGATTTAAAGCTAATAGAAAGTTTGCAACATTCTAAACATTTTAATCGTGGTTGAGGTTACAAAATATAGTTGACAAAGATGAATAGCAATGTTAAAATAATACATTTTAACATACTAGGCATATAAAAAGGTTGAAATATTGGAGAAAAAAATCAAGGTTGAGGCGTTTTCGAAAGTATAGGAAAAGTATATTGAAAAATAACAATAATAATATTAAATTTCTAAAGTGCGAGTTCTAACCCTACTTTCAGAATCCAGGGCACGCTACCCCGATTCAAGTGTCTCTATCCTTATCACAACTATGGGATAATCAATTGTAATTTCCGTGAACAATATCAGAGAATACAATAATCTGTTTGCATTTGCTTCACCGCTCTTGCAGAAGGGTAGCAATGGCGATGCCAGGAATCACTGAGGGAATTGGTGAACTAAGCAAACAGGGGTCGTAGCCATCTAGTTTTTCATAAATTCAAAACTCAATTTTGGGATTTTAAAGTTTGGTACCTTAAAAATAAATAAGGGGCGTTTCAAAATTATATCAGGGTTTTAAGGCTTTGTAGTATTTATTAGTTTTCATTTGGTAGCTTGTAGTTCTATGCGCATGGACTGTTTCTTTTGTCTTCCGATAGAAATCACTTGTAGCAAAGATGACGATTAGTGAACAGAAAGCGTTTCTTGTTTTACAGTTTGCAAGAACTGATAGTTTCCATTTAGTAGCTTGTAGTTCTATGCGCATGGACTGTTTCTTTTGTCTTCCGATAGAAATCACTTGTAGCAAAGATGACGACTAGTGAACAGAAAGCGTTTCTTGTTTTACAGTTTGCAAGAACTGAATCTGTAGTGACAGTGCAACGTGCGTTCCGTAGTTCAAATGTAATCCTCTAAGTGATAATAACATTCGTAGATGGTATTATCAGTTTGAAGACACCGGCTATTTTTGAAAAGGGAATAGTACGAGAAGACCAAAAGTGACTGAAAAACGCGTTGAAATGAGAGAGTCTTTCACGTATAGCTCCAAGAAATCAGTTCGTAAGGCTGGTAGTCGTGAATTAGCAATTCCAGTGACGTCTGTGTGGAGAGTTTTAAGGAGACGGTCACAACTATGTCCTTATCGTTTGCTTTGCAGTTGTTACAAGCTCTATAGACTACGATTTACGTGCCGACTTTGCAAACGATATGTTGCTGTATGACGAAGAAGGTTATCTGGATCGTGTCTTCTTCAGTGATGAATCGATATTTCACCTAAGTGGATATGTGAACACTCATAATGTGCGCATTTGGTGGGTCAACAAATCAACACGAGATGGTGGTTGCAACGAGTCTCCCATAAATTTAATGTTTTTTTGTGCCATATCCCGGCGGAAGGTTTATGGGCTTTTATTTTTGCTGAAGCAAATGTAACTGGTGTTTTATATCCTGATCTGCTACAACTAAGGTTCTTTCCTCAATTGGAAAAAGCTGAACCACAAAACTTTGCATAGGTATAACACAGTAGACGCTTGGTTAAACGACGTTGTAGTCGAACGCTGGGTTGGCCGCAAGGGGCTGGATGGCACAGCTTGTTTCGCATGACCTTCACGTTCACACGATCTGACGCCATGCGATTTTTACCTTTGGGGGTTCATAAAGGACCAGCTGACCTACCCGACTTAACAGGATTGAAGCAGTTGTTGCAACAATTACTCCACACAGAAGGAACAAGGTTGGGACGAAATCGACTATCGACTCGATGTGTGCCGTGTGACTAATGTTACTCACATTGACCATTTGTATGAAAAACTGTCTTTCGTTTGATGTATAATTCTAAGTTATCGTGGGGTAACGTTTTAAATGTTTTCTTTAAGGATACTGAAGATATTTCAAGATATTTAATGATGAGGTTTTCAAGAATTTTCGAAAATGCTGCAGGTAAATTTCCGAAAAATCCATACCGTTAAAGACTGCCCACTAATATAATTCTGAGAAATACTCTGGTGGATCCAAACATATATGCACATTTGATATTTTCAATCTTGCTGTGTTTGTTAGCCGTTGCGTCATTTCACAATCTCCTCCACTGAAATATAACTTAATATCGTCTAGGTTATTGTCAATGGTTATATAAAGCGTTGATGAGTTAGTGTTTTGAATGTGTGGTAAAACATTCGGGAAGGGCAGTACAAACCCTTAGCATTTGAGTTTTTAATTCGAAAAGCATCAATGGATTATCATCGTCTGAAAATCATTTTTTCGTATTTAAATTACACAAACATCTGTGGTCTTCGAGAACTCCGAACTCGAACTTCGTCAGTCGAAGTAAGCTTACCTCTCAGCTACAAGGACACACGTCACAAATAAGGGAATATGCTAAAAATGGTAAAAAATTCAATTTTTCGAATTTTGTTTGTTAATTTGTTCTACCTGTCTTCCTGGCACAAGAAAAATACAATAAATGTCATGATTCACCTGTATTTATACGAGAAAAGCGCATACGTTCTGGAACTTTTCTTATTTTGGCCTATTTTGTTGTTGGAAATTTTACTGTGACATATTGCTGGTACATGTAGGCCATGTACAGATTAAATTAAAGGACTTGTGATTTATAAGCGTTTTAAACTTTAATTATCCAGTAATTTCTGTGTCAAAGCAGTGTACTAGACAAACTGTACTTCAATCGCTGTTTCCCCCAAAGTTTGAAATTCCTTTTTTTAGACAAAAATTTATATGTCTGAATGATTATTTGTACTTCAAGACTGGCAGTTTTACCACTTATTCTGTAGGTGTTTTTATTTTCATATTTAAGGTAAATCTATGTTTGTAAGTAGCTTAGAAAAATAGTGCACAAAAGGTAAATTAAAAAGGGAAACAATTTGAATACTCCCGACCTCAGGTCTCACCCCTTAGAAATTCGCTAATAATACACTTTTTAAAAACGACCCTTTTCGGTGTGTAACACTACCCTAATAATTTCTTCGCAAAGCTTGGAAAAGTTTTGCATTTTTCAAATGGACGAAGTCGTAAACTGTTGTAATACAGTAATTAGTTCTCTAACTATATTTTTTTAACAAATTATCAAATTCATATTACGTTTAATCGTCTGCAAGTAGGTTAAAGAGAGAATGCTGTTTGTGAAATAATAGCTTTATGCATAGTTCATAGTTTTCAGATACAACATTTTTTTGTATAACGTTATTGTTATAATGATTGATTTTGATTACACATTCCTAATAATTGTACACATTATTACATTATAACAATAATCAATTGCATAACTTAAGTTATTCCTATCCATATTTTTTTTAAATAGTAATAAATCATTACGACTGTAATGTAAGTGTATTATACCGGGTGTCCATAATGTCCCAACTCCCCTCTTCACTTTGGAACAAGTCGAAATAAATAAATGAACTACGGGGTATCTTCATATGGCAAAGAGAGATGAATTTTGGTGTAATCGACCATTTCACCCCTTACTCCGCCATTTTCGATAGGGTTAAGATTCTAATTTGTGCCATTCTTCTTCATTTATCAAGCTCTTTAAAATGAGGTATCACTTGATGGGGGGTTTGTATTTAATATTTTTGAATTACCCTCTCAACCCCCCATTTTGGGGTGAGGAGAGAAATGGTGGTTACACCAAAATTCAACTCCCTTTGTCATATAAATCCAAATCAGTGTTAAATCGCATTCATAATTATTATTTTTAATATTTATTCCTGTAACGAAACTATTATTGTTACTTCGCTAAACTGATGGATTCCATTCGCTTCCAAAGCAGCTAAAACTAAATGAGTCCTACTCCTTGTTTAGACATCATTATTAGCGAATTTCCTTTGGAAAAATGAGCTATTGCAGAAACTTTTACGGTGAGACCAAAGGTCGGAAGTAGTAAATGAGCACCGATCATGATTCCCAGAACATGTTTTGAGGTGTTATTAAAAATTATATATATATATATGTGTGTTCGCACTCTAGTGGCCGGAGTTTAAGTCCGACTTCGTTTTAATTTGGTACACAAGTTGGTTTTCTAATAGGCTTGGACGAGTTCTTTAGCCAAAATAATCCAGCAACCGGAAGTACGTTTTTTGACAGGAAAAGTAAATTTGCTTTAGAATTTTCGTACTAGAATGAATTTATTTTGGATTTTATCTTAAAAAATAAATATATATGAGATTATTCTGCACATTTTGCTTTTTACACGATTTTATAAACCGTCAGGTCCCCCCAAAGTTGATCAAAACGTAAAATACCATACAAATTCTCTAAAAAGCGAGTTGCTCACTGCGAGCGAAGCGAAGCAGTCCACACACAGAGAGCGTAAAGTCGCAAAGAGCACTCCACAATCCTAGGCCACAAGATAAAGGTGTAAATGCACCGAACGAGTGTTTCCGCTGAGGTGCAAATAAATTCTACTACATTCAGCGCCTTCGTGAATAGACCAATTTCCAAAATAGTTGATATTCTAAAACTCACAAACTTAATTTTGGAAATTCGCTGAACTCACGTTAGCGTTACAGCTGTGTGATCGAGTTATTTTATATTTTCCATCCTAGAATAGTTTTTTTTAAAGAAAAACTAGGAAAAAGTATTTACCAGTGAACGATTTTTTAAACAGGAACAGTATTTTTTTAGATTACCCCAAACAACAAAATTAACCACTTCAGTATACAAGTGTATTAATTAATTATACCATGTGGGAAGTAGTTCTAGAACATATACCAAAGGATAAAGATCAAACCACTTACAGAAGGAGGAAATTTAACACTTTCATAATAATAGCTTTAACATACATTCGTCTAGCCAGATATGCAACTAGAGATGTTTGTTTATCACATTGTCACTAGGACTAAGCACCGAGTTATAAATAAAGATGTTGTTCCTTCAATCTACAAAACAAACACTTTCTACAACCATTCCGTTATTAAGCCTC
The DNA here is from genome assembly GCA_018207615.1 of Philaenus spumarius. Lineage (NCBI taxonomy): Eukaryota > Metazoa > Arthropoda > Insecta > Hemiptera > Aphrophoridae > Philaenus > Philaenus spumarius. Next base: position 201,002 of record JAGFPH010000265.1, on the reverse strand, counting down.
GGTAATACAACCTTCCAAGTGGCAGAGCTCTACATTACTTGAGTAGCATTTCATTCTTCCGTTTGCAAATATAGGGCAGTTTCATAAAGGCAGGTCACCCAAAAGCCCAAATTATGATGCAATACCCTTATTTACAGGATATATTGAAAAATCTAAATATTTTATTAAACACAGCTCTCTCACACATATTCAAAACAAACGGATATACGATTTTTTCTGGTATTCCTCCGCGACGAAGTTAATGTGATAACCACCAGAGTGCAGAGTAAACACTCGAGTAGTAACATAAATTTGGGTGGACATGCTTTCACAATAAAGCAGATTTTTCCGCCATGAATAATCCAAAATTTTTGAAATGCTTTTACTTTTAAGGCACTTATTTTAGAGAAAAAACAAAAAGGATCAACAGACGTGAGTACTCACATGCAATATAATATAATTACTTATTTTACATTGTTGATATTTGTATTATTAAAAGAAAAAACATCGAAAATTTTATTTTGAGCTAAGTCAAAGATCAAATTTAGTTAAAAACAAATTTAAAAAAACTTAAAACAGAACCACACTTGGACTATCCTAACCTTTAAATGAGATATTCAGAATAAGTTTCTGATAATTATTACTCAAGTGATATTGTTACGCGTTTAACATTGCTCTTACGAGCGTTTAAATCCAAAATGGCCGTTAGGTCTGCCGAACCTTAACTGGAACAATTTACAAAATATGACGAACAAAGCGAAGATTTTTCTTATTTAACTCGTGTAGTCAATCGAAAGAAATGATTACCTCAATTTGACGCACACGTAATTTTATCCAAATAATAATTCTGAGTTTCTTTTAGATATTCCTGTAGTGCAACCATTACTAACATTTTATGTTCTCAGAAAATATAATACATCTCTTTGTACAGCCTTTTGTCTTAGATAATATTATCTCTAAAGAGTAATATACAATATCCGAATATGTGTCGACTTTGGAAGTCAGAAAGATGTTCACTGTAGTAGGCTGAGAAAGTCGTTGATAACATGTGCGCCGATGACTCGGCTGCGTAGTGGGGGAACGTGTTACTACTTTTTACTGCTTAACATAGCAACCAGTTGTATGAACATATACTACTACTATGTTACTAAAGCTTCTGTTAGTCTTAAGGATGGATAAAATATATTCTGCTAATAAAATGATCACTAGGTGACTCCATTAGTTAAATTTACATGAAAACAGGTCCGTGTTGATAGTGTTCAACGACATAATAAATTATAAGAATTACATAGTATTTTATTTTTATTTTCTACAGAAATAAAGAATACTGGAAAATTATTTAGATTTTTTAAAACGATTTTAACCTTTTTTGGTGATAATTTTCGATGTGTACTTACGAAGAAACATTCGATTAATTTGTCGCTAAATTTCGGTTAAACGGACAAGCAGACAGTGAGTAACGGTGCAATTTATATTTACCTCGCTTAATGGATAAATGCTCCAAATGAGTCAACTGTCCAGAATGAGAATTTATCCAAATACTTGATCACGCCGATTATATTTACATAACAGACCTATCAGTGTAGAGAATTAAATGGTAAAATAATAATTGTATTGACATTGTCCAGTAAACATTAATGTAAACACAATAGAACAAATCGAGCAGAAAGAACTCAAGGCCTGCAATGAGTTGCGAGCCAATGAAAACATTGCATTTAGAAACACACTTTGCAAAGACTTTAGTAAACATTGACAAGTCCAGGCCTTTTGAAACTTTAATGAAAATAAAAGCCTTTCAACACACATTTTGATATTTATTAATTAAAATTTCACCTTGTGGCTCATAGCAGCTGCTGCATTTACCTCAGTGAACTTGTTGTTTTGTTTTTTTGTACCTAGAAAGAAATGTTACTACTCATTACTTTCTGTGTAGTTAGTTACTAGTTACTACTCAACGTTTGCATTCGGAGGATGCTGGGTGATGGCACCCAGACCGTTAATATCGTGTTAGCATTTATCCATCATTTCAATGTGATTGCTAACGTTTAAAAATACTTGTCCTTTTATCCTAACTACATATTTTACTTACCATAAATGCCATGTTTAGATTATTACCTTGATATTTAGTTTTAATGAGCGTTTTATTCATTTTTATGTAACAGGAACCTTTACAGCCTTGTAACAAGTGGTTATTGTTTAATTAATTATTGTTGTTATTTTATCGTTACTGTTTTAGTAGTTTGTGTAAATTAAATGTTTAATTTTGTACCTGTGAGAGGTTGCAGGTATCTCAATTTACTTATTAAATTTACGAGCATTAAGTAAATGCTCTTCAACTTCAGGTAATGATAAAACAGATATTGGTTTCCGCCTTAAAAAAAAGTTACTACTCAACTATTAAATGTTGTATATTTTATCAGTTTCTTTAAAATGCTTACTAGCTTGAATCATAAAGAAACAAAGACCAAGAGTTTATATAAAATCTTTCTCTAGGCTCGGCAGACCTAAGGGCCATTTTGGATTTCAACGCCCATAAGAACAATGTTAAACGCGTAACAAGATTAAGCGAGTAATAATTTTCAGAAAATTATTCTGAATACCTCATTATAAAGGTTGGGGCAATCCGAATTTGGTTCTGTTTTTAGTTTTTTAAATTTGTTTTTAACTAAGCTTGATCTTTGACTCGGCTCAAAATCAAAGTTTTGGATGTCTTTCTTTTTTCAATAATGCAAATATCAAAAATGTAAATAGATCTTCACATTCAAAATTTAAGTAGGCCTACCTTTCAAGTAAAAGTGATTAAACATTTTTTTATTATTCATGGCGAAAAATCTGCTTTATAGTGGAGCATGTCCTCGCCGAATGTATGTTCCTACTCGTGTTCCTGCACTATGGTGGTTATCACATTAACTTACTAGATGGTGGTCGCGGAGGAATACTAGAAAAAATAATATACACGTTGGTTTTGAATATGTAAGAGAGGGCGGTGTTTAATAAAATGTATAGATGTTTCAATATATTCTGTAAATAAGGGCATTGCAACTTAATATTGGCTTTAGGGTGACCCACCTTTTACGAAACTGCCTTATATTTGCAAGCGGAAGAATGAAGCGCTACCCAAAACTAGTAGTGTAGAGCTCTGCCACTTGGAGGGCTGTAGTCAACTCAGTAATATTATTTCTCTACTACCGAGCCCTAAATACGAGTAAGCAGTAGATAGCACTGATTATGGAAACGTAAACTAGAGAGTGCGCGTGTGAAGGGACACTAATCACTTAGTAGCGTCCTTCCCGTACCTGCCAGACTATAGATAGGCGGTATGAGAGTTATTGTGAGAGGCTATCTAGCGTAGCTAGAGTGGCTTCAAATGACATAGCTTGAAACGTTGCTCCGTTTCTAGTAGTTGGAACTAATTAAATTTACCCACTGGAAATGTGAAAAATTCGATGTAAAAGTGGATAGTGCAATTTTTAAGTGGTGGTACTCTGTCTTTTTATGCGCAGTAGCGAAGGAGGGGTAAGTTGATTGTTAATGTCTCTGACGTGAACATGTATATTTGAAATGTAAAACTTTAGTTATGCCTTGTGCCTCCTGTATATAGCACATTGCATATTTTTAATCTTTTTGTTATAATCTATATACAGTACATGTAAGAACAACAGTGTTTAATTTGTATTATTAACCAATTAGCAAAGTTCACTAACATATAACATTCAGGTCAAGTAATAGTTAAGTGCCTGTTAATCATTCCCTCACTCAGCAGCGTCGCTATGAGGGTGGAGCAAGGGGGCGACAGAGCTCCCCAATAATTTCAAAATCCATAAAGTTGGGAAATTTGAGATTCAAAAAATCTTAGGATTGTGATATTGGGATTAAACTGAACGCAAAAACATTCACAAACTCAAACTTTTGGTTTGGTAGGAGCCAGGCTATATTAGCTTTACAAACTGCATAAGTATGTTAATAATGCAAATTTTACATACATTCAACACTGATTTGGATTTATAAGTAATTACAGTGGCTGTGTTATATAATAGGCTTAAATTATTTCTAACAATAAACAAACAAAAATATGGATAGGAATATCTTATGAAATTGATAGCTGTAACAAGGTTAAGTGAACAATTATTAGGATGTGTAAACAAAATCAATCATTATACATTTTATTATTATTACTTATTCGGACATTTGCCATCATTTGTGTGTTAAATAATCAAACACGACGTTTCGGGAATACAAATCAATTCCCGTTCTCAAGTGACTAAAACTAACGGTACATAAACCTAGGCAACTAGGCCTATGTAAGGGTGAACAAAATAAAACTACAATTATTACTAACCTTAAATATCTACATGATGGATCTCAGAGATAAGACTGAGAAGTCAAACACAACAACCACAGACACAACACAATTCATGCACTGAGCACACGCAATTGATGGCAAACGTCTAGCTTGCTGGCTAGAAAAAGACTGACAATAGGTCAGAGTATTCAGGCGTGGCCAACAGGAAGGGGTGGTTTCCTATTGTTTCTACATGTTCAAGTGTTTCGCTCGGGAACGGGTTATAACACCACGTGGTGATTCTACTGGTAAAAGTTCAGTATTTTTATTAGACGGTAACATTTCTGTTTTATTATTAATATGGTTATTATAATCAAGTTTTACTTCTTTTTTTAATAATGGGAGCCATAGTGGCCTAACTTCAATGCTTGTTTGGCTGATAGGGTTGTCCGCTAATTTTATATATGAGGCTTCAATTATTTAAGGTTAGTAATAATTGTAGTTTTATTTTGTTCACCCTTACATAGGCCTAGTTGCCTAGGTTTATGTACCGTTAGTTTTAGTCACTTGAGAACGGGAGTTGATTTGTATTCCCGAAACGTCGTGTTTGATTATTTAACACACAAATGATGGCAAATGTCCGAATAAGTAATAATAATAAAATTTAACATCCATCATTAACAAACAATAACTTTAAACATTATATATTGTTGTATAACAATAACATTGTAAAAAAATGTTTGTATGTGAAAACTATGAATTATGCATAGAGCTATTATTTTACAAATGGCTTCTTTTTTTAACCTACTTGCAGACGATTAAACGTAATATGAGTTTGATAATTACTTAAAAATTCAGTTAGAGAGCTAGTGACAACCAGTTCACGAGTTCACCCGTTAAAAATACAAAACTCTTCCAAGATTTGCGAAGAAATCATTAATTTAATTTAAACCTCATTGTAGCTGAGGTTAGCTTTCTTCAACTGACGTAATTCGAGGTTCTCGGTTCGATGCCAGAAGAAGACCAAAGATGTTTGTGTAGTTTAAATACGAATAAGTTTATGATAATCCATTGATGCTTTTTGAATTAAAAACTCACGTGACAAGCTTCTCGCTGTCTTGCCTTCTCAAATGTTTTACCAAAATTAAAACACTAACTCATCAACGCTTCATATAAGGTCTAACCATTAACAATGACCATTAGACGAGTACCATCTCCTGGGAATTTGCTGACCTGCAGATGAGCACATTATGAGTATTCACATGTCCACTTAGGTGAAATGTCGATTCATCACTGAAGACGACACGATCCAGAAAATCTCTATCGTCATGCAGCAACATATCGTTTGCAAAGTTGGCACGTAACCCGTAGTCTTTAGAGCTTGTAACAACTGCAGACGATAAGGACGTAGTTGTGACCGTCTCCTTAAAACTCTCCACACAGACGTCACTGGAATTGCTAATTCACGACTACTAGCCTTCCGAACTGATTTCTTGGGGCTACGCGTGGAAGACTCTCTCACTCATTCAACACTTTCTTCAGTCACTCTTGGTCGTCCCGTACCCTCCCTTTGCAAAAAATCCCAGTGTCTTTAAACCGATGATACTATCTGCGGATGTTATTACCACTTGGAGGATTACATTTGTACTTATACGGAACGTACGATACACTGTAACCATATTCAGTCCTTGCAAACTGTAAAACACAAAAAGCTTTCTGTTCACTAGTCGCCATCTTTGCTGCAAGCTCTGTCTGATTGAAGAAATAAGAAACAATGCATGCGCACAGGTGTACCAACAGAACTGATTAATTTGCTCTTTCATTTGATGTATTATTTATAACTATAAGTTAAATAGTACTAAGTTAAATACAGTACTAAAAAGCCTTGAATCACCGATATTCATTTTGAAATACCCGGTATATGCTCATGATGTAAATGTGATTATGACGTATAAGGATTTCGCCTTCAAGGGAAAGAAATATTGCCTAAACATGCCTACGATGAAAACCAAATGTAAAAGTAAACATCGCGACAAATGTAAATCCCCGAGATGATTATTCCAATTTCAAAATAAAGTTTTTTTAAATACAACTCCCAAAATCTTGCATCTTGTCTTCAGAAATCTGCATCTTTTTAAAGACTCTTTAGGCCTATGTGATTTGTTGCTTCATAGCACTCACCGCTAACCCACCTCCAACGGGCCTCATACTATTATTATTTTTAATCATAGATTAATTATTAATCAATGATTAAATTATGGCATAAGAAAAAAACCTGTTTTTCTCCCGAGTTAAATTGTGTTGTTACGTAATTTTGAGCAACAAATATACAATATGTTTTTATGTAAATACTGTTGTTACAATTAAAATCATAGAATAATAAACACAGATAGTAAAACGCTGTATGTTTTCTCTATGGTAATAAATAGTAAGTCAGAAGATAATGTTCGTCCGGTTCAGAATTAGGAAATTATATTTTAACTACATACAAAATCTGTAAGCTTTCTAATTGTAAGGAAAGTACGAAAACTGAAGATGTTATATTTAAAGTAGTTGAACATTCAATATCTAAATGCGACCTGAACAATACAAATACGTGATATTTACCTATAAGTATAAGTATCTTTTTGGATCTCTTTAAAAAAGCGAAATCAAAAAATATTATATATATTTTATGGGCGTAGAACGAGTTGTTTTGGACGTAAATATGTGTTGCTATGGGCGTAGATACGAGTTGCTATGG
>JAGFPH010000265.1:155221-181036 GCA_018207615.1 Philaenus spumarius | reverse complement strand
CCTTGCGGCCTCGGGTAATGGACTGCTTCGCTTCACTTCACTCGCAGCGTACAATAACGAGTTTGAATCTTGTCCTTGCGGCCTCCGGTAATGGACTGCTTCACTTCATTCGCAGCGTACAAACTCGGCCGTCGGCCTTGGATCAGAAGATGCCCGCACGGTAAAATCCCCCACCGGATTCGGATTTGAACCGGGTGCTTTTATGGTATTTTATTTGTTGATCGATTTTGGGGGAACCACCATGCAATTCACTCCCCAGGCCGCCAGACCAGTGTTGCCAGATTGAGGGGTTTCCCCAAAATGTTTGCTGGATAAATTAGGGAAAAGAAAATGGTGGGGAAAACTATGGAGAGTTTTTTCAACATGTGATGAACAAAAAATTTGTGTAAAAAATGTTAAACTCTTAAAGTACTTAATATAGCATGTGCAGTGTTAAAAACCCTACTTGAAAAATTCTCAGGGTGAGCCTCCAGGGCCCCATCTCTACTGGGAATTATTCCACACAACATAACCCAGAGCCCCTTCTGCTCTGGGACCCCCAACACAAAAGTTAGGAAATAGGTCAAAATTGTAGGGAAAATTTTAGATTTTGCCCCCCTTAATAATTTGTTGTAACAACGTTCCTGCGCTGGTTATACTGTTTAAGGTACACAGAACAAGTATGCTGAAGAAACGTTGGCAATGGTCTACACATCAAATGTCTATTGTAGTTTTCTTAAAATTGAAATTAAAAACTACGACAAACATCTGTTAAGGAGCCTTTTGTTGTTTACGCTAGTTAAACCATTAAAAATGCATTACAACAAAATGCAGACGATATGTTGACAGAAATAACATCAACAAATAAGTTAATGATATATATTAATTACGGAAACTATTTTCAATTTACCGTGGTACATCAATCTCTGTTGTAGCTAAGAGGTATCTATCTAACGCAGTTAGCAAAGATGGTCAAGATAGTTAGTCGTTAATAAATTACTGTTTTATGAAAGTTTTACGACCTTGAAGTACACTTAAATTACTGCCTTAAGGTTTAAAACTCGTCGAAAATCATATAAAATATAACTTGAAGATACGATAAAAACAGCAAGGGAATCATTTCATGTACCTGTTTTCACCTCCTCTGTTTCGATATATACTAAAGGCTCGGCAAACCCAGTCACCATATTTAATTTCAAGTTCCATAGGAGCAATGTTAATCGCGTTTCAAGATTACTGGAATAATAATGTTCAGAAATTTATTCATTTTAAAGGTTAGTAAAGTCCGAATGTGGATATTATTTAGTTTTTATAATTTGTTTTTAACTATACTTTTTCTTTGGCTTAACTCAAAATCAAAGTTTGCTGTTTTTGTTTTTATTCAATAATGCAAATATAAAGAATGTAAAATGCTCACCACATTCGAAATTTAATTATCTTTCAAATAAAAGTACTGTAATTTCAATAAATATGTTTAATTTGTGACGAAAAAACTGTTTAATTGTGGTAGCATTAGCCTGCACTCTGGTGGTTATCACATCAACTTGTTGCTCTCGGAGGAATACCAGAAAAATAATATATCCGTTAATTTTGAATGTGTGAGAGAAAGCTGTGTTTAATTACATACATTGTAGAGCATGCGCATTTCAGTACGTTTATATAGTCAGGGTTACGTCTGTAACTCTATTTTCCGCATTTATGAAGCTGCCCTATGTTTGCTAGCGGAATAATGAAACGCACACAAACTCAATGCTAGTAATGTACAGCTGTGCCACTTGGAGAGCTGTGGTCAACTCAGAAATATTTTTTTCCCTCCTGCCGAGCCTTAATACTATAAAGTTGACTTTATACTATACTAATTTTTACATTATATTCAAGATCAATACGTTTTTATGCTTTGTATAGTCTACTAGTTACAAAAAGCTCAAAATTTACATTAAAAATACTCATATTTAAAAAAAAATTGTATCATTACTTTTTTATTATTACATTGTTATTTTGACAATTAGGGGCTTGGAGTTTGCGGGGACCTTACTGTAACCACTGTAAATATACTCGATTATGAAAATATCAGCGTTTCTCCCACTTCTTAGTGTTTGTTACCGCACTCTCGTAATCTAACCTATAAGCGAGTTATGTACTTGAACGATGGAAGACAACAGGTGTTCAATATAGTATTGACACGCTTCTTTGAGTTGACGATCGTTCTGGCCACGCCACTACTGTTCCTACATTATTTGTGATCCCAGCGTAACAAACTGGGAATGATTAAAAATGCATCCACATAATCGTTTAATTGGCAAGAGAATATAAATAAGCAACACGATGTAATGGCAAAGTTCACTTTATCAATATTATAATAAACTATCTTTACATCCGGCACTAAATGAGGCTTTATAAGGAAAGATTTAAGAATACCATCAAATTATGAATGCGACACAAAACTAAAATACTAAATACATTCTATACTGTAAAATAAATATAAGCAATTGCCTAGCAGTTTCCTACGACAACACGAAAATATATAAAATTTGTTTGGAACAAATACTTAAAATGAATTAAAAAATAAGGTTTCCTGATATGAGTGTTACTGCGAAGCACTACTGGTAGGCCTATTAATTGATTTACTCTAGGGCGTTTTTAAAACTTTATATCCTTCTTTCTTTCAAATGGTTAGTTGTATAAAAAAAAAACACCTAGAACAAAAAAGTCTTAAAATAACCTGTAAAATCCAAAATCATCATAAAATATAGGGTGTTAAATTAGAAATTCGAAAGTTGGACGCCATATTGGAAAAATGGCGGGTAAGATAAAAATTTCAGTCACTAAATTAAACAGAACTAAAAGTCTAGGGGAGTTACTATTCAACTTTTTTGAATAGCTCTTACAGATTTCAAGAGAAACAGCTGGCACATTTATATCAATCACTCTGTATAGTCACCCGACATTAGACCAAATAAGGTAATTTGCAGGAAATTACTTAAAGTTTTGCCCTTCACAGGAGTGTTTATTTTTAGGATCAGGAATACGAATCAAAAGAGATCCCGCCTGCCCGGCGGATGAAACATCCCCTAATTCGCGACAAACCTCCCCCGATGGTTCTCTGTGCTAGTTTATTGGTCGAACGGAAAAATGAATAGGAACAAAATATCTCTCACAAAATTGTACATAAAAAGGATTTAGGTAATACTTACAGGTTTCGAGTAAACAACAATCGAAGTTGACAACAGTTTGAAAATCGTTGCTAAAAATTATTGTATCATGTTTTTTAAGGCTAATATTTGAATAACATTATTCACGTTTTTTAGCAAATTTGTATCACAAATGTACGTATAGAAGACACTCGTTAGGGGTTTAAGGTCGCGCAGCTGCTTTAATATAAGGCCGGGTTTCACTACGCGGACAAGGCACGTACAGGTTTCGGACAGTGTCGTTTGAACGGAATCGATGCATGATGATTTTAAATAAGAAACAATGGGAAAATCAGATGTCGGTTTTCACTTGTGGTGCAGATTTCGTACAGGGTTCGGACAATGTCATTTGCATCAGTAGAGGGGGCGATACAAACGACACCGTACGAAACCTGTATGTGCCTTTATGTACTTGTCTGCGTAGTGAAAACGAGACACATGCTAGAAACATACAGCCTACGGGCAGCAATAGGTCGTCTTTGAAGTATTCGGCCATTTTCGGAGCTGTTCGTTCGCCTCCTTCGCTCAGTCAGGAAGTCAGCCCGGACTATTTCATTTGGAAAGTGTGTTGTCTAGTTAAGAAGTAATTTTCAATAGTGTTTTAACTGGCGCTTTCTTTATATTTTAAAATGGACGAAGAATTGCTAATTGAATTAGTTAGAAAGAGGGAGTGCTTGCACAATCTACATCATTCCGATTACGACAATGTAAAGGCAAAATAAAATATATTATTTTATTGATACCTATATTACAGAAATAACGTTTCCTTTCTGTATCATATTTTACAATAATTATTTTTGTTATGACACAGGATGGTGATTAATTTTTTCTAATGTTACAATCTATTTTATTTTAGTCTATATATTTAATAAAAAATAGCAATATCTATGATAACAGCTATTCGAGATGATTTTATATAAAAAATCTAACAAAATATTTAAAACTTCTATTTAGAAAGAGCACGAAAGTTTCTACACGGCGAAAGAACACGCAGGTTGTACGAAGCCTGTACGCATAGTGAAAACTGAGGCGACACTGTATGCTACTTGCCCTGTACGTGCCTTATCCGTGTAGTGAAAACCAGCTTTTAGTATACCCGATAAGTGAATTGAGCAGGTTGTATTTAGAAACCGTCGAATATTGTCTAAAAATATTCATTCGTAAAATAAAACTGCATTGTAGTCGTTGTATTTTTGTCGGTATGGATCAAACAGGCGATTGTATCGTTTGCGAAAAGACACTTAAAGATGGTAAAATTGTGCTCGTAGAAGAGGGTTTGGCGCAATAGCCGTCAGCGGATCGACAAAAAACATGAGTAGATTATGAATATTACCGATATAAAATATGTAGACGAGAATATACAAAAGAAAAGATATATACCAAATTTGTTTACAAAAAGGATCCGGAAGCAGCAAAGAAGGAGACCAAAGATTAAGGTTAGTGGAACAATTTGACTACAAAGTAGATTGTTTATTTTATGCGAACAAATGTGACATTCGAAAAAATAAAATAAAAATGTTCAGAAACGTCAACCAATGTACGAAGTTCGATCGCTGATGGTCAAAGACAGAATTTTACAGACATACGTGACTAGAAAATATGACTAGAGTGGAATGGTTTCTAAACGCGTAAACAGTGTAATTTGTTTGATCTCAGCAGAAACGCGTTATCACAATGCATGCTATTAAAAATTACGCTCTACTATTTTATTCCTAAAACCGACCAATTTCCAGATATTTGCTTGAAAAGCCACATTAGAGTAATTTCTATCAACGCGCTTCAAACTGTTATTAACTTCGAATGCTGTTTACTCGAAACCGGTATTAGCCAAATTATGAAAAGGATATTTTTTAAGTAGAATTATTGTATGAGGAATATTTTTTCCTATTCATTGTTTCCGTCCGACCAATGGAATCTGTATTAAATGAGAACAACTAGCACATATTACCCATCGGGGGTGTTTTTTTGTGAATTAGGGGATGTTTCATCCACCGGACAGGTGGGAACTCTTTTGATTCCTATTCCGGATACTGAAATAAAATACTTCTGTGAAGGGGATTTTTATAAATATTTTCCCGCAAAAAAACCTTAAGTCGGGCGACTAATAATGACATCCACGTCAATGTGAACAAAATACCGACACCTGAAGGACATATATGAGCCTAGATCTCGCTTTGACATGGAATATTAGATTTGAATATTTCAAGAACGATTGGGTAAGATTCATTAGGAATCGACTATCAGACGCAAGTCGCCTACGCGAAAGGACACAAAATGCAAAGAACTAGAATAGGTGAGTATAAGGTCAGTGAAGAAATTAGATATGGGTACAGCTGACCTGGATGAAAGGAAATTGAGGAACTAAAGACGATGAAGAGTCGACAGAGCTGGTCAATCAAAGGTCTTATTTATTCTCCAAATTTAGATTAGTTCTAAAGGGTTGAACGAAAGGGTATCAGGAACTTCTCTAAGAGCATGAAGTAAGTGAAGAGAGAGAATTGTAGACCATCAAGGTTCGGGAGAGATAACGGCCATTTTGGATTTCAACACCATAAGAGCAACGTTAAAAGTGTAACAAGATTATTCCAGTAATAATGATCAGACAATTGTTCTGAATACAGTATCTCAATTTAAACGTTAGGACAGTCCGGATGTGGTTTTGTTTGTAGGTTTTAAAATTTGTTTAAAACCAAAGTTTCCGATTTTTTTTTTGTTTCAATAATTCAAATATAAAAAATGTAAAAAGACCCCTACATTCAATATTTAAGTACCTTACAAGTAAAAATGATTTTAAAAAATGCAATTGTGTGCTTAAGACCACACGGAGAAGTGTAAACTTTTTCATTAACACAACTTACGAAATGAGGAAGCACAATGTCCATTTCAGAGTTATTATTAATTAAACTATGCATTGTATTAACATTAACAGATTAAGCCTATGATGAAGGACAATCTGTTACACTTATATACCCAACTTAAATATACTAAATTTGCATGCCATCGTGGCCTAACCGGCTAAGGCGCTAGTATATGGTGATGGACTATGCTAGTTCGTATCTCGGCAAGACCTAAACTTTTTTCAAACAGATGGAATAGAGCGTTTCAAATTAGGAGCGTTTCACAAAATGCATGGTGAAACGCGTGACGGTAAAGTCCGATTCACCCCCAGCAACAAGAAAACTATATACTCTGCTATATACACATGTATACACATTTTTTGAACGTGGTGCGCCTATTTTAAAGTTAACACTTTAAAAATTTGGATTATTCATGGTGAAACATCTGTACGGATTGCATGTCCGTGCCGAATTTATGTATAGATTTTTCAATATATCCTGCAAATAGGGTAAGTTCAACTTAATATTGGCTTTTGGGTGACCCGCCTTCATAAAACTGCCCCATATTTGCAAGTGGAAGAATGAAGCGCTACTCAAACTCAAAGATAGTAGTGTAGAGCTCTGCCACTTGGAGGGCTGTAGTTAACTCAGATGTATTATTTCACTCCTAGCGAGCCTTAAGTATAGAATGGAATAACACTAATTAATAAATGGGTGTGCTCATTGATACAATTAACTTATCAGCAATACTGGGATTAGAAGCGGCGATAGCTCTGTTGGTAAGTTGGCGTTTCAATACACGAAGGTCCGTGTGGTTATATGACAGAATCCGTCTATTAATGTTTTTTTCCCTGGAGAAATTCCTTTCTTCGTCCTACATTAGTTTTACAGAGACGGAGCAATAATATTATTAAGAAAACAAAGAGATAGAACATATTATTTAGGCTAATTAATGCGTCTTTTGTTGCTTTTAAAGTTATCGCTAAATCCTGTTGGGAAATAAGCGGGAGCCAATTATCAGATGTTGCAACAAATAGACTAATGTACACGTTGCAGTTGCAGTAGTGCTGGATAGAGCGCTAAATGTTTATTGTTTGCACTGTCAAGGCCAGTTTTGAGTGTTCATAAAACAACACATAAACAGCGCTCTTTCGTCGGCCATTTCCTTCTTGGCAACTAACTCCCTATGCACTATGCACGTTGCGTGTTAGTTCTAACCACTTGACGCACTATACAGGAAGTCCTGTCCATTTAATTCTGTTATGTCTAGACTTCAGAATTTTCTAAGCAGTGCATTTTCAGCGGACTTGTATTTCGCATACGCGGTCACTAAATCACGTATAATTTTTGTAATCTGAACTTCCCACTTACAACGGTCAAAATTTGTGGGCAAGAATTTACGTAAATTCGTAATTTCTCACATTTGCAAACTTATGAGGGAAGCTATTTTTGTGTAATGATCATTTTATTTTAGATTGATCTAGGTATCCATTCCCTTTATTACGAAAATCACCTAAAATTAAACCATAGGCCTATGCAACTAAAAATCAAACAGCAGGTATACGATCTACGCCTACCTAACCCCCTTCGGAAACTCATTTCACGGTACAACTTTGTTTTTAAATAAAAATTATTTTATTAAAATCCATTAATTCACTAACATAATACAAAAAGGTGAACAACTGAACAAAGTAGCTAGAGGATGGATGACAAAATACAAAACGCAGTAAAGGAGCCAATTTCAACTGGCAATTGTTCATGTGCAGAAGCTCAGTTTTTAACGATCACATATTTGTCTGCACATTTCCATTCTCCCGTGCACACATACACGTATACTATATACATTATTCAATTACCCTAAACAACTTGGTAATATCCAGTCGGAAAAGCAAGAAGCCACTTTTTTTAATACTTGCAATGGAAGATTAAACTTAGTATCATATGGCACAGCGTTAAACATGTAGTAAAGGCAAAATACGATTTTCATTGGAATTAATACAACCAGATTCCATAGATCTTTTACCCACAGATTAATAAGATCTTTTGCCAACAGGTTCTTTTTACCATACAAATTTTAGAAAAAAGTTTACTAATTTTCCCCCTCCGAAAGGGAGTTGGGGGAGGGGGGGGGGTGTTGAAAGGATACAAAAAAATGTTAAAAAATTGTGTGTAGACTACAATTTTGTTGGATGCTAATTTTTATATTAAAAAACATCTATTTTGCTTTTAAACCCTCCTACTCCCCCCACTAATAGGGAAGAGTAGGAGAAACGCATGCACTTTTTTTTCATTATTATGTTAAAAAGAGCATTTCTATTCAATTTTAAGTTTCTGGTACAGGATAACAAGGTCACATGGAGTCTTTTAAAAAATGTATTTTTCTAAGCTACAACTTTCCCGCTAACTAGAATTTCTCGGCTGCTGTAGTTAGCCAGTAAACTAGCCAGCGCTAAAGAAGTTCCCGCACCAACTCACCTCTCCTACACTCGATTCCGTGTTCTCCTTGCAGTACAGAGCGCCCGTAAGCCATGTTAACCAAACGACAGTCTCAGCGAATCTAGCCCACTAAAAAACATCAACTTCCATATAACCCTCTGGCAATTGACGCAATCCGCACGACAATAAACGTGATGGTAGTAGTTCCCAGTAATGGTAGTAGCATGTCTATCTCCCGAAAGACCTGTACTGCACGGTGAACGTGGAATTGAGTGTAGACCCATGACTCGCGCGTTTACGGTCGTGCTCGAGACCAATTTTAACCAACTTCTCAACATTTTCTCAGAAATGTGAAATATAAGTTTTAAAGCGCATGATCTCGACTTTCAGAATCAATTTGAAAAAAAAATAATCGCTAGTAACAATCCATTTAATATGCATTTTTCAAAATAATGGTCTAAATTGTTCAAACAGTTATTATGCAAAATCAATATACTTATTAATATCAGGGCCCAACTTGTGCGTGGTTAATCTACTTGCCATTGTCATTTTACACAATTAAAAAACTTTAACTTTTAAAATGTCAAAAGTGTAAATAAAAAATAAACAAATTCCGTGGGGTTCCAATTTTTCTCAGGCAAAGCGATCAAGATTTACAGTCTCATTTGAAAGATTTTTTAAAATTTACTGCAAAGTTTCCTATCAAAGTGTAGAGTTTCATCCAATGACTTACAAAATATAAGTGAAAAACCAAACAAATTAAAAAATGTTCACGCTTTTTATTATGATTTCATTTTTATATCTTTCTTCACAGTGACAAATGTACAAAGCATAGTGAAGAACACAGGTCTATTTTTGTTTTTATTGAGGTTGTACTGACACAACAAAAAGCGTGGGGCTCCTCTTTACTTCTCCTATCGGACATATTCACAGAGTGAGGGATCTGTAGGCCTACTCATATACTTGAAAGAAAAATATATACGGGATCATATGAGCACCGATCATGGTCCCCAGAACACGTAAAATGTTATATATATAGGCTAAATATATATGTATATATGTTCGCACTCTAGCGGCTGAATTTTATTTATAAGGATGTGGGATGACAATATTTACAAGGAGGCCGAGTTGCAAACAAATTCTGTTCATATATTTCGTACATGTAGGCAGCTATTCAGCGCCTTCGTGAGTAGACCAATTTCTCAAGTAGTTGGTTAAACTCTAAAACATATAACCTTAGTTTCGGAAATTAGCTCAACCCACGTCAACGGTTCACGTGAACGAATTATTAGCATTTCAATAGAAAAGGTGGGCTATTTATTGCAGTGACCCTTGTGGTGGACCTCAGGTCGGGAGTAGTAAATGAGCACAGATCATGGTGCCCAGAACACGTTTTGTGGTATCATTATTTACAAGGAGGCTGATATACAAACAAATTCTAGTAATATATTTCGTACAAGCAGTCAGCTAGTCAGTCTCTTCGTGAGTAGACCAATTTCGCAAATAGTTGGTTGAAACCCTAAAAACATATAAACTTAGTTTTGGAAATTCACTCAAAACACATCAGAGGTTCAGCTGCGTGATCAAATTATTAGCGAATTTCCATAGGAAAGATGAGCTATTTATTGCAGTGACCCTTATGGTAAGACCTAAGGTCGGAAGTAGTGAATTAGCACCGATCATGGTCCCCAGAACACGTTGTAGGGTGTCATTAAAAATTGTGTATATATGTGTTCTCTCTAACGGTTGCATTTGAAGTAAGATTTGGTCCAAATTTGGTACAAACGATGGTTCTCTAAGTTGCTCGGACTAATTCGTTTGTCAAAAAAAAAAAATCCAACAACCGAAAGCACGTTTATTGACAGGAAGAAACTTTTTTTGAGATTTTTCGTGATAGAATGAAACTGTTTTAGGAGTTTATCTAAAAAAAATTGCTAGCTTGGTTCCCACAAAATCGATCAAAACGTAAAATATCATAAAAGTACCTGGTACAGGTGGGGGATTTTACCGTAGAGGCATCTTCTTTGAACGCTGCGAGAAAAGCGAAGCAGTCCATAATAAGACGCCACAGAGTGCAAAATCGTAAAGCGGGCCGCTGCGAGTGGAACCAAGCAGCACGTGAGTTAGAATATAGTAGAATATATATAGAATATAGCACGCGAGTAACCAATGTTAGAATAGAACATTAGAATGTTAATTCACCAAACAACGCAACACGACAGTGCACATTGAACTTTAACGGTCTCCAAGCGGAGTGAATATGTGTTGTTTTTATGTTGTTTTGCGTTAGTAGTATTTTTATAACCTGATGATGGACTGTTAAGATGGACCGAAATTGCAATTGTTTTTTAGATAGAGAAAAAACCAACAAGGATCACTAACGTGAGTAAAAAATCACTTATAATTAATATTAACAAACTACGTTCAGTTATTGAAGCGTAGTCGCCCATATCCAGTGATTAGAACCAGAGACCTCGAGCTTATGAGACAGACGCGCAACTCTCAACAACAAAGCCAGTACCAATTAAGCAGAAGATTTGAAAGTCCTCACCTACAACTCCCTCTTTTCCACTATTGCTTAATGTAGCAGATTAAACACGTTTAAAAGTTGACAAGTATAATTATACTGACAGATCTAACGCCCATAGCCATAGATTAGTATTCTTTACACGGGACATAATAAAACACCCGTTTTTACTTAAACACTTTCAATTACAGATTCAGACATTTTGCGTTCTTTGATGTTTGGTTTCATTTTATTTCATTAATAAACAAGAGAAGTGCGCAAAATAACGCGTGAGCCCTTCCCTACTCAAAATGTTATCAATTTGATGTCGATAATAATTCGATCACGCAGCTCATCCGCTGAAGAATTGCCTGCGTGTACGAAATATATTAGTAGAATTTGTTTCCACTTCAGCCTCGACTATCGCGCTGCTTCGTTCCGCTCGCATCAGGCAACTTTCTTTGTGAGTTTGCACTTCGACCTTGCTGCCTCGGACTATAGACGGCGTTTTGCGAGTTTGCACCTCGACATTGCGGAATCGCATTATGGACTGCTTCGCTTCGCACGCAGCGAACGAACTCGCTTCGTAAAATCCCTGACATGGATTTGAACCGGGTACTTTTATGGTATTTTTCCCCCCCCCCCCACTCCTTACTTTTTGACCGATTTTAGATGGAAACAGAAGGGCTAAAAGGTCGTGAAAAAAAAGCAAATGTGCAGAATAATATACTATAATTATTTTTATATAAAACCACAAAAAGTTTAATTCTAGTAAGTCAAAATCTAGATTATTTTGGCTAACGAACTCGTCCGAGCGACTTTGAAAACCATCGTGTGTACCAAATCTAGACGTGATACGCGGCCTTTAGAGTGCGAACACTTATATACATTTTGATGACATCCCCAAAACGTGTTCTGTGGTCCATGATCGGTGCTCATTGACCACTCCCGACCTTAGGTCTCACCATAAGAGTCACTGCAATAGCTCATATTGCCTAATGAAATTTGCTAATAATTCTGAAATCCCAGCCAAAATACCAGTGGAAACAGGTGTGTAGCCTTGAAAACTCTACAGCCTACAGAGTAATAATGAATTTACTATATATTATATTTCAAATCTGCCAATCCGATATCCACATAGTATTCTAGTAAGTTTAATCATAAAGTAAAAAGCATAAATTATTCACCACAAAGGTTGAAATTACTGAAGCAATAGGGAATTAGACTCATAACTCTAAAGGAAACTAACAATTTACTACTTTATACAGCATATTTGTAAAGCATGCTTATTTATTTGTAGCCTACTTATCTCTTTTAATATTCTGGGGACCGTGGTTGGTGCTCATTGACCATTCCCGCTTAGGTATCACCATAAGAGACACGGCAATAGCTCATCTTTCTTGTGTGAATCCGCTAATAAATACTTATAATGGTATTTACGCCACTCTCCTAAACCTGGTTCTCTGCACGGGTACTAGAATACACGGTAGGGGTCACGCGCAGGTCCTCACCGCCCGGCTCGGAGACGTGACGTCACCCTGAACCCTCCGCCTCGCCGCACTGTATAGCCTACAGACTCCACAGTCCACAATGTCATTCGCTATTCGAACACTAAAACGCGTAACCTGCAGCCTTTAATTTCATTAGATATTTTTAATACTTAGGGACGAAAATATAATTTTGCAGGCCAGTACGAATTTATATCGGTATATACATTTATTTATTAAAATATTAATATCACCAACATTAAGGTAATATCCAGCCAATTCTGATATCTATACCCAGGGTTATAAATAGTTTTGAATCAGTAAAAGTGAATAGACTTTATAGACATAGTTTTTCTGAACATTTGAACTTTGGAGCATAATAGAAATTAATTTTAAATAATTCAGTTTGTAATATAGTTTTAAGTATAGCATTAAAAGATTGCCTATTTAACAGCCAGGGATTCTTTAACCAGAGAGTAAGAGATTTGTTTGAATAATTTATATGTCAATATTAATTTTGTGTTAAATACACCCAGAGGAGATAATATAAAATTGTAAAGATAATTCCATTTTAAGTTAATTATCACAAGAAAAATGTTGTACCAAAATAAATAACTAAAACACATTGATTAAACATAGAGTTTTGTTAAACAAAAAGGAGTCAGTTATTTATGGTTTTAACATTATAAAATTAGCTTACAACGTGTGGTATCTTATGTTTTTTAACAAGGAGGAGAAATTAATTATATTTAAAACATTTAAATAGTAGATTATAAATTTAGCTTACAACGTGGGGCAGCCTTTGTAGGGCAATAAATTTAAATACTATATAAATTTGGCGCACAACGTGCTGGCTTTTGTTAAATAAACAATCAAAAAATTGTAATAGGAACAATTAGTAATATATAACTATATTAAGAAACTTATTTAAATATTGAAATGAATCAAATTAAATTTTAAAATAATGGCAGAACAAAATGTATATAATTTGAGAGACCAGCCTAAGGAGTCAAAGAAGAAATTAGAGGCTGATTCTAAAGGTAAAACTTATAGGCCTAGACAAAATGTAAGTGAATCAACAGGGGAAATGGTGAATATAGTGGAAGTACAAGAAATTAGGCAAAAGGAAACAAGTTAATGTAGATATTCCTACTGATAGTGAGTTATTAAGGCAAGAAAGTGATGATAGGATGTTTCTAATGTTAAACCAGATGATGCACCACATGAAGGAATTAAAAACTGAACTAAACACTAATTCTGATCAATTAAATTTAAAATTACAGGAATTAAACACTGAATTAAATACTAAACACTAATTCCGATCAATTTAATTTAAAATTACAGGAATTAAATACTGAACTAAACACTAATTCTAATCAATTAAATTTAAAATTAAATGAACTAATACACACCTAATGAACTAAATATACAATTAACAGGAAATAGTAATCAAATGCACAATATGAAAGAGGAGTTGTTAGTTAGGTTTGATGAAAAAATAGAAAATAAACTGGTTGAATTTAAAGATCAGATTTTAATAAAATCAGTCAATTAGAACAAAATGTAAGGAATAATTGTAAAATTGGGGTACCAGTACACAAAGTAAATCCCATTTGATTAACATTGCACTATGACTTTGGCGCAGACGTGCGGCAAACACCTACTTTGGGTTCTGTTAGTAGTAGTGTGACAAGAGTTACTTTTAATAACAAGCGTAGGAAAAATATTTTATATACACTTTTATTTTGGTAAAATTGCATCAGTATAATACAACTAAATAGGAAATAATTGGTTCTAAACAGCTGATAACCTAATTGAGTTTCAAATAAATAACTTATTTACTTTACTCAACTGTCAACAGATGATTTAGGTTTTGTTATTGTTGATGTGTTCTAGGTCTGATTTGTTTCTGTGTATGTTGGTGTGTAATTGAACTATAAAGTTTTGTTTAGGCTTTTTATTTTTGTCATCCCTGATAATAAATTAAGGGGGCGCTTACCCTGCCGCCATATTGAATCTGATTCCCATAAGAGCAATGCTACAGAATAAATCATTTTTTTCCGTTAATTCATGGAATAAATTTAAAATTTTGGTTTCATTTTGAAGTACTATCATATGCGGATGTTGATTGCCGAATACATTTTCAAAACCCGTGTTATTGTTTTCATAAACGTATGATATAAATAGTAAAAAATAGTAAACTTTATTAATTTTTTACTCAGTTGCAAAAAGAGATATTGCAAAAAAACTTTAGCAATCAACACCCACAATCTATTTTACTTTAAGAAAAAAAATACAGCTTTCGTTTATTGCCAAAAACAACACAAAAATATGCTTAATAGTGAAGGTATGTTTTGGTTATTTAACATTGAAATTGGTACCCAAATTCGCCGTTTTGAAAGTGGAGAGCCGAGCCTTAAAGTAATATTGTTAAGACAGTGGAGATGGTAATTGTCTGTTCAAAGCTGTATCGTGGTGTGTTTACAATGCCGTTGATAAACACAGGGAAATTAGGCTAGGCTAGCTGTTGTTGGCAGGCAGCGGGCCGGAATTGAGAGTTCAGAGTGACGTCGCTGGCGAGTGAGTCTACTGCGCATCCTACTCATGACCCCTACCGTGTATTCTCGTATCCGTGGTTCTCTGTTCAGGTTTTAATGTTCTAAAATGTCACCAAATGTGCATTTAAAAAAAAAGACATTTAATAAAAATGTGCAAAATGTTAAAGTGCACGGAATATAAGGGTGTATGTTAGTATATTTGAATTTTAAAATCACCTGAGAGCTGTGATGGCTTAGTAAGGCTGATGCATTATAATCAATCAAGGTAAATTTCATCTATTTCGGAAACTAAATGTAAATGTTAGAGCTTCACAATTTAAACTGTGTTTTACTATCTGTAGAACTACAAATCAATCATCATTTTTGTATTGATTATCCTAGAGTGCTATTCCACATAGCAGCATGTAGCTGTCATAAAGGACCATTTTGTTGTTTTAAAACTTCCTTACCTTAGCAATGGTTAAACAACTCTCAGTTAAAATCTATTTTAAGCCAAATTTTATTGAAGTAACTTAATAAAAACAAACTTATGCTATCACACTGTTATAGATGAAATAAATCACAAACATTGCCAGGTTATTATAACTACAGCATACAATGTTCGGCTGCTGAAGCTTTTTTAATCTTCAGTGTTTTTAACGCTATCGCAAACACTGCCTCGCTTATTCGTTTCCTGCAAAACCACTTAATAGAGGTTCAGAAAAAACTTTGTCAATATAATGAAGACGATTTTTCCTCAATAATGTCTGGTATCTGTGGATTCAGCACGAACCACAGAATAATAAAGTAAAACCTAAAAATGGGTTTCTTTAAAAATGTTAGGTGCTGAGTTACCTTTTCATCAAATTACATGCGTTGGATCAATAATATTCAATTATTTTACACACAGTAAAACGCTTCGGTACTTGACAGCATCTATGATTTGAATGATGACTCACCAATAGATAAGAGGTTGTGCATTGTAGAGCCAAAGTCCAAGTGCATCAACATTTTACTTGATCACCTCTGGACTTTGAAAATCTAAAGGAGTATTTACAATAAGGCACTATTTGAACTACGTAGTGTGCACTGCAGACATTCGTATATAATGCGAATAAGAACTATGAATAAAACAAGAGTTGACTGCATTTCCAACGTACTTTTTCAATTTTATAACATTACATAGTTTGTTGCACGGAGTATAAGCACCTATAGACATGAACTTAATATGTTTATTTTTTAATATTTGATAGGACGCATCGTGGTTTTAAAACGAAATGCAATCATGGTTAAACAAGGTTTAAATTATAGACAAGCATTTCGATTTAAATCTTAAAGTTTTGGGTTTATGCGATTTAAACAAATTTCTGTTGCATATTTTGGGAGAGGTTTTTTAAAAGAACAACATTGATGCATTTTATTATTGCTTAGTTTTTAATGAATCCAGTGCCCTTTAAGGCTCGGTAGATCTAAGGTTCTGTTTTTAGTTTTTTTAAATTAGTGTTTAACTAAATTAGATCTTTAATTTAGTCAAAAATCAAAGTTTTTTCTTTTTCAATAATACAAATATTAAAAATGCAAAAAGATCACCACATTCAAAATTTAAGCACCTTTCAAGTAAAAGTAATTTCAACAAATTTTAAAATTCATGACGAAAAAATCTGCTTTATTGTGGAAGCATGACCGCACCGATTTTATATTCCTATTCGAGAGTTTACTCTGCACTTTGGTGGTTGTCACATGTAATTCTTCGCGGAGAAATACTATGCAAAAATTATAGTATACCGGTATCCATTTGTTTTTAACATGTGTGAGAGAGCCGTGTTTAATAAAATGTATGTATAGATTTTTCAATATATCCTGTAAATAAGGGAAATGCAACTTAATATTGGCTATTGGATGACCCACCTTTATAAAATTGTCCTACATTTGCAAGCTGAAGAATGAAGCGCTACTCAAACACAAAGCTAGTAGTGTAGAGCTCTGCCACTTGGAGGGCTGTAGTCAACTCAGAAATATTATTTCAGTCCTACCGAGCCTTAAAAGTGATTGATTATGTTTATTTTTATAACATTGTTTACTAATTTAATTTGTACAGAATTATTGAATAGCACTGATGATAATTATTAGGTAATATATACGTATAACACGAGTTCATAATTTTATATTTTTTTTAAAGAAATAAGAAGTTTCATTTGGAAATGCAATACTCCCAAACCTACCGGAAAGGACTTCTGTTCCTGGGTAATTTTGAGACGACCTTTATTGGGAGGTGCTGAGACTTGGGGTTTGAGGCAGTTTGCTCATCGGACCATCCCTGATCAATTCTACTGTATGTTGATTGTTATATATACCTTTTACATCCCACAATAATAACCTTTGAAATTTTGTTTGTATTCATACATTCATTTAAAATCCTCAATATGTTTTTAAAATATATTTTTCCTGCATTTTACGATGTTATTAAAATAAATAAATAGGTTACAAATAAAGAATTATTTCACATTTGTCTAACAGCACTAATGTTTCATAGAAAATTATTTTTCGAAAAACGTAAAAAAGAGATATAGGCCTACAGAAATTAGAGGTATAATTAGATTTATTTTAAGGTTCATTTATTGTCAAATTGAACGCTCTTTTACGAAATCGAAAAAAAAATTATTAATAATTTATTTAGATATTATGTTTTTACAAATAAGAATGTTTCTGGGAAAAGCTAAAGCTTACTAATAAAAAGTATAGTTTATAAATATGCTGTAAAGAGTAGTAAATTGTTAGTTTCCTTTAGAGTTATGAATCTAATGCCCTATTGCTTCAGTAATTTCAACCTTCGTGTTTAACTTAAGTAATTTATTCTTTTTATTTTATAATTAAACTTACTTAGGATACTATGCAGATATCGGATTGGCAGATTTGAAACATAATATATAATAAATGCATTGTTAGCCTGTTAGGCAGTGGAGTTTTCAAGGTTACACACCTGTTTTTACTGGTATGCACAGCTGTTAAGAATGAATAGCGTACTGTGCACGTGTAGTGTAAACCAAATTTGGCATTACTTAAACAATTTAATAGGCATGTGTATCAAGTTAAACATATTTTATTGCAAAAGTTTGTATGTCACAAAAATACAGTGAAACGTTTCAAATGTATGGTAGTTTAAACAGTATTTTGGCTGGTATTTCTTAATTATAGAAAAGGTGAGCTATTGCAGTGACTCTTATGGTAAGACCTAAGGTCGGAAGTGATCAATGAGCACCGAATATGGTCCTTAGAACACGTGTTGGGTATCAATAAAATGTTCATATATACATCTGTATGCATGTTCGCACTCTAACGGCCGCATTTTACGTATAATTTAGTCAAAATTTGGTACGTGTTGGTTTTTTAAGTCGCTTCGACGAGTTCGTTAGCCAACAACAGTAAGCACGTTTATTGACAGGAAGTAAACATTTGTTGACAATTTTCGTACTAGAATGTAACTTTTTTTGGGTTTTTATCTAAAAAAAAGTAAATAAATATAGTAGGCTACATTATTCTCACATTGTTTTTTTACAAGACCTTATAGTTCCCTTTGGATCCCCTAAAATCGATCAAAACGTAAAATAGCTTAAGGGTCTTCTATACCTTGCGTAAAACAGCAAAAATATGCAGTTCGTATTAACGTGTTTCGGACGCCGTTTTTCAACCTAAAAAGTTGTGAAACATCTTAAATTTTTCTTAAAGGCTATGTGCTTTTGTCTTAATTGAAAGATATCGACGGCAACTCCTTTTAATCAGCAGTTTAACTGAGTTAAATAAACGGTACCGGGAACTGCCACATACTTTCTCGAAAACATATTTAAATTATTAAACAGATTCATTGTAACTTCATAATTGTAGGTGGGGTAGGAGTGGTGATATTAAAGTAGGAGATTAACTAATGAATATTATTATTATTATTATTATTATTAGCTAGAGAGAAAATTATTCGATCGAGTTCGAACAAATTTGCACAAAACACGTCTATTATATCAAAGCCCACTAAAGCCGTTGAGGGACGGGCTTGTGTACACCGAGACCTTGATAGCTCCAATCGTCGTAGTGCGACGTTGTCACGTTCTTCCCACGATTCTGACTGCGGTTGACTCAACGCATTTATAATTCTTTAAACTGTGCGATCAAGCCTCGAGCGGTAAATACCAGGAGTGTTCGAGGCTAGTAGATATGGCAACGCTGCGCGCCCATCCTATTGGCCGTCTCGCAACGGTATTCTTTAGTGGGCTTTGATATAGGCCTGTATAGATGCACAAAAAAAGGTTTTGAAAATTTTTGAAAAACAACCCCCTTTTTGGCCAAAAAAACCCCCAATATAAGTTATTATTATTATTAACTAATCAAGAATTTTTAGAAAGATACGGTTTTCTGCATATGGTAGGGTATTTTAAGGGCTACAAATAAGCCAAATTTTATCAAAATCGTTAGAGCCGTTTTTTTTTATAAAAAAATAATAACTGATTTTTGGGGGGGGTTTTTTGGCCAAATGTTGGTTGTTTTTCAAATTTTTCAAACCCCTTTTTCGTGCATCTATATAGATCTAATTGACATGTTTGGTGTAAATTTGTTCGAAATCGATTGAATAGTTGTCGCTCTAGCTTTGTATACATATATAGACATACAGACATTTTGTAAAAAAAAAAAAAACACTTTTTTGGACTCAGGGGGTCCCAAAAAGGATATTTCCACAAAAATCTCAACATCGATTTTTTTGCGATCACTATATACTTTCTCTATACTATAGTATAGTGAGAAAGTAAAATTTATTATTTTTAATGCTTTTTTTGGGAGTTTTAAGCAATAATTTCCATATTTTAAGCTAACACGTAAAAAATATAAAGCCTTTTTTTATACCTTAAAGTAGTTTCCCACATTATTAATGTATAAATAGAATCCGAAACACATTATTACGAATGCCTGTTTCAACAATTTTGCAGCTTGAGTCAGACCTTTTTATTAAAATCATACTGTACACTCGGGAGTTTTCTTCAAGGTAAAGAAAAGCCTTGAAAGTACCCGGTTCAAATCCACGCAGGTGATTTTACCGTGATCTGATCCGAGGATCGTTTACTAATATATTTCGTACACGCAGGCAGCTTTCGTAAGTAGACCAATTTCCCAAATTGTTGATTGAAACCCTAAAACAAATAAACATAATTTTGTAAATTCGCTCAACTCAATTCAGGGGTTCAGCTGCGTGATGGAATTATTATGTGTTTATATTATTTTAACAACGGCTTTCTAATAGTCGAGAAAATTAAAAACAAATAAAGGTTTTAAATTGTAGTGGAGAGAAGTAAAGTTATCAAAACAAACACTGACAATATAAACTATGTTTCAATGAACCTATTCAATAAACATGCAACAAAATGGCCA
Organism: Philaenus spumarius; assembly: GCA_018207615.1. Taxonomy (NCBI): domain Eukaryota; kingdom Metazoa; phylum Arthropoda; class Insecta; order Hemiptera; family Aphrophoridae; genus Philaenus; species Philaenus spumarius. Next base: position 160,651 of record JAGFPH010000265.1, on the reverse strand, counting down.
CCCTGAACTACGCCACTGCCTCTGAGAATAGATTTTCAAAGCTAAAATACAACTTATGCAACCATAAGTCCTATTCGATATTGCATCCATTATATTACCCAAGCAAAGTTAACGATATTCTCTCATGAGATTATAAATTCAATCAAGCTAAAACATTGTTATATCATAGCGTCCACAATTTGTTTGACGTAAAATTGATAATCTTAAAACTATTTCAATATAATAAATGACTTTCATAAATAAATAAAGGAAGTCTGGCTTTAATACTTTATTATCAGCTCATAATAATATTCTGTAGTGCTTAGCTAATGCACCAGTCTTATCTCTCAAAGCGTATGCACAAACTCATTAAGTAGAATACAATATTCCATGTACTGCATTACTTTGTATCACAATCTTGTTGCAAAGTTTTTAACTTCAACTTAAGGCAGACATAACGGCCATTTTGGATTTCAACGCCCATAAGATAAATATTAAACGCGTAATAAGATTACTCGATTAATAATTAAAGTAAATTATTCTGAATATCTCATTTTAAAGGTAGGTACAGTTCGGATGTGGTGTTGTTTTTAACCCCCGACGCGCTAACAGAGGAATGTTATAAGTTTAACATGTGAATCTGTTTATAGCATGTAGCTCCCAAACGAATGAACAGATTTTTATTTATTTTTATTTTTAAAGAGGCATGATCTGATCGAGAGTGTTCTTAGCTGTGATTCAAGAATATCTGTTCAGCCATTAAGGGATTTTTAAAATTTTGAATTTTTAACTAAATTTGATTTTTGATTTAGCCCAAAATCAAAGTTTTCGTTTTTCTCGTTAAATAATGCAAATAACAAAATTGTAAAAAGATCACCCTATTCAAAATTGAAGTAACCTTTCAAGTAAAAGTTATTTAAATTTTTTTTGTATATTCATGGCGAAATAACTGCTTTATTGTGGATTATGTCCGCGCTGAATTTAAGTTCCTAGTCGATAGAGACAGTGTGGCCAAGTGAGGTCTTGTTTCCTATTGGTCAAGATGTCGGCAGCCATGTTTTTCCTAAATTCGTATCTGTTTACATTACATTCATTCACGTTCACTTAGTGTAAAAGCGACGTTACCGATTTTTTAACAGATATTTGTTAATTTTTACTTTTACATAAACGTAATAGGTATTTTAAAGCGATTTGTGTTGAAGTACGTGTTATTGAACCATATTAATAAGGAAATGACAGCAGAATAGGCTACTCCCGCCACTCTACGGAATCGTTTCAGCTCGCATATTTCAAAAGTAAGTACATGCCAAAAGTCTTTTATCTACAACATTTTAAAAAGTTCATAACATAGGCTAATCCTTTTTATCAATAGAAAGATAAATGTAACAAAAACTATTAGTATTACGCAATTTTAAGAACTGTTTTTGGCCCAAACCTATAATTTCGTCCGTGTTAGCCCTAGTTTGTTCATAGTTTTCAAATTAAATTGTCAACCTTATTTTTTCTTTCTTTTAGTCTTAGTGAAGGAACAATCTAAGACAAGAATCACATTAATAAGTAGGCCTAACTGAAATAATGAGGGAAATTAATAATGAAACCTGTTTTTCTGCTTTGAATAACTTAAACTTGAAAATCTTGAATTGCCTAACCTCAAAATCAAAGAATTGTAATTTCGATGTTAAATTGTTGTTAGAGACATTAGTTTTATTATTAGCTTTCAATTGAAATAGAAATAAATGAGTTAGTTAGGAAAGTTTTAATTGCTTCGCTTATTTAAAAAAAAAATCTGATGAAAATAAACGCATTGTAAAAATCAGAAAGTGTAACTTTGAAAATATTTAATTTGTAAAATTTAAATATTCAAATAAAAAAGCTAATTAACAACAGGATAATAATTTTGCATTTTGATTTTGGCCTATTCGTTGTTTTATTTTTCGTTTTGTTTAGTTTGTAATTAACGTCAGTAGGCTACTCAACTATCAGCATAGGCTAGTAAAAAATGTGATAGTAGGCTAAATCATTATTGTTTATAGGTTATTTCATTTTAAACAACTTATCTGCTTTCTAACTACTTTTTAACGTTTAAAAAGTTGTTTACGAGGCCTTTAAAACAAGTTGTTTGAAATAAAACAAAAGGTTTTATAAACTTTTTGAAAATAAATTACATTATACTTCATGGCAGATAACATTACTTTTAGGAAAAACATGGCGGCCGCTTTCATATGGCCACACTGTCTCTATCTAGTCACTGTTCTAGTCGAGTATTTACTCTGCACTCTGGTGGTTATCACAATACTGGTTTACAACGTCGTAGAGGAATACTTGGAAAAAATATACAATTTAGTTTTGAATATGCGTGAGATAGCTGTGTTTATTAAAATGTATAGATTTTCCAATATATCCTTTAAATAAGGGCATTGCAACTTAATATTTTCTTTTGAGTGACCAGCCTTTATGAAACTGCCCTATATTTGCAAGCGAAAGAATGAAGCGCTACTCAAACCTAAAGCTAATAGTGTAGATCTCTGCCACTTGGAGGGTTGTAGTCAACTTAAAAAAATATTTCACTCCTACCGATCCTTAAGGGTCTGCTGTAGTGGCGGCCATCTTGGATTTTTATCCCATAAAAGCAATGTTAAATTTAAAACCATTTATTTCGTTTATTTTTTATCATAAAATTGTTTGCAAGGTCACATTTTAAGCATAGTCATAATACGCATCCGTTTTGCATTTTATATTTTTTGAAAAATTTTCATTTGTCACGTAATTGACATTTTTAAAGTACCAAGTTTGAACTTTTTTCTTTACACAGTAAAAAATGTATAATTAAAAGTGAAATGCAAGCCGGATCCGCAATTTTATAAAGAATATTTAGTTTTTTTTTTCAGCACTCAATTACAAAAGATGGATTTATAAATTGGTTTGAAATGAGGCAACGTCAAAGTGATGAGAAGCGCTTGCGTGTCAGGTTGCTTTCTCGTTTACAGGAGCAGACCCTTAACAATTTTAAACAGTACCGGTAATAATGTTTTACCAGCTATTCGAATTAGTGGCTAAATATAATGTTATTCATATCTAAACAAATTGTATAGGTACTAATTTTGCACACATAATTTTGAAATAACAGTTACACAAAAAATTCTGTTGTTTTAGATTGATCTCGATTTTGGACATTTTGTGCATATTTTACCTTATCTTTCATGCCAGATCTGCAGACATTTTTTTTAAAGTAAACAATTTTTAAAAAAAGTTGAAATTTCAATACAAATAAGTATGCATTCCTGACAATATATTAAAATGGCAAGTACTTTGATATATTTTTTACTATGTCAACAAGTTCTACGATCAAAATTGGCCTCCGTTTGGATCGAACCCTTTACCGCTAACTGACGTCCATGCAAAATAATATTTCACGACTATATTTACAAACAAGATTGATTTACAATTTACTAACACGTTCGTTAACGAGGATGGTTTGTCAATGCAATACAGAGACATACGCATTAAGTTTCTTAATGTATGCTTGGATTTGCCTGCACTTAACATATACAGTTCAATGTGAATTGCCAACATCAACGCTAATTGTCACTCCATCATTCATTATAGTCACTAAATCAAATATTTAATTTCAAATGTTTAAACTTAGTGATAAGTTTTTCCTGAGTGTCAAGTCCAAATACAGCTGGACAATGGACGCCGATTATCTATTAATATTATTACTATACGGATCGTTGAGAAGATTACAATTTGTAACTTTGTATTTGAGTAAAGATTACAATTGTTATTTTCCGCTCCTAATACAATATTTCGAAACGAACCGTTAAGCGAATTTTCAAAATCAAGTTTATATGTTTTAGGGTTTCAACCAACTATATGGGAAATCGGACAACTCACGAAGGCGCTGAATGGCTGCCTCCGTGCACGAAACCAGTAGAATTCGATTGCACCTCGGCCTCCGGCTCACGGACTTCTTCGTTCCGCTCGTAGCTGAAAAACCTAGACCTTGCGGCTACGAATTATAATTATGGTCAGCGCTTTGCATCCCGCCCGTCGGCCACTGATCAGAAGCAGTGAATTGAACCGGTTACTTTTATGGTATAGTATTTTATGTATTGATCGATTTTGGGGAACCAGGCTGGCTATAAGGTCATGTCAAACAATTTCTATATATAATATTCGCTTAGATAAAACCCCAAAAAATTTAATTCTAATACATCAAATTTCAAGAAATGTTTAAGCCTACTTCAGTCAAAAAACGTATTTCTGGGTGTTGGGTTTTTTGGCTAATGAACTCGTTTGAGCGACTTAGAAAACCATTATGTGTACCACATTTGGACCGAACGTAAAATGCGGCCGTCAGTGTGCGAACACGCACCTACGTACATGTATATAAATATACAGAGTGATTCAGAAGTATGCGACAATGTCTCGGAAGCTCAGTCTATAGCTTAAAAAAAGAAAAAAAGTTCATATAAACATAAGCCCGAAAAAGCTTCGTTTTCCAGATATCAGCTATTTGGTTTTTGTACATATCTAGAGAAATGTTTGACTGATTAGTTCAAACTTGGCATGAAGTTTAACCTAACAATGATACATCTTAAGAAAAATAAGCAATTATATCCAATCATGCGTTTCAGAATAGCGGCTGTTGGCAAATTTCAAACCTAAATTAATCAAAAACCGTACATTAAAAAAATTCAAGATTCCTTTTTTGTAGCCCTTTTGATTCAATATCGGATGGTGTAACTGTCAAAACAATCGGACGAAGGATAATAGTTAAATTAAAGATAATAACAGCAAATGTACATACAATATTGTTGTATTTACTGTGTTGGTATAGGATGCCGGATTGAACAAACCAATTATTACACATAACTTAACTATCCTTCATCCGATTGTTGATTAACCTTCTTGAATACGAACATTAATTCATGACATTATGATTTTTACTCTTTGTTACATCGTAGCAACTCATTTACCGAAAATTACCAAACCATAAAACTATCAAAATTTATGTGTAAAACCTCAAGTTTGATTTAAGGCTTGACAGATCTAACGACTATTTTGGATTTTAACACCACAAGAGCAATGCTAAACGCGTAACAAGACTATTCGAGTAATAATGATCAGAAAATTATTATGAAAATCTCATTTTAAAGGTTGGGACAGTCCGAATGTGGTTCTGTTTTTTATTTTTTTTAAATTTATATCTAAACAAAATTTCATCGCTGACTTAAATCAAAGTTTTAGTTGTATTTTTCAATAATTAAAATATTAAAAATGGAAGTATTTTACAAGTAAAAGTAATTTGGATTATTCAGGGCGCAAAAATCTGCTTTATTTTGGAAGCACGTTCGCGCCAAATTTATGTTCCTACTCCAGTGTTTGAAAGCACGCAATGCACTTTGTATTGAAAATTCTCCCAATACGGGGGTTGGCGTGCGAAGCAGG
>JAGFPH010000265.1:132137-152663 GCA_018207615.1 Philaenus spumarius | reverse complement strand
CTATTTTTTTCTGTTATACAAAACAATTTAATTGGTGTTACCAACATTTGTTTACAAACTGGAACATACTAGGATTAACTTAAGTTAGAACGTCAGGCTATTTTTTTCTGTTATTTCACTGTTATTGTTTTAATATTAAACAATTCTTTCATTGGTTTTGTTTAGTAAACTTAATGATTACCCTTTTGTGTCGGTCAAGTTTTGTGTTTTCATTTTGTGGTGTCCGTAAAGTGTTTACTTTCGTGCGAACATATCAAAAGTTGGCTGAAATTAACCTATATAACTTCGAGTTTTATTTCTCACGTATCTTCTAAAATATGTATTTCCTGCGGATATGATTGGCGTTCTTTCAGAATGTGGAGACAATTTTGAAAAACCTCTGGTAACCGCGTCATCCATTGTTATTATCAAATAACCTCAAGTTGAATTTCATTCAACTGAATGTTTCTCAAAACGCAGCGATAAGACTTTTATAATTTTCACAATTGAGGTCGAATTTCTAATTTACTTTGTTGTACGTATTTTTGTGTAGTTAGCTATACTGAATAAAGCTTGGCACCAAATAACAATAAAATGTTAACAAAATGTCAAAACGTTCATTAGCTGTAGAATTTAGTGGTAACTTTTACTAGTTATTTTATATCATTAAATTGTGTGTATTTATTTTTACACCAACACACATAGGCTATACAATAAAGTGTCTTTGCAAATACTAACAGTCTACTTTGTCAACAAGGTTATAGATAAATCACACATATTAGTTAGGTTCAGTCAGACAATCATTGTTTTTCCGCCATTTGTTACATGACGGCCGTTTCGACTTTTCTTTAACTTTATATGTGCCAGTGGATATTTGAGTGTCTTTTTTGTAATATGTGTTTATATGTAGTATGTTTTAATGTTAAAAACGTTCCCAGTGCCCTAACCTAAATAAACATCAGAAAACGACTGAACGAGAAAAGTCAAAACGGCCGTCATTGTAACGAATGTAGAAAAAACAAGGATTGTCCGACTGAATCTAACTAAGGTAATGTATGATTAAAAACAATCCAGTTAGGCTACCACAAATAAATCACAGTTAAGTTATTTTGAGATTAAGTAATTTTACATACAAATAGCTCTTTTAAATTCAAACTTATTTTATGTATAATATTGACAGCCTTAATGAAAGTCAAAAATTACAGAGACGGTAATCAAACACTTAAAAGACAAATTTATTATTCTGATTATAACCTTTAAAATACGCGTTATATCCTAGAATTCACACGAAGTAGCAACAGTAGTTTAAAATGCCAATTAACACAAATCTTAAGTAAACGTATCTATACTGGATTGATTCTATTTTGCAGAAGGTTGTAATAATTAAGACGTAATAAATATAGGCCTAACGTGGAGTAAACCGTGGCCTGTAGGAAAGGCTAACGTTTATCTTTCAAAAATTAGTTTCTTTACAAAATAATACCTCGAATTTCAATTATTAAAAAACAAATTGCCGGCATCAAATAATCGTTTCCCAACTATACTAATTGACAGTGCACCATCTTATTTATGAAAGGAACGCATAAGCAATTTATATAATGTTTAAGTGCGGCGTGGTGGACTCGATATCACATGAGTTGGCAGAGAGTGAGAACTTGTTGGTAGAATTACCAGAGTTGGCAGAAAAACGTTTTCCGCAATAATTTATAAAATTTGCAAATAAATAGTATTACGCGCGCCTAGTAAAGTAAAGCACAGATGCGCAATAAACTATACTATCAGGGTAAAGTAATTTACCTGGTTACGTTATCCATGGTAGTGTGCATTTGCGGATAATACCTCGGATTATAATCCATCTGAGGGTACGGTTGGTACCGGTAATGGTAATCAAACATTTCAAATAAAAATCACAATGTTCACTCAAACACAAAACATAAAGCGATCACTTCATAGTCTCGTTGGTGACTGAGAGACGCAAGAAACGGAGCGCGAGGCGGCAACAGTCGAGTGGGGAGTCAGCGCGGTATTATGGTGGGGAACGTACACAACACATCCGATAGACTCCCAGGTCATGGACTAACAAACCAGTAGAGGTGCGTCTTGTCTTATCTCAAATTTGCATTATAATCCAATGTCAATGGTCCTTTCGCATTTATTCGATATGGGTCAATCTAGTTCTAATTTTAGCCGAATTTTACGGTACCGTTGTATTCTTCTACTTGAGTTAGTTATTTATAAACTATTAATGAAAATAATGATGATTTACTTTAATTTCGATAAGTATTGATTTTTTCAATCACTATTACAAATCTCCACCAAACTACACAAATACTCCATTGAACAGGATTCTTTGTAGAATAGCCCAGTCGGTATAGGTTACAACTACCAGTAATTTACAATACGGCTGACTTTTTTTATAAGTACCTTAAAGTATGTAGATTAACATAAAAAAAGTTTACCAGTCTATCAATTTCCCAAAGTCGAAAAAAAAATCGATTATCATTTTTTTCCGATTATAATTAATATTTCGAGCTGGGATGAAGATAGAGAAAAATAAAAAATACCACCTTGTAGGGGAGGTATTTTTCAACAAAAAAGGTCATATGTATTTATTTCGTCCGAGCAATGGTTTGTCTGGAAAAAATTCGATAACGCAGGTATGTATTTTGCAGCAGGGGAAATCACTAAAATCTCATTCATATATGAAACGTTGGCTCATTCTAAATTGGCTGAATTTTAATATATCGAATTGAAACTTGACATAGGAGTTAAAATATATATTTTAAACATTTATGATGAGTCTCAGCTTGTTATCTTGAGAATTACCCGATCTAGGAGTCGATTTCGATTATCGATTTTAGGAGTACCTTACCCACGAACTAATTTAAATCTATTCCAGTTTCGTCATTTTTGGAATATCAACATCAAATTTGTTTTACAAGTTGAGTATACCAGTATAAATATTCTTAGTAAGTATAAACGATTTTTTTCATGTTATTTTTAAAAACGAGGCGCTTGAAAATAGTCTTCTGTTTTACCTATCTCGTTTTAACTATAACACCTTTGGATTCAACGACTCCATTTTCGACATTTTTGAACATACCGATTTAAAATTTGGTACAGAAGTTACAAACACAATTGTTTCTTGCTATAATTATTTTAAAAACTATATTTAAAAAATTGACTAATTTGCAGCCGATTAACTCAAGCGTTTTGATGAAAAATCTATTATTTTAACCAATTATTTTGTATGTTATTAGGTACATACATTATAGGTGTATAAATTAGTAAGCCTATCGTGTATTTTTTAGCGAATTTCCATAGGAAATATGAGCTATTGTAGTGAATATTTATGGTGAGACCTAATTTCGGGAGAGGTCAATGAGCACCGATCATGATCCCCAAAAACACGTTTTGGGGTGTCATTAAAAACTGTATATGTGTTCATTAAAAAAAAAAAAAAACTGTAGAGAGCGACTCTAACGGCCTCATTTTCAGTTCGATTTGGTCCAAATTTGGTACACAATTAGATTTTCTAAGTCGCCCAGACTAGTTCGTTAGCCAAAACAAATCAACAATCGGAAGTACGTTTTTTGTACTAGAATTAAACTTTTTGCGCTTAGGAGATTATTCAGCACATTTGGCTTTTTACACGACCTTTTATAGTTCGTCTGGTTCCCCCAAAATCGGTCAAAACGTAAAATACACTGTTCAATCCACGTATGGATTTTACCGTGGTAGGAGCTTCACCGAGGTTAAGCCGATGGCCGGGTTAAGCAAAGCCGTCTATAATCCGTGGCCACAAGCGAGTTTTTCAGCTATGCGGAACGAAGTAGCGCGTGAGCCGGGGCTGGAGGCTGAGGTTCAAACAAATTTTACTCGTATATATTTCGTAAACGGAGGCAGCTATTCAACACCTTCTTGAGTAGTCCAATATCCCAAATGTTTAGTCGAAACTTGAAAAGGTATTAAGGGTCTGTTCGAAAGAGAAAGCAACCGGCGACACCACAGCTTCACCCTATAGCCGTATCTAAACAGTGAAATTTCTAGCAGCTGAGCGCTTTGACGTTGCCTCATTAAAACCATTTTTTAAGAGATTTGGCACAGTTAAGAAACCCGCTATGTTTACCCGCTGTAGGTACCAAAAACTAGATAAAAATCCAAAGTACCTATACAAAATGCAACGAATTTTATTAAAAAGTTATGGAAAATCTGTTTTCCCTCAAAAACCTATCTCCTCTATTTGCAAAAATAAAACGGTACCAGATAACTGCCACATACTTTCTCCCAGTTGAAACTTTATACCTTCCCAAGAGTAGCATAGGAGGTGGTTATTTAGAATTGCAAAAGTAGGAAAATGTTACCATGGAAAATATTAGATCACACATCCATATAATATCCATGTGTGTGTATTGGATATTACACATCCATATTATATTATTATTATTATTTAAACTATTCGATCGATTTCGAACAAATTTGCACCAAACATGTCAATTAGGCCTGTATAGATGCACGAAAAAAGGTTTTGAAAAACAACCCCCTTTTTGGCCAAAATCCCCCAAAAATCAGTTATTATTATTATTATTATCTAAACGAGAATTTTTAGAAAGATCAGGTTTTTTGCATATGGTAGAATACATTAAGGGCTACAAATAAGCCAAATTTTATCAAAATCGTTAGAGCCGTTTTTGAGAAATTAGGATTTTCTCGTTTTTTTTTTTTGCTATTTTTGGGGGGTAAAACTCTTTAAAAATCAAAAATTTGAAAAAATGAAAAAAACGCCTGGAGATATTCCAGAACTACAGCTACATACCAAATTTCATCAAAATCGGACCGTTGGTATGGTCTCCAGCTCTGTACACATCCTAACAGACATCACCAAAAAACCACTTTTTTATGTTCAGGAAGCACAAAAAAAAAAAATAATCCACTAAAAATTTAAATTCGAAAATTTGGACGAAAACAAATAGGGACTAAGTATAGTGTGGAGAAAGTAAAAAGAGTGGTGTCAGAGCAATGATTACATAGTATAAAACCATAGGTGTCAGAGGCACTCGCATACTTTACAAGAAATCTACACCATTAAAAAATCGGAACATTCAGGCGACGAACGGCAATAATGTGCTTGGGAACCGACATCTCTTTTAACTGGTTCCCAACAAAAATATACGGGGTGTTTCAAAATTAATATCGGTGTTTTGGCTCAGCTAACCTAACAGCCATTTTGGAAATTTTAAACGCGTAACAAAATTTCTCAAGTAATAATAATCACACAATTATTCTGGATATCTCATATTTTGAAGATGGGACGTCCGAATGTGTTTTGTTTTTAGTTTATTACATTTTGTTTTTAACTAAATTTGATCTTTGACTTAACGCAAAATCTAAGTTTTTCTTTATGTTCTTGTTCAATAATACAAATAAAAAATGCAAAAATCACATCAAAATTTAAGTACCGGTCAAGTAAAGGTGATTAAAAAATTGGATTATTAATGGCGAAAAATCTGCTTTATTGTGGAAGCTTGTCCGCGCCGAGTTTATATTCCTACTCGAGTGTTTACTCTGCACTCTGGTGGTAATCACATTAACTTCGTCGAGGAGGAATACTATAAAGAAAAATGCATATTCGTTTGTTTTGAATATGTGTGAGAGACGTGTGTTTTATAAAATACACTATATAGATTTTTCAATATATTCTGTAAAAATAAAGGCATTTGCAACTTAATATTGGCTTTTGGTATACACGCCTTTATGAAACTGCCCTATATTTTCACAAGCAGAAGAATGAAACGTTACTTTAACACAAAGCTAGTAGTGTAGAACTTTGCCACTTGAAGGGCTGTAGTCAACTGAGAAATATTATTTCACTCCTACCGAGCCTTAAGGATGAACGATCCGTCCAATAGGCGATGTGGAATGGAGTTCAGATAATCGGCGTCCAAAGTTCAGCTTTACTTGGACTTGTCACTTATGAAAAAAAATGATCACCAAGTTTAAACATTTGAAATTAAATATTTGATTTAGTGACTAATGATAGAGTGACAATTAGTTTTGATGTTGACAATAATTCACATTGAACTGTACATGTAGGTAATGTAAGTACAGAAAATCTATTTATACATTAAGAAACTGCGTATGCCTCTGTATTGCATTGGCAAACCATCCTTGTTAACGAACGTGTAAATTTTAAATCAATCTTGTTTGTAAATATAGTCGTGAAATATTATCCTGCATAGACGTCGGTTAGCGGTAAAGGGTTCGATCCTAACGGAGACCAAATTGTTTTTGTCAATTTTGATTGTAGAATTTGCTGACTTTAGCAAAAAATATATCAACGTAATAGCCATTTTTATATTTTCAGAATCAATTTTTTTTAAATTGTTTACTTTTTTTAAATTGTGTGAAGATCTGTCATGAAAGATAAGCTAAAATATGCACAAAATGTCCCAAATCGAAATCAATCTAAAACAACAGAAATTTGTATGTGGCTCTTATTCCAAAATTATGTTGTGAACAATTTTGAAAAATATAAATAACCTACTTTATTTAGCCAGTGTTTCGAATAACGGGTAAAACAAAGCTTATTACCGGTACTGTTTAAAAAATCACGCAATTACATACTACCCACTTCAAAATTAAAGAGTTGATTGTTGCATTTTTACAAACGATTTTCCTACAAGTGTTCAATGTAATTCGTCACACGGCACACACAGAGTCGATAGCCGTGTTCGTCCCAAACCTTGTTCAGTGTGTCTGGAGTAATTGTTGCGACAAATACTTCAACCCTGTTTCTTATGTCGGGTAGGTCAGCTGGTTATGAACCCCTAAAGCTAAAAATGCATGGCGTGATATCGGGTGAATGTGGAAGTCATGCGAAACAAGCTGTCATTCGGCCTCTTGCCAGTCCAGCGTCGGCTACAACGTCGTTTAACCAATCGCGTACCGGGTTACACAATTTAGGAGAGTCTCGTTGCAACTGTACCATCTCGCACCCACAGATGCGTACATTATGAGTGTCCACTTAGGTGATATGTCGATTCATCACTGAAGACAACACGAAACAGAAAATCTTCATCGTCATGCAGCAACATATCGTTTGCAAAGATGGCATTTAACCGTAGTATGCAAGCTTTAGAGCTTGTAACAATTGCAAACGATAAGGACATCCTTTACAAAAATAAGAAGTTTTCTTGTGAGATTTTTTGTTCCTTATGTTTCATTATTTGTTTATTTGTTACCATTATTACTTTCTCACTATACGGGATGCATCCCACGCTACTAATTTAATATGTTTTCAGTGTTTGTGTGTTTATTTATATGTTTGACGACCTCGCAAGAGTGACTACGTAGCTGAAGATGGAGTAAATCTCCGAAACGCGTCATATGAGAAGAAAGAAGTCACGTGACGGAAAAATACAAAAGTAAGTAAATTTTATAGTATAGAGAAAGAATAGTGATCGCAAAAAAAAATCGATGTTGAGATTTTTGTGGAAATACCCATTTTGGGATACCCTGAGTCCAAAAAAAAATGGTTTTTACAAAATGTCTGTCTGTCTGTATGTATACAAAGCTAGAGCGAAAACTATTCGATCGATTTCAAACAAATTTGCACCAGACATGTCAAGTAGGCCTGTATAGATGAACGAAAAACGGTTTTGAAAAACAACCCCCTTTTTGGCAAAAACCCCCAAAAAATCAGTTATTTTTTTATAAAAAAACGGCTCTAACAATTTTGATAAAATTTGGCTTATTTGTAGCCTTTAATGTACCCTACCATATGCAAAAATCGCATCTTTCTAAACATTCTCGTTTAGCTAATAATAATAATAACTGATTTGTGGGGTTTTTGGCCAAAAAGGGGGTTGTTTTTCAAAAATTTTCAAAACCTTTTTTCGTGTATCTATACAGGCCTAATTGACATGGTTGGTGCAAATTCGTTTGGAAATCAATCGAATAGTTTTCTCTCTAGATAATAATAATAATAATATTTATTACTTAATCTGCTACTTTAATAAATCACCTCTCCTACCCCACTTACAATTAATTATGAAGTCACAGTGAATCTGTTTAATAATTTAAATATATGTTTGTGAGAAAGTATGTGCCAGTTCCTGGTACCGTTTATTAATGCAGTGTTCAAAGTTAATTTGTAATATTATTTTTGCTACTCAAACAAATGACAAGGCACAAAACAACAAATTAATACCTTTATTTCATAAAATAGTTATATTTTCTGGTTAGATTGTTTAAAAGATTAACCAAAGCAAAGCATTAGTGATCGTACAAAAAATACATGTTGAGATTTTTGTGGAAATACCCGTTTTGGGACCCCCTGAGTCCAAAAAAATGGTTTTTACAAAATGTCTGTCTGTATGTATACACAGCTAGAGCGAAAACTATTCGATCGATTTCAAACAAATTTGCACCAGACATGTCAAGTAGGCCTGTATAGATGAACGAAAAACGGTTTTGAAAAACAACCCCCTTTTTGACCAAAAACCCCCCAAAAAAAATCAGTTATTTTTTTATTAAAAAACGGTTCTATCGATTTAAATAAAATTTGGCTTATTTGTAGCCCTTAATGTACCCTACCATATGCAATTGGCCGAAAAGGGTTTTGTTTCTCAAAACCTTTTTTCGTGCATCTATACAGACCTAATTGACGTGTTTGGTGCAAATTTGTTCAAAATCGATCGAATAGTTTTCTCTCTAGCTAATAATAATATTTATTTGTTAATCTCCTACTTTAATATCAGCTCTCCTACAACTCCTACAATTATGAAGTCACAGTGAATCTGTTTAATAATTTAAATAAATTTGTGAGAAAGTATGTGCCAGTTCCTGGTACCGTTTATTTACTTATTGTTTATTTACAAAAGGATTCAAAAGTTTCAAAACAGTGTTAATTTAAAATGTCTGATGCAAAAAGTCTTAATTATTTCTTCTATTTAATGGTGAACAGATTTTTTCTATTTACATCAAATGTGAAACGACGTAATGTGGTTTTACAATTAACTTCGACATATTTGGCATTGCACAGTTTTAACCCTAGAATTAACAGGCAAACAAAGTTACGTAAGTGGACGAACTAGGCCTGACAGACCCAAGAATAAAAAAATATATAAATATGTAAACCCTATAACAATACAGTAGTTCAACAAAATAATATTGCTCACAAACAATGGTATAAATAAATTAAATGTTCTTGAAATTGTTAACAAAAAATACATTGATTTTTAAATTACATGAATATGCCTAGCTTTTTACTTTTTCCACCCTATACGTAGTAATATGGAGAAAGTATTGTTTTCGTAAAAATGTTCGAATTTGAATTTTCAGTTGAATTATCTGTTTTGGTGCTCCCAGAACCCCCAAAAATTGTTTAGTGCAATTATCTGTGTTGGTGCTCCCTGAATCCAAAAATATTTTTAGTGGAATTTTTATGGTGCTCCCTGAACCCAAAAAAGTGTTTTTAGAGTGGTGTCTGTCTGTCAGTCTGTCTGTATGTATACACGACCAGAGAGGACACTATTGGTCCGATTTTCATGAAATTTGGTATGTAGGTACTAAACCCTAATATCTCCAGGCGTTTTTTTCATTTTTTGGAATTTTTAATTTTTAAGGGTAATTTACCCCTAAAAAACGACAAAAATGCAAATTTCTCAAAAACAGCTCTAACGATTTTGATCAAATTTTCAGTATTTATAGTGCTTAAGATGCCAAACAAAATGACACCACCCGCTTTTATCAAAACTTCGGCGTTTTATAATTATGGGGAAATGTTTAAAAATAAACAAGTTTGTGTTGTCAATCTAGCATCGCGGCAGCGGCCGCACGGGGTAGCACCACTGTAGCGAGCACGGCCAGTAATTCAAAGGTCGCGCGATCGAATCCCGCCTGGGACAATAATTTTTTTATACGATTGACGTAGGTAGAATATTATTTTTTTGTTTTGTTCTAAAAAGTAGTAAATAAAATGATAAAAAACAATATTATTTTGACTACAGTAAGTTGGGAGAAAGTTTGTGTCAGTTAACTGATACCGTTTATTTAAATTTTGATTGGGTTTCATTTTACATTCTATATACACAAGGGAAAAATTCTAAGGGATGTTGAGGGGAAAATTATTAAGAATTAGTTCAAATAGAAAAAAAACACATTTTTTGAAGAGGTCAAATAACAAGCATGTCAAAAAATCACTTGAGCGGATGGGCTGGGTCTGACAGACCCACTAAAATATTTAAACGCGTGACAACCGATGACCGAGAGTCGAGTTGACAAACATGAGACACCAACGCATTCTGTGGATTCTTTTAGGAAGGTACACAGAGAAATGGTGGTCTGCAACGCCTTTGACATTTAATCTAACCTAATATAAAAACGTCTGGGCCTCCAGACCCAGCCCGTTCGTTCTAAGTTAATTTAAATTTCTATAAAACGGGTACACCGTAAAAATTATATTATTTAATTTTAAATTCAGAACACTTTATTCTTGGGCGGACGCAGGATGGGCCAGAGGGGGGGGGGGGCTGCGGCCCATCATTAAAAAATATTCATTAAAAAATATATAATAAAAACTGTTTAAGAATGCTCGCGATAATCCTTAAACATTTTGTAATGGACAATGTGTACAGTTAAAAAACGATTACGGTAAATCGAGTGACTGCTGTGATAGTAATGTTATTATTGTTATATATTTTCCAATGGTGCAATGAAAACAGTAACTAAACTACAAAATTAAATGAAAAACGAGTAGTACTTCCTTGTCACACTAGAAAGTGCGCTCTGTAATAGATACGAACAAGACTATACTTCAATAACATCATTTGACCTTAAGCGCTCTTTTAAGAAGGGACAGACTGTCAGTTGACGCTGTAATACTCTCAGTGTTATTTCAGATTGAATTTTCATTGGTAAATTAGACTGTGCCGCTCTAACTGAAATCATGGAGATTAGGATATGATTGTACACGTAAAAATGAACAATGTGAAGGTATGTCCTAAAACGTTTATTTTTCCGTCTAAATTTTTTAGGTAATAAAACATTATTTAAAACCCACTTACAATACAGAGATGAAACTTTGCACGAATTTTGTCCTTATAAAAGAACTACAGTATTTAGGGGAAACAATTTTCAAACTTGTAATTTTTCAAAATTGCGGGCATTAAAAGTTTTCAAAACCAAATAACAAAAAAACGGCTGTATCCACCAAAAATTACAGAGAATATTTCTTTGAGCAAGTTTTGTTTCAATCGAAAAATTCCCGTTTTAAAGAAATCAGACAAAACATAACGGGTAGCACCATGAAACATGGGCAAACTACATTGATTGAACACAAAACGTGCTAAAAAAAGCAATTTTTTGTAAATTTTTGTGCATACGCCCTTTTTCATGCTGTTTGAATTTCAAAACCATTAATGGCCGCCATTTTGAAAGGTTACAAGTTTAACAATTTTTTTAGAGTGTTCACAGAAAATTAGGTTTTGAGAAAAAAGTTGAAATCGAATTGGCAGTTGTCGAAAAATTGTCTGCAATTCCACGACGTTTAATGTTGTTATAGTATGTAAAATCTATATATAGTATATAAATAGTAAGTTAAAATTGAAGTCCATATTATATAATTATCTTTGTAATTTTGTAACATTTGTTTTCAAAAATAATCATAATTTCAATATTGACATAAATAAGTAAATATTATGACAATTTATACATTGACATAAATAAGTAAATATTATGACTATTTATTTATACATTGACATAAATAAGTAAATATTATGATAATATTTATTATTATATTGTAAATATTATACTGTAGCTGTAAAATAGTGTTTGGAAAATTACTTTTATTTACAATCTCTATAGTAGTAGCAAAGCGGGAGCACCGATGGAGGCCGGGTCAAGTCCCCTTGCACGCATGGTGGTCCATCGGTACTCCCGCTTTGCTATTACTATAATTGGCTCCAATAACAAAAATCCTGCGTACGCCCTTCGTTATTGGTACTTTAATGTATCTTAAAATTTCCTAAAGTATATGCCAGATTTCGCATTGCAAATATCATTTTGTTTGTATTCATTACTATCTGTCGTTCCGGGCTTCAACGGTTTTAAAATGAAGAAACGTTTCCACAATAGCAATAACTACTTTTTGCAAATGAACAAATATTACGTTAAAACTCAACTATACGTTTAAGCTTTTATTTTGTGCTGAATACAACTTTTGGGTGTCAGATGGTTCTAACTTTGCCCTTACGTTTATACACTTATAGCATCCACAAATTAACGGTTTTCAAAATGTTCGATACGCGAGACGCTTCGCGTGTTTGATTTCGTCGATTTCTTCTTCTTCGTTGGTTTACACACGTACTAATATAAACCAGAAGTTTAAGGGTCGACTCTAGCTGTCGGTTAAATTAAGACCAATGTTAAATTAAAATCCAAATTTTTCCTTTATTTTTGATCGGAAAATTATAAACGATATATCATTTTAAAGCTAAGGTCAATATGCATGCAAATGGCTTTTTACAAATTAAGAAAAATATTTTGTTTAATATTTATTAACAATTTAAAACATTGATTTTTAATATTTTTTTATGTTGTCACTATTAATTATAGCGAAAAACTACCAAGCCATTCGCCTGAAGAATTTCGTCCCCAATATTTTGGTATTTTTTTTAAAACGCTATTTGAACAATTGCGGGTTTTAAATGGATTTAGGCTGAGCAATGTCCGTGTTAAATACCGCCGCTATAGGGTAATTTTAAATATTTTTTACGTTGTAACTATTAATTAAAGCGAAAAATTACCAAACCATTCGGATGAAGAACTTTGTCCCCAAGAGTTTGGTATTTTTTTAAAAACGCTATTTGAATAATTGCGGGTTTTAAATGGATTTAGGATGAGCAATGTCCGCGTAACCTACCGCCGCTATAGGGAGTCGCAGGTTGCTTTCTGTTTTACTAGAGCCGACCCTTAATGTAACAGCTGATCTTAAAGAAGAAGAAATCGACGACATACAATAAGCAGTGGTAAATTCAAAGGCCTAAACTCAGTAGCTGTATGGGTTTAGTCTCGTCACGCTACCGATGAAATGGACATCCTCAATCCGTGCTTCCTCAGTTTGTAAGTTGAGTTAAAATAATTTACTTGATAACTCTGAAATTGACATTGCACTTAATAATTTTGTAAGCTGTGATAAATTAGTGCATATGGTGATACCTAAAAATGAACTTAGTGTTTTCTCATTGTTTTAAAATGTATAAATTTCCTAACTTGGTTGCTATGGTAAAGAAAAAATTGTTGGTTTAGTATATAGGCCTAACCTAAAATTATGTTGTTAAACTTTTAATACAAATTAGCTGTTTAACTTTAATATTTAACAACGTATATTAAAATTATAAAAAGTAAGCCTTCCTCAAACCTGTTTTTTTAAAATTATTTTTATCGATAAGCAATCATGTTTAGGTTATTTCTTATTTTTTAGATTTCAATTTTAAATAGAACAAAATACAAATAATGATCAAATTTCGGATTAAACCAATATAACCAACGATTTAAATTCTTGACAGTTTTACTTCTGTCGGCAGTCCCATGACTGCTTTTTTTTTCAAAAAGCGTCATTATAAAACTAAGTATCATGTCAAATTTTAACTACGTCACTGGATAATATTTTTGTTAAAAACACAATACAGTGCTGGATAGAAAAATAAACATTTTAGGAAATATTTGTGAATGAACTTTAAATTTTGTGGGAAGAATAAGCTCAGGAAGTTTGAAACAATTATTGGAAATTCCATACACCCTGAATACACATACCGCGCGTAAAAATGTGACCAAGTTGAACATAGTTGGAATGTTTAATAAAGTTTGGCTTCTGGTAATAGACTTACTAAATGATGATAAATAAAAATTAAATGAAAACTTTTGTAATTTACGAGGAAAAGGAAAATACAACTTTGTCCTCTAGAATTTTACTTTAAAAATATTTTTAACTGACAGAAAAAAGTAAACATTGTATTGTATTCAAGTTCGTAGACTGCTATTAAGCTTATAGTACTTCCAAACTAATTTTTTGTTGTAAAAAATCATTTGTATTCTTGTTTATTGACTGCTCTATTAAGGGTCTGCTCCAGTAAACGAGAAAGCAACCGGAAATGTAAGCGCTTTGACATTGCGTTGCCTCATTCTAAACCATTTTATAAATCCATCTTTTCTAATTGAGTGCTGAAAAAATACTGAATATTCTTTATAAAATTGCGGATCCGGCTTGCAAATTACTTTTCATTATAATTTTTTATTGTCTTAGGAAAAAATTCAAACTTTGTACTTACAAAATGTCAACTACTTAAAAAAATCTAAAATGCGTGCTTAAAATGAGACCTTGCAAACAATTGTATGATAAAAAATAAACAAAATAAATGGTTTGAAATTTAACATTGCTCTTATGGGATACAAATCCAAGATGGCCGCCACTACAGCAGACCTTTAGGCTTAAAACTGCCAACCTTACATTTTTTGATAAACATTATTTGCATGTTCATAGACATAGTACATAAGCTTAATGTACTTCCAAAGCAAAAAATTTAATTGTATTATTGTTAATAGACTTATTAAATTATCGCATATAAAACGAAAAACAGAATTACAAGAGATTATCCTTAGAAATATTTTTTGTGACTTTAATACATATTTAAATTTATACTTTGTATTTATAATTTACGCAAGGTTTAGAGAAAACATACACAGTTTATTCTAAGATTTCACAGTTACTGAAATTGTCCATTGCATTTCCTAAGTAGACTATCTGGCACCAGTTCCGTGCATCGTTTTAAGCTATGACGTAATCACAACGGACAAATTAATTCCGCTAATAGTGAATTGAGAATAGCTCTGGAAAATTAATATGGTAATTAAAATGAATTATACCGTATAGTAGAAGTCACCTTGGTGGTTTCTTAGCTGTAAAATTAGATCACTTCTTCGTCGAGTAGTTTAGCCTACATTAGGCTTTTCAGAATGTCGAAATATATTTATTTTCTTTAATCTATACACTTTATAAAAATATCCAAGAGACTAAATTAATTTAGAAATAATTCGACCACGCAGCTGAACCGCTGACGTGAGTTGAGCATATTTCCAAAGTTAAGTTTATAGGCCTATGTTTTAGGGTTTCAACCAACAATTTGGGAAATGGGTCTATTCACGACGGTGCAGAATAGCTGCAAAATGGTTCGCACGCCATTCCGCATATTGGGAGTATCTTCAATACACAAAGCATCGCGTGCTTCGCACGCCAACCCCACAGTAGAATCCTCCACATGGCTTTGAACCGGGTACTTCTATGGTATTTTACGTTTTGATCGATTTTGAGGGAACCAAGCGAGCTATAAGGTCGCGTAAAAAAAACAAACTGTGCAGAATAACAACCTACATTTATATTTGTAGAAAAAACACAAAAACAAATTCATTCTCTTAGGAAAAATCTTTAAAAAATTGTTACTTCGGGTAAAAAAACGTGCTTCCGATTGTTGGATTTTTTGGCTAACGAACTCGTCCAAGCGACGTAGACAACCAACATGTGTACCAAATTTGGGTCTTACCATAAGGGCCACTGCAATAGCTCATTTTTCCTATGGAAATTCGCTAATAAATCGACCACGCAGCTAAACAGCTGACGTGAGTTGAGCGAATTTCCAAAATTAAATTTCTGTTTTAGGGTTTCAACCAACAATTTGGGAAATTGACCTACTCAAAAGACGCTGAATAGCTAGCTGCCTAGGTGTACGCAATATATTAGTAGAATTGGTTTGTAACTAAGCCTTTGTTCCACTCGCAACGGAAGTTGCACAAGTTGGCCGCTGTCGATTATATTGATATTGATATCTTGAAAAATTAATATAAATGAATTGTTATGGCCGATTAAAATTTGTCAAACGGATTCTGAAAGTGAGCTTCAAAACGTGTATATCAGATTTCCGTAAAAATGCCGAGAAGTTTTCCTAAAATTTCCTAAAAGTGGTCCTGAACACTACTATAAACGCACGACCAATCGGTCGGAGTCTAATGAAGTAAAGTTGTTGGGGGAAGCTAGGCTCTGCTCACTGAATTCGATGTTTTTATTCGAGTGGTATTGCACACCCATAACAAAAAGGTTTTATATAATGTATTATGACTGTGCATTTTAAGTTTTACAATGATTGATTGTGTACGTCTTGTTAATTTAAGAGTAGTTTAAGTGAAAAATGTATTATCAAGTATTTATGACATTGTCATCTATTTTATGTTTTAAAAGAAGAAAAAAATTGATTTAAAAAAAACACTTGAAAGGTTTAAACTGTTAGCTAACTTATTTTATAATCTTGGATTTATGTTTGACCATGAACTAACTCATCTGAAATAGTTGTATTTCCAAATATTAGTTAACCAAGAAATAATAATTGTCAATAAGGTTTTAGTAATACAATTTACCTATGAAAATAACATAAATGGGAGTTGTTTATCTAATATATGAGGTTTGCTGATGATATAGTGATGGTGGCGGACAGGAGTGAGAATCTCCAGATGTTGGAAATAAATAAAAAGAGTAGGGTTTTATTATTTTTCCCTTTGTCGTTTACTTTCTCACTACACTATAGTACAGAGAAAGTATAGTGATTGCAAAAAATCCATGTTGAGATTTTTGTGGAAATATCCGTTTTGGGACTCCCTGAGCCCAAAAAAGTGGTTTTTACAAAATGTCTGTATGTATGTATACAAAACTTGAGAGAAAACTATTCAATCGATTCGAACAAATTTACAGCAAACATGTCAATTAGGCCTGCACAGATGCACGAAAAACAGTTTTGAAAATTTTAGAAAAACAACACTCTTTTTGGCCAAAAAATCAGTTATTATTTTTTTATAAAAAAACGGCTCTAACGATTTTGATAAAATTTTGCTTATTTGTAACCTTTAATGTACCCTACCATATGCAAAAAACCGCATCTTTCTAAAAATTCTCGTTTAGCTAATAATAACAATAACTGATTTTCAGGGTTTTTTTGGCCAGAAAGGGGGTTGTTTTTCAAAAATTATAAAACCTTTTGTCGTGCATCTACAGAGGCTTAATTGACATGTTTGGTGCAAATTTGTTTGAAACCGATGGAATAGTTTTCACAAGTATGTGCCAGTTTCTGGTGCCGTTTATTGTTTTAATTTTTAGTGTTTTTTGTTTTGTTTTTGTATTTTGTTGTATTCTGTTAATTTTATCATTAGGTTTAGTACCATTGAAAGAAAAGAACACATGGTTCAACTCGGCTACCTCCGAAAGGAGAGGCTTTTGTTCTTGTAAATAGAATGTCAATAAAGCTTTATTATTATTATATAACATACATTTAGTATGCCTAATGAGATAGCATATGCATTTAAATGACTTTAACATTTTGTCAAATTACTTTAAGTTAATATGTAACTCTACACATTAGGTTTGCTTACAAGTGACTAAGCTAGACAGTCCTAACCTTGCCCTTGACAGTGGTAAAAATAAATCTCAAGAAATGTTGCCAAATTCAGTTCATGTCCGCAAACAGTGTGCATTTAATATTGTTAGATGTGACCTCTGAAAACTGAATGCAATTGAAAACAATTTTAAAAAGTTTATAATTTGTAAAAATTGATTGTTACACCACTTTCCATAGATAATGCACAACATATTAAAATAATTCATCACGCAGCTCAACCACTGACGTAAGTTTAGCGAATTTATAAAATTAAATTTATATGATTTAGGGTTTCACTATTTGGAAAATTGGTCTACTGTACGAAATATGCGTGCAAAAAATATATTGGTAAAATTTGTTTGCATCTCAGCCTCAAGCAACTCGCTTTGCTCGCAGGCTCAGATTATGGACTGCAGTTTGCCAGTTTACTCCTCAACCTAGAGAACTCGGATTATATACTGTTTAACTTCACTCTCAGCGTACAAACAAGCTTTTTTATGAGATTTTACATTTTGATTGATTTTGGAAGAACCAGACGGGCTTAAGGTCGTGTAAAAAACAGAATGTGCAAAATAATCTCTTATACATATTATTTGAGATAAAACCCCAAAAGGGTTTATTCTAGTACGAAAAATCTCAAAAGTATTTTTTTCTGTAAACTTTATTGGCTAATGAACTCGTCCGAGCCACAAACATGTGTACCAAATTTGGACCAAATCGGACGTAAAATGCGATCGCTAGAGTACAAAAAGACACATATGTATATATACGATTTTTAATGACTCACAAACTGTGTTCTAAGGACCATGAACGGTGCTCATTTACCACTCCCGAATTTAGGTCTCGCCATAAAGATCACTGCAATAACTCATCTTTCCTATGAAAATTCGCTAATAAGTATTTAGTCAGCTGTTTTGTTGTGTACACGTAATGTATACTCTTTTACAGACACGATGATCCAAACGAATTACAATTAATAGGAAAGTTTTTTGAGAATATAGAAAATCCGAGAACTTGTAAATCAACGCTAAGTAGAATTAGAGTTTTAAGAAAAAAGCCATACTGGACCCTGCTCATGACAAAGTCTGTACTAATTGTAATTAGATTGGTATAAATCAATTAACAATAAAAACTCAATAAATCAAACTCAAGAAATAGAAAACTTAAAGCTTCAGTTTTTTATCTGTAAAAGATGATAGATACAGTTCTTTATGAGTCGAAAGTAGTTTTTCCGTGAATTTGATCAACTTTTAGCCAAATACTGGGTGTAATAAGGGTAGTGTCTTAGTTATAATAATTCAAAATTTATGCGTAAATTAGAAAAAAATTGTAATAATCTGCTTTATTTAACACTAGCTTTGCAACGGGAAAGACATTTGAACTAAGATTTTATACAATCCTAACTGTATCGTGAAGTTATTTCTATGAGAATTTAACACATTTAAAGTAATAAAATGAGAGCCTGATTTAACATTTTTGCAGAAGTATGGGAAGTTAAGTTTCAAATTGATGTATATGTTTTAAGCGTATGTTGGAAAATTCTCTCTAACTAAAGACGAGTTTTTATAAAAGAATTGCCCCACATAAATAACTTGGGTAATTTTTAGGACTTTATAATTTGTATTTTTTAGTAAACTTAAAATGTGGTTATGGTAAATTTTATATTTTTGGGGAGTATCGGGATGTTTGGGTTTAAAATTGGCACATTTGTCATGAGCCCACATAACTAGTTCTCAAAAACCAAGAGAATAGGTTTTACGAAAAAAAGGTCTGTAGACAAAAATTGTCCTATTAAATAATATTGCGTAATCTCTGTAAATCTGCATTTTAAAATGTATAAAATGACACTTCTATTTCACAAATTGGTTGAAAAATAACGACGTAATGGGCCGATAAAGAAATTCCTTAGCGAATTAATATCTACAGTGTCAAAAACGTATCGGAACGGCTGGATTTTTCCGCTTCTAAGATAGAGATAGAAAAATTGTTTAACCTCCCATTTTAAAGGATTTGTATACATCAATTAATGTGGTAACACGTAAATACTCAGCATGAATACACCTGTTAGACGCTACAGGCCCTGAATGTTTTCCAAATTAAATTACAAATATTTCAATAAAAAAGATTTTTTCTCAAAATAAATTCTAGCGTATGTTATTCAGGAACATTTTAGCTTTTTATTAGTAAAAAAAATTTTCAATCGCTCCAGTAGTTTCCGGCATATACACAAATTTGACCTCTTTAAATAATATTAGTATAGATTAAATATAATTCTGAAATAATAAAATGTCTTACAAGCGACGGACACCTTATTTTTGCAATTCACGTAATCTGGTTCCTTTGATGTCCGCTGTCAAACACACAAAACATCGAAATACAACAAACAAAAGTAAAAAGTTACCATTTAGATATAGTTTTCAAAGTTAAAATTTAGAAAATAGACTTCCATTAAGAAGGAATTATCATTGTAAAGTTAAAAGTTGAAAAACCAATCAACAAAAATAAGATTACAGACTTAAGGCACGGTAGCAGGAGTAAAAAATTTTTTTTCTGAATTGACTACAGCCCTCAAAGTGGCAGAGCTCGACACTAGGCTACTAGCTTTGGGTTTGAGTATCGCTTCATTCTTTCGCTTGCAACTATGAGGCAGTTTCATAAAGGCAGCCCACCCTAAAGCCAATATGAAGTTGTAATATTCTTATTTACAGGATGTAATCTACAAATCTACACATTTCATTAAACACAACTATCTCTCACATACATTCAAAACAAACGTGTTAGCCTATATTATTTTTTTCTCGCTTTCCTTCGGCACGAAGTTAATGTGATAACCACATGCTTTCACGATAAAGCAGATTTTTTCGCCATAAATAATCAAATTTTGAACTTGGTAACCTTTTTACATTTTTGATATTTGCATTATTGAAAAGAAAAAAAAAATTGGAAAAAAACATCGAAAACTTTGATCTTGAGATGAGTCAAAGATCAAATTTAGTTAAAAACTAATTTTTAAAAAGAGCCTAATTCGGACTTTCGGAACCTTTAAAATGAGATATTCAGAATAATTTTC
>JAGFPH010000265.1:105960-132127 GCA_018207615.1 Philaenus spumarius | reverse complement strand
AAGAGCCTGATTCGGACTTTCGGAACCTTTAAAATGAGATATTCAGACTAATTTGCAAATCATTATTACTCGAGTTATCTTGTTACGCGTTTTAACATTGCTCTTATATGGGCGTTGAAATCCGAAATGGCCCGTTAGGTCTGCCGAGCCTTAATGGCATAAGCCTTATACATACGCGTACAGGTATAAGTTATAATAAATATGATGAGGAACCTAGAGCTGTCAGAATTAACTTATTACTAAATATAACTTGGAATAGAAAATAATTTGATCACGCAGCTGAACCGCTGACGAGAGTTTAGCGAATTTCCAACACTAAATTTATACTCTTTAGGGTTGCAACCAACAATTTGGGAATGTGTTTGACGGATGCGGTGCCAACAGACAGTGTAGACCGGGCCTAAATCACTCAATAATTACAAAACTGCCATTTTTAATGAGTGCCAATTTTCAAGATGATGGATGCCGAACTATCGGTCCTACCAGACTATCGAGGGCCGGATTATCGAGGTCTTACTGTATTAGCTTTTGGATGATCCGCCTTTATAAAACTACCCTATATTTGCAAGCGGAAGAATGAAGCGCCACTCAAACCCAAAGCTAGTAGTGTAGAACTCTGCCACTTGGAGGACTGTAGTCAACTCAGACATATTATTTTACTCCTGCCGAGCCTTATTAGTTGGGTTGTCGTTATTACCAACCAATATCGTTAAATTCAAAATAAATTAATTTAAAACAACCTCCTAAATCTAGGAGTTCGAGGATTTTGTACTTTCATTGGTGTGTTTATAACCTATGTTGCTATAAACAATTCAGTGTAAATTCAAAACCTTTCAAGTATCTCGTTCCAACATGCCAAACGATTTTACTGTTTTTTTTTTCTAACTGAAAACTCTATTCCCTACAGTATTATTTTATCACTGTATAATATTATTTAAAACTATGTAGTTTTATCAAAACCTAGATTCTAGATCTAGTCTATTATGGCAGGATTGAGACAGTTGTGCTAAAGTAAATTTAACTTTGAATTACCAGAAAATGGAAATGATCTGTGTGATAATGTAAACTTTGTTATTGGTGAAGCAGTAATGTTGACTTACAAGTGACATTGACTAATTGCATGGAATGATCAGGGAGGCAATGTCACTACATATGCAATATCTATTATCTAATGGGCTTCTGTTATAAAATACAAGGAGCTAAGCTTATGATTTATTCTGATTTCAAACACTTAGTACTGGGAAACCGATCTACAATGAGGTAAGATTCTGATCGAATTCATTAATAAAATATTTATTAATATTAAAGAAGAGTTTTTCAAGTAAAATATCAAGTTTATTACTCAATAGACAATTTGTTTCAAAAATAGATTTTTAATTTGAAGATAATGAATTTATAAATTCCGGATTGGGTGCATTTTTCTTGGTAATGAATTTACAGTGATTATAGTCAAATATAATATATATATAAATTATTAATTGATATATGTAAGAAAGAAATATTTTTATACAATTTCCAAAAAACTCGCAGAAAACGTATTTTCCGGAAGTCCAGCTGACTCTTTGGAAAAAGAACCCTTAAACAACAAATTTTGAGGAAATCTTTAGGGCCATTTTCGAGTAAATATTTACAAATATAATATTTCCTGAAAACTCGCAGAAAATGAGTTTTTATGAAATTTTTACCAAGTCCAACTGATTTCTTGGGTAAAAACCCCTTGTATTGTCTACCAAATCTCGAGGAAATCCTTAGAGGCGTTTTCAAGAAAATATTTGCAAATATAAAATTTCCGAAAAACTCGCAGAAAACAGTTTTTTTTTTCAAAAAATGTTTATTAAGTCCAACAGACTCCTTGGGCAAACAAAAAGAAAGAAGTACAGTGTGATTCTCTATATACTATAGACAATCATGTTTATGTATTTTTAGATTTACATTTGAAATGGGACAAGATACAAATAATTATCAAATTTCGCATTAAACCAATATAGCCTAACCAACTATTTATATTCATGAAAATTTTCACTTCATTTCTGAACCAACATAGTTTTTTTAAATTTTTGAGAAAGCCTTACTTTATTGTAATTTTAATATCTCTTGTTAAAAATTAAACAGACAATTTGTATTTTAGCTAGGGACCTAATTATATTTTCAAAGCTGTATTACTGTACTTGATAGCTATAAAAAGGAAAGTTATGAAATATTTTTTTTTCATAGATAAAAGTGTATATTTTAATGGGCCACTTTCGAAAGTTTAACAACATAATTTTAGGTTAAGCCTATACTGAACCAACTCACGTTTCTTTAATGCAGTTACATGCATTATCATAGCAACCAAATTAGAATTTAGACATTTATGTAGCACTACGTCCACTTTTGAGGTATCACCAAGTACACTACTTTATCACAACTTACAAAATTAGGAAGTGCAATGTCCATTTCAGAGGTATTACCAAGTAAACTATTCAAAACAGAACTTACAACAAAATGAAGAAGCACAATGTCCATTTCATCAGTAGCGTGACGTGACTAAACCCATACAGCTATTGAGTTTAAGCCTTTGAATTTACCACAGCCTATGTAATTTCTTCTTCTTTTACGATCAGCTGTTACACTAAACTTCTGGTTTATATTAGTATGTGTGTGTAAAACAATGAAGAAGACGAAATCAAAAATTAAGTTGAGTATCGCGAGTTAGTATATTTTACCTCATCCAAAAAGTGCTGTTCCCCTAAAGAAGGTTTCACTTCAAAAACTCTTGTATACCAAGTCTCGAGAAAGTTCTTAGAACCGTTTACAAGAAAATATTTACAAAGATACAATATTTAATAATATAAGATGATCACATCTATTATTTCTCAAGGCCATTTTTTTGTCGGTACGCCATAACTTCCTTAATACATCATCAAATTACATGAATGAGGCATCATTTTAAAGCTTTCCTTAACCGCTACACCGGAAAAATATACAAAATACAATTATACGAAAAAAAAAAGAAATAAAAAGAATCCGAAAGTAACAGTGTAAGATAGTAAGTTGTAGGGATATTTTCCTGACGTTGGCAACACTGATGATAACAATACCCAGCTAGAGAGCTGCCGTTACGCCACTACATTGCTATTTTTAATTAATATACGCACTATACGATACTGAATATACGGTGTGTACTTTAATTAAGTGGGATTTATGTAAGTTAGAATGCGAATGCTTCGCACTGGTCAGCTAGTACATATTATTTTAAAGTTTAAATTGTAGCCAAATAACAAAAGTTCAGTGCAACTATTAAGGAACTCAGAGTACTCCCAAAGTAAAACAGATATCTCACTATAAAACTATTTAAATTAATGGTTGCTATTTTTCAAAATTCAGATTTTTTCACCATTCTATGTAAGATTTTAATGTGGGTTTTAGATGGTTCTCAGGTTGTGGCTGCATCAGCAAAACTCAATCATGTACTTGTAATCGAATGCGCTAGGTCTTATGTCTGCAAAAATGCGCATAAAAAAGGAGATCCAGTAGGTGCTTCCCTCTAGCGGAAAATAAAGTAACTATAAAATGAAATAAATACAGTAATATTGTAGTAGCCGATTTTAGTCGCTTCACCACGGGCACTTTTTTAAGCTGTCGTACCAGGCTTAGTTCAGGCAAATAAGTAAAACTTTATAAATATAGCTGTCGTGCCCGGCTTCGGTCAGGTAAATAAGGAAAACTTATTACAGCTGTCGTACCCGGCTTCGGTCATGTAAATAAGGAACAAACGTTTATATTTGTCATACCAAATTTTTTTATAGCTGTTGTACCCGTCTTCGGTTACGTAAATAAGGAAAACGTTTTACAGCGGTCGTATCTGACTTCGGTCATGTAAATAAGGAAAAGATGGTTATATTTGACATACATAAGTTAAATAATTTATAGATGTAGCCTACCAGACTTAGTTCAGGTAAAGAAGTGAAACTTTTTATAGCTAGCTGTCGTACCAGTATTCAGTCAGGTAAATAAGGAACACAATTTTTTTTTAGCTGTCGTACCAGGCTTAGTTCAAGTAAATAAATAAGGAAAACTTGTTACAGCTGTCGTACCCAGCTTCGGCATGTAAATAAGGAACAGATGTTTATATTTGTCATATCAATTTTTTTATAGCTGTTGTACCCGTCTTCGGCCAGGTAAATAAGGAAAACTTTTTATAGCTGTCGTGCCCGGCTTCGGTCAGGTATATAAGGGAAAACTTATTAAAGCTGCCGTACCTGGCTTCGGTCATGTAAATAAGGAACAGATGTTTATATTTCTCACACCAATTTTTTTATAGTTGTTGTACCCGTCTTTGGTCAGGTAAATAAGGGAAACTTGTTACAGCTTTCGTATCCGGCATCGTTCATGTAAATAAGAAAAAATTGCATAGATGAACAAAAAAAAATGAAAAAAGTTACCTGAACTAAGTCTTTTACGACTTAGTTCAGGTAACTTTTTTATAGCCGTCTCCGTCGCGTTTCCGCAATTATTTAAGGCTCCACCGCTTCTCTGCAAATATTTAAGGCTCTATCTTATCTCCACAATTATTTAAGGCTCCGTCGCATCTCCACAATTATTTAAGATCTCAATAATACATTGATTAAAAATACTTCTTAATAACTCGAAAATAAAGTTAACTATATGAAGCTAAAATGTTTTTACTTCTGACGGCAGTCCCACGAAATAAACAGATCATATATGTACGTAAGATCGAAAAATATTCATATTTATTCAGTATGCGATTCATATTTGCATACATTTTCCTAAAGAAAAAAAACAATTTTTAAAAAATACCGAGCATCGCTCGGTCGCCCAGATACTTTAAAATAAAACTATCAAATACCACAAGGTTTACTTTCAGCGAGCTCATCTCTGTCAGGCCTGATACTAATTAATTGTTGAGGTCTTCAAACAATCATGCTGTAGTAATGACAAACATTTTGTTTGAGGAAACCAAAGACAATCGCCCGAATGAACTTTGACTATGCAGTGATAAAGATACTTGCTGATACAACAATATTAAGACTTTAACTTTCACATGAGAGCAAAAGCTAATATTGATATTTTTGTCTTAAACAATTTAATTGACCATGAAAGACCATAAGAGCCAAAATGTTGAATCCTTATGAGACATCTAAGTTTTCTGGTGTTTAACCAAAAACATTTGTAACATTGTCAATTTGGTCAACGAAACCATTGTTTGATATTTGTACAACTTATGAAACCATTTATTAATTTTCATAAATTGAGATGTGAAATACAACAGGTCAGGTCAAAAATTTAATGTTATTTTTATGTTGAATAAATAATTTTGTATTATGTCTGACTACATGTAGTACAGTTTGTAAACGAATATGTTTATATGTGTCATCAGTATAGAGTTTAAACTAAAGATATTGTCTCAGTCAAGATGTTTGAACGAACATTAGTGATGCGTGTATGTTTGTAACTGTTTTGTCTTAGTGTCTTAAGGGTGAATCCACACTGCATCGAACAAAACAGCCTGAGTCAGTTTGAAACTGACTCAGGCTGTTTGACGCAAACCAAGGGAACGGAATTAGCACGGTATTAGAGGAAACACGTTCACACTGGCACGGTCAAACGTTTTGTTTGCCTCAGTCGTAACCAGTCACGCCTGATGTTGTTTGAAGAACCCCGGTTTGAATCAAACATTTTACTATTGAAGGGATGTAAACATCTTTCTTCTTCTATTCTAGCCTGTATTTAACAGTATTTTATATACATAATTATTATTTATTACCGGTATTTGTTTTACAAGGCGAAACTAAAGTTTAAAGTTAAATTTTAATCTTTTAGTTTGTTATACAAATATTTACTGTTTCCATACGTTTAATGTTAGATTATAATAAATGTGTAGAATTAATAATAACATCAAAGCTAAGATGGTAAACACGTGCAGTTAAATGTCTAGGCCTATTCATTGCAAATACATTCAATAAACATAAAATAAAATGTGTTTTCATCAGTCTAGGCCTAACCTAAAATTATTGTGTGTATGTTTAATTTATTTTACCTGTCTTAAACGCAACTAAGGCCTACATACTATAATTTTAGGTTAGGCCTAAACTTAAAATTACTTTTTAGGTCGTAATGTTAGAAAGCCGTAGTAAATTTTACGATTTCATTTAAATAATTTACAAAATATATGTTGGTAATTAAAAATGTAATAGTAGGCTACCTTGATAAATTACGTGTTTTACTAATAGCCGAAACGGCCGTCAAATAGAACATTGGAAGACAGTAGGTAACAGCATTTATTTATTAAAAAAATATTCGGAATATAATTATAAAACTTATCTTCATAATGTCGCAGTTCAAATAACAATGATTTAATAGTATAATAGTATCATTATAACTTCTTATTTTGTTGTACGGATGCACCCAAAACTCATCATCAGTCATAACGGTAATATATAGGCTACTATTTGATATCATACACTTTTAACACTTTAAAAAAGGGAGAGACATATCTACAAGTAAATGCCTGGGAACTTTGAGTGAACTGTTCGTTTCAATGTGGGTTGGGAATGTTTCAGTCAAACTGAAACATTTTGTTTCGGTTTGCTTCAATCAAATTGATTGGCGCAGTGTGGTTTCAGCCTTAGTGACCTGTGTTTTTAGCGAATTTCCATAGGGAAGATGAGCTATTGCAGTGACCCTTATGGCGAACCCTAAGGTCGGGAGTAGTAAATGGTCACCGATCATGGTTCTCAAAACATGTTTTGGGGTGTCATTAAAAAATGAATATATATGTGTACGCACTCTAGCGGCCACAACTTACATCCGATTTGGTCCAATTTGGTTAACACGTTGGTTGTCTAAGTCGCTCAGAAGAGTTTGTTAGCCAAAAAATCCAACTACCAGTAGCACGTTTTAAGCGAATTTTGTTAGGAAAAATAGCTATTGCAGTGACCCTTATGGTAAGACCTAAGGTCGGGAGTAGTAAATGAGCACCGATCATGGTCCCAAAAAAAAACCCAACAACCGGAATTACAATATTACAATATACACACACACACAAAGTATGTTTTCCGAGCGCCGATACGGTATTTTTTGTGTCGGTGTATGAATGGCAGTTTCCTGCTTCTTGACTGGCTAGAAACAGCTTGTATTCTAATACTTTCTTTAGGTATTAATAATAATTATTGTGATACCAGTATACAAATTTTGTTAGCTTTACAAATGATATTATTAAAGCGATAAGTACTAAGTCATATTAACGATATTATACAAAGGTACTTAATACATACGGTAGGTATTATAGATGTTTTTCCTTTCTTAACTTAAACTACTTATCTCTGTATTTTTCACTAAAATGCGTACAATGTGATAACTCATTTGTTTGTTTCCTTTTCATTGCTTCTGCGGATGATATTACAAAGTGAGATTGAGGGAATTTTTAGTGAAAAAATGTGTTCTTGAGAAATTTTGTGTGCTAAAACATTTTCTGAGCCCCTGCAATATATGACTTATATTATGCAAGTCCACAAAAATATTGTAAATACCATGAATTATGATTTATTGTCATCTAGAACTTTTAGGCCCTCTAAGCTAAGTTAGTGTCTGAAGAGGACGGGTATTTATCGTGAATGTCAAGAAATGTATCAATAATGTTTTTTGTGCTTTAAAACATATTTTATTTTTACAGCTGAACAATTATGATGTCAAAACCCAACTGGGAAGGGGAAACCTCAGGACACTTTACAAATGTTATTGTAGCTGCTCCTAAAATACCTTAATACATAATAATTATAGTAGAACCTTCGTAAGTAGAATCTTGAGAAGACTACTAAAACTTCGAGTTATCAAATAATTAAAGAAACGTAGCAAGGTTTGAGTTACCATGGGCAAAGTTCTAAAATTTAAAATTATAGAAGGCGTTAAATAAAAAAACAGAACAGTAGAACTGAATAGTTTAATAAATACACACGGCTAAACAAAAAAGCTCTATTGAATATTAAGTACAGAAAAATTTGAGGGCGCGTGAGTAGAGGAAATTTATCTCTTATCGTGAAAATTTTGATATCCTCACAATGTATGTATGACTACCCTAATCTTAGACATATATCAAGAATGCTGGTAACACTTCCAGTCATAGAGGTGATTTAATTAAATCTGAATGAAAAGGATTGCCAGAGTCTTCCTTCAAGCTATAGGGTTTTATCGATGCATCCAATAAACCAACAACGGTACTTTCTATGAATTATTTGACTTATAGAGGGAAAATAAACATTGAGGGTTATGAGAAGCCGAGATTACCTGACATAAATTAAATATTCAATTATATGGTGGGGGATTTCGTTTATTAGAAAAGTCAGTTAGTCCATCATTCCCTTGTTAAAGTATAAAACATGCAAAGCTCCTAAAGGGAACTTAAAACGAAAATAAAAGAAATTAACAAACAGCAACTAACACCAGTTAACAAAAATAAAATATGGACTAACTTAACAAATAACACATACTCATTACAGCTAAATGTAATTAACAATAGAAATTAATACTGTATTTCAAATCTTACAATTAGTTAACAAGAACATCAGATACCACCATAAACTTTAAAGCAATTAATAAAAAATGTAATAATGAACGTGTGAAAATGTCAGAAATGTTTTAGTGTGTGACTTGTAAGTAAATGTCTTTATACAATTTCATTAGGAGTTGTAACTACCCTCCTGTCCAGGGATATGGTAGATGCGTGAGTGAACATCCCTTACAATGTGAGCACTGATCAATATACAATAGAACATCGGTTATCCAAGTTTTCATATTAACCGAGGCAAATTTTAATAAAAAACTTTTGTCAAAATCAATTCTAAACTTACACATCAATGTAAGTTAAATGAATTGATTTCGATAATAACTTTTGTGTTAGATTGAACAGAAAGAAAACCGAGCATGCAAAAACTTCAGAGGCATTATTTTTGTGGTTTTTATTACAGTAAAAAATTTCTTTCATTTGAGTACATTATCAAAACCTTATTTGTTTATTTAAAACTATATTGTTTAAAGCCAAATAAAAATAGATTTTGAAGTAAGTATGGCTCCAAATCAACCTAAAACGATGTAAATGAAGTACCTCAATCGATTTCTCACGGCCTACCTTATTATGTTATCCGAGATCTGCCCGGTTCCAATTAACTCGGATAATCGAGATTCTACTGTAATTAAAATTTGTTTAATATTTTTAAAATTTTCGTTTTAAAGTCTGAAGTTAAAGTCAACAGATGAAGAGATCATATGATTATGGCAAAATAACAGCAGAAGTGGACATCGTAAAACAGAAACAGTTGAGCAAAAATAAATCAAAATATTAAACAAAAGTTGTAATTCCAACAACTTTGATGAATATTCTAGCACTGCATTTAATTCTCAGTTGTTGCTTAACTGCAAAAATTAAAACTAATTATGGAGGCCTGACATTTCTTGTATCTATGTAATAAATTAAAAGCAGTAATGTCTTGGTACTAATCAACTAATTTTATTACTTTGTATGCTATTGTTCATTGCATCATACTGCTATCAGTTTTGACCCTGGCCTTAGTTAGTAAATTACCAATGTGTAATTTAATTTCGTGTAATAAGGAACAAATTTTCCAATTTCATGAAGCCGAATCACTGAAGTGAGATTAGCAAATTTTCAAAATTAAGTTTATGATTTAGGATTTCAACCAACTATTTGAGAAATCGGTTTACTAACGAAGGCACTGAATATACATATTTAGCTGTATGCATACCAAAGTCAATTTTTGCAGGAAACTCTACCGTATAATAATTTGATCACGCATCTGAATAGCTGAGCTGTTAGTTGAGCGAATTTCCAAAATTAAGTTTATATGTTTTAGTAGTGATTCAACCAACTATTTCGGAAATTATTGGTCTACTCACGAATGCGCCTGCGGGAACGAAAAATATTAGTAGAATTTGTTTGCACCTCAGTCTTCAACCTGGCTCACATGCTGCTTCATTCCGCTCGCAGCCGAAAATCTCACTTTGTAAGTTTGCACCTCGAATTTGCAGCAACGGATCAGAAGATACGCCCCTTTTTTAGATAATAACCCAAAAAATGTTTCAATTTAGTACAAAAAATTCTACTTCCGGTAAAAAAAGAAGTGTAGCCAGTTGTTGGTTTTTTTTGGGTAACTCATGACGTTCCGTACCTCTAACAACATTAGGAATAAAATTAAAACAAAAAAAAAACAATCCCAGTAGAACAGAAATCAGGAATATACAGAATCAATTGTAATGATTTTGAATGTTTCTATATAGGTCAAACCGGAAGACAATTTAAAACACGATTCAAGGAACATCTACCTAGTAACAAAGGTACCAATAGTAAATCTAATTACGCACGCCACATTATGGAACACAACCATTCATATTCTAATTATGACACCAATTTCCAGCCATTACACATATATAAGAAAAGTAAATAAATGGATGCGCTGGAAGAATATGAAATTTACAAAGCACAGAAAACAAGTCCGGGGCTTATGTTAAATGACTATTTGAACTTCCATTCCAACTTGATGTACGACGAGGCAATAGCAATAGATAAGAAAAACAAACATTGAAAGATATTCATGTTAGCTTTCCGACCTACTCAGTGTCCGGTTGTATTCAACGGTGTGCACACACGGAATATATTTTATGTGTTATTGTGCGCGTTTAAATGTGTTTGTGTTGTTTTGTGTATGTATTTATTTTAATGTGCTAACGACCTCACTCGAGCGAGAATCTGATGATGGAATAAAGTTCCGAAATTCGTCATGTTCAAGTAAGTGAATTACTTTAAACAAATAATAGCCCAGTCGGTATAGGTTACAACTACCAGTAATTTGCAATACAGCTGATTTTTTTTATAAGTACCTTAAAGTATGTAGATTAACATAAAAAAAAGTTTACCAGTCTATCGATTTCCCAAAGTCGAAAAAAAAATCGATTATCATTTTTTTTTTCGATTATTCTTAATATTTCGAGCTGGGATGAAGATAGAGGAAAATAAAAAATACCACCGTGTAGGGGAAGTATTTTTCAACAAAAAAGGTCATATATGCATTTATTTCGTCCGAGCAATGGTTTGTCTGGAAAAAATTCGATAATGCAGGTATGTATTTTGCAGCAGGGGGCAGGAGAAATCACTAATTAGTAAATGTGTACAATTATAAGGATTATAAAACTACAGTATTTGTTAAAATGTTGTATTTATGTACATTATTATATATATATATCAAAATGAAGATAAAAATATTACCTTTTAATTTCATATTGATGTATCAAATTATTTAAAAGTTATTAATATTATAATGAAGAAATTAATACGTTTAATATTGAATATGTTTAGGCTATATGTTATAATACGAAGATGTAGAAATGTTTCCGAAAGTCAAACAAATGGGCATCACTTCTTTAAATTTGTATAAATGAATATATATTGATTATAAAAGGTAGTATTTATATTAATTGTATAACCTCAGAGCAAATCTTAAAAAAAACTACTTCTCAAGACATTATATTATTGATTGAAGGTTGTAAACATAACCCCAAAGTATAATCTACGCTAGGTTTTGTTTAAGTATTACAGATGAGGGGTGAAATCAGCAGTTATAATATATTGTTACTTACGTACAAACAGACATACACTCGCTTACAGGAGTTGATTTTG
The DNA here is from genome assembly GCA_018207615.1 of Philaenus spumarius. Taxonomy (NCBI): domain Eukaryota; kingdom Metazoa; phylum Arthropoda; class Insecta; order Hemiptera; family Aphrophoridae; genus Philaenus; species Philaenus spumarius. Next base: position 120,438 of record JAGFPH010000265.1, on the reverse strand, counting down.
ATATAGTCGGAAGAAGCTAAATAAAAATGACTTTTCTATATATTTAATAAATACAGTACTTGGTTTAGTCCCAAATTAAACATTTTTACAGTATGCCTAGAAAATGTTGTTAAATTCTTCCGGTCAACAGTTTATAAGTACATATCAATAATACTTCTTTCTCTCTTTAATTCTTTAGTAATTAGCTGTTAACTTGTAACATGTGATATAAGTTTCTTTATCTGATATTTTACCAAACGTCACACATTCCTTCAAACAGGCTAATGAAATGTTAATGTTTGAAAGTGTGGTTTTTTGTTTTCACTTTTGATCAATAAAGGTGCTAAAAGTTATTAATCAAAAAAATAAATTTATTATGTGTATTTATGTTTCTCTTGTCTAGAAGAATATAATTTGTTTGAGTGCTTAACTTATAAAAGTATGCCCTCGAAATGTTTTTTAGCATAAATATTGATCAAACTATGAAGTAATAAAATTACAACAGTCTTAAAGCACAATAACACGAATACCAAAATACAAATTTCAATATACAAATTAAACTCAGTACTTTGTACAAATAACAGCATGGTAAATTTAATCAATTATCCTATTTTTGTGAATTTCTCTTACCTTATCTCAACCCTTAAAGCGCTGAGCTAAAATATGGGCTACCGCTCATTTAGAGTTAAAAAAATATATATTTATTTTCTCAATGTTCTTTTAAAATTTTGATTCTTAGAGTTAAGAAAATGAATATGAAAATGAAAAATACTCAACTAATTTTAAAATTGTTTAAAATGTTTTTTTAAGAATTAAAAAAATCAAACTAAACTTAACAGAATTTACAATTATTCAAATACTAAATACATAAAAGCAACACTTATTGTGGTCTAAAAAATAAAATAATTACATACTAAACTAAGAAAAACAAGAACTTTTACAAAAATAAAACTTCAGAATGAATATCAGTCATCTATCAGTACAAACAAACAAGTAACGCTGAGTGAAACAGATGCGTCTATAGGCGTAAGCCGCGCTGAGAACACTTGCGATAGTAGACACATTTGCTCTGGCGACAGAACACAGACCGATAAGGTGTAACAGACATTGCTTATATTTTTGATTTGGTTTAAACATACTCAAAGAACATCACCCTGCACTCTATTGAAAGTTTTGTGAACAGTGGAATCATCTAAGCACGTGATTGTGTATTTTCGTTTAAAGGCACTAACCGCGCTTAGAGATTGGATCGTGCCCCGTCTAAATGCGCTAGCCCCCTGTTAAGGGTTAAGCCTTGTTTCCAATTAAAAATAAGCCACATAATATGTTTAGTGTCTCTGATTACTAATGTCTCCAATAACATTCTGGTTGCATTAGTAATAGTGTAACAGCGCAACCTCCACTCTACTCAGAACAGGTTTAATGTTCACTCCATTTTAGTCAGACTTGGCACAACACTAGAAGGGAGCAGAATGGATGAGAAGTTTAAAGACATCCAGTCTGCTACCATTGGAACTTCTAACACAGTTATGCAGGTTCGAACCTAGTTACTGGTATTTGGTATAAAACAACTCAGGTTGTGTACCAAATTTTCTTCGCATTTCAAATATTCCTTTGAGCTGTCTCTTGCTCATATAGTACAATATGTTTGGTTATTATCGAATTTTCAAAGGAAAGATGAGCTATTGCAATGACCCTCATGGTGAGACACGTTTTGTGGTGTTTAAAAATTGTATATATATATATATATATTTTTTAGCCAAAAATCCAAAAACTGGAAGCATGTTTTTGACCAGAAGTATTACGTTTTTCAGATTTTTCGTACTAGAATAAGATTTTTTGGGTTTTAACTAAAACAATAAATATAGAATATTATTCTGACCATTTTATTTTTTTCTCAACATTATAGCCTGTCTGGTTTTCCCAAAATCGATCAAGACGTAAAAAACCATAAAAGTACTCGGTTAACATTTATGTGGGGCTTTTTACCGTAGGGCATCTTCTGGTCCGAGGCCAGGATGCAAACTCGCAAATCTAGTTTGTCCGCTGCGAGCGAAGCAAAGCAGTCTATTATCCGAGGCCGTAAGGTCAAGGTGCAAACTCACAAAGCAAGTTTTGCGCTACGAAAGGAACGAAGCAAAGAGCCGAGGCTGGAGGCTGAAAGTGGAATCAAATTCTACTAATATATTTCGTGCATGCGGGCAGCTATTCAACGACTTCGTAAGTAGGCCAATTTCCCAAATAATTGGTTGAAACCCTAAAACATATAGACTTAATTTTGGAAATTTGCTTAACTCATGTCAGCAGTTCAGCTGTGAGATAAAATTATTTGATTTGTATTCCACCAATTTGAAAACAAACTGCCTTACAAAAAAATAGTACTTAGTCCAAAACTAAAAAGAAATGCATAGTGTAAGACGTTTACTATAGTTGCGTCAGAAGTTAGGGGTGCTAATTTGTTATGACGGATGTTTCCAATACACTCCGGCACATGTCAGTACAGTAACAAAATAAAATTGTTAAGGACAGATGTATGTTGTGATAAATATAGCAGAATGTTTACATTATAGCAAATCTTTGCAACTTGTGACACAACATGTTGAGCAACAGTATTGTAATATAATGTTGTAGACGTTTGGTGAATGCATATTTATGTAGTTACATAAATTAAATCATTGCATTTATTATTATTTTAAAACAAATATTTTTAACCCTTTTGACTCTCATATCAGCTGTGAGAATACAGAGGCTATTTCCTGCGTCCAATAGGATGTTGGCTGCTGGCCGACAATGTTTTTTTTTTTTCGGCAATAACGACAACTTTGCATGAAATTACCGTTCAAAGTTATGTATTTTGATACAATCGATTTTCCTCAGTATATTCTGTGCATCAGTGACACAAAACAAATCTACGTCAGTACTTTCTTATTAATTATTCTGTGAATGATATGTCGTCAGCTGATCGACTCTTGTCTAGTGCCGCAGTAGCAATTTATAGTTACAACCGTACCATTCTTTACTTTGAATTATTTGGTGATTTTTGTGTGAAATTAGTGATAGTGAATATGAGTGGGAATAGTTTAGTGATAGACAAAGATATTGATCAGTATTTGGAGAAATCTTTAGATGACGATGAATATATCCAGTGAGAGAAGGACTATGAAACCGTTAACAGTTAGGCTAGATTTGTAAATTATTAGATTACTAAATTCTATGCGAGTAATTTTATTGTATTTTTGATTTTTCATTAGCTTTGGTAATGTACTAAAACAAAAAAAAAAGATCTAGAAGAATTTTTTTTAAATCAGTAGTATAATTGCAGTAGTTACTAGAGTGTACTGCAATACCTGCATATTAAATGAGATCTAGTGGCTCCAATGGGGAGTCCGAAAGAGAGTTGAAAGGGTAAAGATAACATTTCTCATTTTGTGATAAAAGAGGTTGGTTTAAATAGCAGAGTTATAAACCCATGTAACCTAATGGAGTATTTACAATTTATTATTGTTAATAATAAAATTATAAGTTAGCACTGGAGTTATTAACGTAATCATACTACATTTATATTTTACACCAAAATTTTGCTAAATACTAGCTGACCCGTGCGAAGCATTCACATTCTAACTTACTTCTTTTTCCTATATTTGATTATGGTTGTGTCGTTTACAGTGACTTGAAGGCAGAGGTAGCATTAAGGCTCCAGCGGGCACAAAATGCATGTATCCGGTTTATTTTCTCCATAGGTTTTGGTCAACATGTTACTCCTTTTTATAACCAATTGAAATGGCTCAAGCTTTGTTATCGAAGAGATCTTGCTTTGTTGACTGTATTATATAAGTATTTTAAAACTAATTCTCCGTGTTATTTTTCTACATTTTTTAATTTTATGTCTGATATACATAGTGTCAATACACGTTCGGCTTCTAGAATTCTCCAAATTCCCCTCCACCGTACATCCATCTTCAACAAATCCTTTGCAGTTTCAGGTTGCAGATTGTGGAATTCAGTTGTTGCCCGGGTAAGCGAGGGTTCAGGTCTATCGGAGTTTAGATTGAATGTTAGGGGGCAGTTTTTGGCCAGGCAAAGAGAGAGTGTGTGATTTCCTGGTAATACTTTCTTTTTTCTTTTTTATGTTTTGATTTACTCCAATTAATTTTATGTAATATGAATATTTTCATGTTGTATAAAATAATTTCTTTATTACTGGTCTTTTACATTCATCGAGGCACTGAAGTTTGTGGTTGTTTTTAGTTTTGTAATTTAAATTTAAAGTTTTTCTTTGTTATTAAAAATTAAAGTTATTTCATTAAAAATTTGCGTAGTTTTATAGATATGTATTGTATGTAAAGTATGTATAGTATCTATTGTGTGTGTATGTATGGATGTAGGCATGTGTATGTATGTGTGTATTTCGCGGATATTTTATTTATGATTTACCTATTTTATTTGTAGCATGAGTCATGTTAGTTTATATTATTCTTTATATTTATAATTTTGTTATATTTATAATTTTGTTATATTTATAATTTTGTTATTATTGTCTTTATTATAATTTTGTTATAAATTTTGTAATTATTTATGTATTTTGTTGATGGGTTCAGTAGAAGGGGCTTCATAGCCTCGACTGCGCCCAAATAAAGGCGAAAAAACAAACAAACAAACAAAACTTAAATCCCACTCAATTAAAGTACACTATACTATACGATACTAAATATACAATTAATTAAAAATAGCAATGTAGTGGCGTAACGGCAGCTCTCCAGCTGGGTATTGTTATCATCAGTGTTGCCAACGCCAGGAAAATATCCCTACAACTTACTTGATCTTACATCACTGTTACTTTCGGATTCTTTATTTCTTTTTTTTTTTGTGTAATTGTATTTTGTATATTTTTACGATGTAGCGGTTAAGGAAAGCTTTAAAATGATGCCTCATTCATGTAATTTGATGATGTATTAAGGAATTTATGACGTACCGACAAAAAAATGGCCTTGAGAAATAATATATGTGATTAGAAAACTCACAAAATCTCTAAGAGTTTTCTTTACATTTTTTATCTAGGCCTATGCTGGAAACTATGATAATACTAAACAACCTAGTTGACATCTAGTTGATTAAGTTAGAATGTATGTAAAAACCTCTCATTCATTTGGCTACTCTGTTTTACTTAGTGATAAAGGAACTGCCTCGAGTCTAGACTACAATACATTTAGTTCTATAAGTCATATATTCCACTTTGTACATTTTAGCAATCTATGAAAGAACTTTTATTTCTATTTAGGAACTGACAGATGCTATCACTGAAAGAAAGACAATGCAAAACCATCTACAATATGTGACAAATTCGCCAATAAGACAGTACATATTAAGGTGCGGTAAATTGATTTCTAGGAAAGTTAGGTGCAGTCGCACCTGTCACGACCTCCAAATACTTACCAAGTTATTCAACTTGTGACCCTAACAATTGACCTAACCATGAATCCATCACCATGTGGCTGTCAGATTCCCTTCCTCCAGCCATTGAACTTGGATAAACAAGACAAGATAAATCCCATTCTTAACAAGGCAAACTTTCTTTTTATAGTGTAAGGCATTTATACCCTTTCCAGTTATTTAACTCAGTAATAAATTCTAAATTTTAGATGTAACTATTATTAAAGATTGCTGGGTACACAAATAAACAAAGTTTAGTTAACACCTTGTATTAACAACTTGTAGAATAAATATGAACCTTTACATTACTCTATTAATAGGTCAGCTATTACTAATACTAGTTTTAGAAAGTAACAAGTCAAAACACACAACATGTCACAAATGATGTTATGAAATTAATCTAATAAGTGTAACATGACCTAGAAATAAATCCAGTTGCAATATGTCTTCATCACATACTTTTTAATATTTTTAATGGCTACAAAGCTGCACTACGTATTCCCAATATTTAACTGACTATAAGCAAATATAAACTAGCTATAGAAAAAACTAGCTATTAAATTAACTTTTATCTAGGTTAAATACACAAATTCATATTTTAGGTATTTTGTTGTTTATTATAGCTATTTTAAGTATAAACAAAATGTTTAAATTACTAAAAATTACAAGTCAAAATAAGGACAAACATAATTTTTATTTGCTGCAACCAATACAATGATCTTTTCTTAGAATTAAGTTTGTGACGTAGGCCGAGTGAAAAGACTGCCAACTATTGACAAATAATTCAACCACGCAGCTGAACCACTGACGTGAGTGGAGCACATTTCCAAAATTAAATTTATATGATTTTAGGGTTTCAACCAACTATTTGGGAAGATGTTGAATAGCTGCCTACGTGTACGAAATATATTGGTAGAATTTGTTTGTAACTCAGCCTCCAATGCCGGCTCAAACACTTCTTCGTTCCGCTCACAGCGGAAAAACTCGCTTTATGAGTTTGCACCTCGAAATTGTGGTATCGGATTTTTTACCACAAAAAAAATCCCGCTGCTTCGCTTGCAGCGGTTAGCATCCCGGCCGTTGGCCTCATATTGTAAGCTGACCAACAATAAAAACTCAATAGTGGATTTGAATCAAGTACTTTTATGGTATTTTACGTTTTGATCGATTTTGGGGAAAACAAACAAGCTATAATAAGGTCGTCTAAATAAACAAAATCTGTAGAATAATTTCCTATATTTGTATTTTTACATTAAACCCCAAAAAAGTTCATTTTAGTGCATAAAATCACAAAAATTAATTACTTCCAGTCAAAAAAAAGTGCTTCCGGTCGTTGGACATTTTTGGCTAACAAAATCATCCGAGCCACTTAGAGAACGAACATGTCTACCAAATTGGATGTAAAATGCGGCTGTTAAACTGCAAACACACACATATAGGCCTATACATATCAAGTTTTTAATGACACCTAAAAACATGTTCTGGGGACCATGATTGGTGCTAATTTACTACTCCCGACCTTATGTCTCGCCATAAGGGTCACTGCAGTAGCTCATCTTTCTTATGGAAATTCGCTAATAATAATTTTAATTAAATAAGTTACAACACGGAGTTAGTTACCGTGATGTGTCGAAAGGAAGTTTAACGTACAATTAAAATACTATAATAACTCCAAATAATTTACTATAGTGCAAAAAAATATTATATTAACAAAACAGTGGATAAAACAATTTACATAACTAATCTAATAAAACTTTAATATCACCCGAAAAATAGATAATGTAACCTTTAAAATTAACCACTCCTTTTTTTTAACTAAATAAAATCAACCATAATTAATTTCCTTGTTTAATCCCCTACATATCTAGGATACTTTAAGTGCATTACAATGTTACAGTACATAATAATATGTTTAAATAGAAGAAGACTCAATTGGTTGAGCAAGGTAAATGAAAACTAGTATTGCACAACAATGATGCAATAAACTTTCAAAGTTAATGAGTACTGTATTAAGTAAACAAGTCATACAAAGGGTCGATTCACTGGTGTTACAAAATGGTTCCTAGCTTGATGATTGTATAGTAAAACAGGACATAAAATATGGTGTACAAAACATTTTATTTTGTAGGATATTTTTACATTAAAACAGTTTCGTTGGTCGATTTATTTTATAAAATAAATCAAAATTATAGTTTATGTCTAAATTCCACATCAATGTAAAAGTCAGCATAAATTAAACTTCAAAACAAAGTATAAATCCAAAAATAACTTCTAAATTCTATTTTTATCAAATATAGTAATTCAGTAGTATTACAATATTATTACCAAGTGTATGCATTACGGAAGTGCACTACGGGCTATGAATCCTGATACAGATTATTATATTACGTCAGGAGAGTGTTACATTAGATAAAAAATAATAATACGTTTAGGTGTGTATTATTAAAGAAAACTGTAAAATGTTCCTGGTGATAGAAGTTTACTAACTCATTAGATGGATATAATACAGTAGAACTTGGTTTTAATGGTCGGTCATAACATCATTTTTTTTTTTAGGTGCCGTCCAATCGTTATCTTTTACGTTATTATAATCCCCTATTTTAGCGTCAATAAATATTTAACCACTCGGTTGTAACGTCATAAATCTACAAAATATCAATGTCAAACTTTGAATTCAGTTTTCTCAGAACGCGAAAAATGTTAGAATCCTGCCTTTCCTTTGATGTCAGGCCGAATATTTTCTCCCTCCTCAAAATAAAACCGCTAAAAAAACAAACTACATATTTTTTTCACACGTAAAATGTCATCTGCGGCGGGTACCGTCAAAGTCGGTAAAGGGAGGTTTCACTACAAGCAACAGTGCTAACTCTCCCGCCCCTCCTAAGGAACAAATCCCACGCTATGTGGTGTCAGTTGTGTCCTGTGCGTAACTAAATCCCTTGCTAGGAAAGTGTTCGGACAATACAAAAGCGCGGCGAGATTCAATCGAATAGCCTGGCGAGACATTTACGTAGTTGTGGTATACGTGAGTCTCAGTCAACTTACTCTATGTGATTCTTTTAGTTACTGATAGATTTTTACGTCATGTTATTACAACGTCATGAATAATGTCAATAATAGTAATACTGTATAGTTGTTTGCCCTTCCACTCAAGGTAACAAAAATATGATTTTCAGTTGGTACATCTTTATAACATCACTCGGACATAGCGTCAACATTCATTCGGTCCCTTCATTGACGCTATAACCAAATTCAACTGTAGTTCAATAGGTTAAGAGTTTTCAGATGTTCATAGAAGTAATGGTATTTTAAATTAAAGATATTTAGTAAAATCTAATTTTAATTATGTACTATACAAAAAATAATGGACTAAACCTGATTTGATTTCAACATGTTAGGCCACTGATTGGAAAATGTAATCAATAAATTAAATAGGTACAATACCTGCTTTTTTTGTCTTATCCAATCCTAAAATCACTATGTGATTACCGCGGTTTCGGGTAACCTATGTACCCATCTTTAGATCACAGAAATAAATTAAAAGTAATTCCCTTCATTAGGTCGTCAAAACATTAAAGTTTACATACAAAACAAAAATCACAAAAACACACGGCACGAAACACATTAAAACACTTTTTCAAGAAACACATTAAAAACATCGATTAGGCCTAATCACACTAACCGGTCACAGTAAAACGTTTAATACGACTCTCAGACAAAAAAACAGGTATTGTGTACCTATTTAATTTATTGATCTGTTTTGATTGTTTAGAATGAAATACTTTAGGTTCCAAATTTAAAATTTATAAAAATTGTATTCAAACGAATATAACACACTCATTATAAAACAACAAACTAACACTACACAAAATCAAGTGACACAAGTTTTGCGAAGAAAATAATACTATACGATTTTAGGTGTGAAAATTGCCTTCATTGAACAGTATTATTACGTATTCCAAGAGGTTGAAAACTGCCACGAACTCCTCAAAATATATATTTGACGAGGGAAAAAATGTCCTCTCAAATGCACACTTTATTAAGTTTGTAAACTTTACCTAAAAAGCTAAATTGGAAACAATCAAGGTAGCTGATGTTCACCGTTAATTTGTTTGATATCAAAGACCCTCATCAATAAAGCCTTTCAAGAATAAAAATAATTCGATCTAGCAGCTGAACCACTAACATGAGTTAACGAATTTTCAAAATTAAGTTTATATGTTTTAGGGTTTCAACCAACTATTTGGGAAATTGGTTTACCACAAAGGCACTAAATAGCTGGATGTGTATACGGAAAATATTAATTGAATTTGTAGAACCTCAGCCTCCAGGTGCTTTCTGTTAAATAAAAACGTGCTTCCTGATGTTGGATTTTTTTGGCTGACGAACTCGTACAAACAACTTAGAAAACCAACGTGTGTATCAAATTTGGTGCAAATCGGACGTAAAATGTGTATATATATATACAATTTTAATGATCGTAGCTCATTGACCACTCCCGACTTTAGGTCTCACTATAAGAGTCACTGCAATAGGTAATCTTTCCTATGGAAATTCGCTAATAACAGTCTTGAGATATTTTTATTTCAATCCTTCATTTGAGATAACAGTTAACATATTGAACTGTAAGTAATTTGTTGTCGAACCTGTTAAGGTAAGGTATAGCTTTACTGATGATACTCAAACACTATACTTATTTAAGATTAAAAGGTTTTCATATAATACATCTACAGTAAAACGTACGTTATTCTAATCATACCTGTGAACAGTGTGAGGTCCTGCGCTAGAAGGCCCTGAACCATCATCTTCAGCCTCCAAATCATGATCAAGTTCATGATCGTGCTCTTGATCAGGATCATCTTCCCCTCGAGATGTACTATCCTCACCCTCCATTTTGGCAACGCCTGAAATTCATAATTTACTTGTCAGAACAAATGGATAAGAAAGAGGACATAACAATATGTAATGTAGAAATATTTATATTACTAACTTTAGTAAAAAGCTTAATAGTCCAGTCATTAGAGCAAAATTCACAGTTTTTGTAAAATAATTTAACACCTTACCGATTGCGCTATGACTCGAGGAATAGATTGTAGATGAAAATACCACCTTCGGAAACAATGATTTTTTATTGTGAAATTTTTTAAACAACAAAAACCATGAACATTTTTATTTTTTCGCTTATATTTTGTAAATAACTGGATGGATCGCTATACTTTCAATGGAAATGTTATAGTAAATTAAATCCCTTTAAAATGGGACTTTGTAAGTCTTAATCGATGCATTTTTTGACTGAAAATATCAGAAAAACCACAGACAATAGAATTTTTTTGAAAAATCTTAATTTTGACATATTAAAAGTTAAAGCTTTGGCATTGTGTAAAATGGCAGTTAATGGTACGTAGATTAAGCACGCACAAGGTAGGCAATGTCAGATATATTGATTTTGCATAATAACTGTTTAAACAATTTAGAGCTTTATCTTGAAAAATGATTATAAATGAATTGTTACGACCGATTTAAATTTTAAAACGGATTGTGAAAGTACAGACCATGAGCTTCAAAATGTATATTTCAGATTTCTATAAAAAAATGCTGAGAAGTTGGTTAAAAGTGGTCCTGAGTTTACGACCCTAAACAAACGAGCCATCTGTCAGAGTCTGGTAGAGTAGAGTTACTGGTGGAACTTCTCCGTCGCTGGCTAACTTACAGCAGCGAGTTATTACATCACTCTGTCATTGTTATCCATTCTTGTTTGGCTGGAATGGAATTTGCTTCTTGGTGTGCTATTGAATTAGGCTACCCTAAATCCGTCTGGTTGTCAGACGGAGTTAAATAGTCGCTGTGAGTTACACTCTGATTAATAAATCGATTTAATTTTATTCCAGTGCAATTACTATGTAAAATGAATCTCGCTGTGCATTGCATACGTACAAGCTGCTGTTAGTTTAATACTGTAAGATAGATTTATAAATTATAAAGCGGAGTAAGTTATGTTATTAAAGTAACAGGGAGTGTTATCCTGGTAACAAGTCCCAGTCTCAAGTCATTATTCGTGTTATTTATCCTGTGTGCAACCTTTTGTGTTTCAGAATTAATGCTACCTCTGAAAGTTATATATTAAATTATAACTTTGAAAATTCTATACCAATGTACCTGAGAGTTTTCTAAAATGTAATTTTTTTATTTCTAACATATATTTTCTAAAAACACATATATAAATTTGGGAATTTTTTTCATTATTCAATAAGATTTTTAAATTTGTTTAAAAATATCCATTTTAATTGTTTAAATAATTAACAAACAATTTCCAACCAAAACCATCCGGAGAACTTTTTACTTGAAGCTTTATTAAACGAAATAAAAAGATTTTAAATAATTTATTTCCAAATAATATTTGTTTTGGAGCTAAATTGAATCCCTATTCGCGTTAATACTAAGGCCAAGTATCTCGTGTTGTCACGACACAGAGCTGTAACCCAATCACGCCACCGAGTACCGTGGCGGCAAAGGACTCATCAAAGTAATAAGATAGCCCTGTCCCCCCAAAGATAGCGGGGTAGATAGCCCTTTATGAACCCCCAAAGGTAAAAATGTCATGGCATCAGATCGGGTGGACTTGGAGGCCCTGCGAAACAAGCTCTGTCATCCCGTTCATTACGGCCAATCCATCAGTCGGCTACAACATTGTTTAGCCATTCGCGTACTGAGTTACACCAGTAAGGTGGCGCACCATCTTGCTGCCAATTAAAGTTTTGTGCATCAGCTTCTTTCAATTAAGGAAAGAGTCATATTTGTAGCGCACCAGTTAAAGTTGCTTCAGTAAAAAAGAAAAGCCTATAAACTTTCGTCCGGAATTTAGCACAAAAAAACATTGAATTTAGGGGAGTCTCCTTGCAAATGTACTAACTCTTGGGGCTTGCTGATGACCCCAAGATGCGCATATTATGAGTGTTCACATGTCCTCTTAGATGAAATGTTGATTCATCACTAAAGAAGACATGATCCAGAAAATCTTCTTAAACAAGCAACAACATATCGTTTGTAAAGTTGGCCCGTATAACATAGTCTACAGGCTTTAGACCTTGTAACAACTTTAAACGATGAATACGTAGATTTAAGCGTCTCCTTAAATATCTCCATACAGACATCACTGGAATTGCTAATTCATGAATAGCCTTCCAAACTGATTTCTTGGAGCTATACGTGAAAGACTCTCTCATTTCAACGAGTTCTTCAGTCATTATTGGTCACACCGTACTCTTCCCTCTGCAAAAACAGTCAGCATCTTCAAACTAATGATACCAACTACGGATATTATCATCACTTGGAGGATTACATTTGAACTTAATACGGAAAGCAAGTTGCATTGTAACTACAGATTCAATCCTTGCAGACTGTAAAACACAAAAAGCTTGCTGTTCACTAGTCGCTATTAGCACTTTCTAACGGAAGATAGAGGAAATGGAGCACGCACAATTGTACCAACAAAAATGTTTGAGTTGCTCTTTCATTTGATGTATTATTCATAATTTTAAGTTAAATGTAATAAATACTACAAAAGCCCTAAAACCCTGATATTCATTTTGTAACACCTTGTAAGTAATTATTTTGTATAATTAGTTGTAAGTTCTGTTGTGTGACTAGTTAAGCATATTATTCGTCTTTGAAGTGTGATTTTAATAGTTGTATAGCATGATAAAATATTTGGCATGTACTTTCACATATTCTACTTGAACATATATATTCACCTGAACAAAATATACATATAATTGTTGTCGTTAAGTGTACCATATTTATTATCCTTACCTTTTACATTTGAAGTAAGGCTAACATATTTTGTTTAGGTAGTTTAAGCTAATATGTTTGATTATTCACCGTAGTTCAGGAATGTCTTATTTAGTATGACTTCGCTTTGAAGTCAATAAAGTGGTACAAGCTACTACTACTTTGCTTTAAGTAATACTAGCTGACCCATGCGAATATTTCGCAAGTTCGGAGTAGGCCTACATTTACCTGATTTAACACGTTAATTTAATTCAGTTAATTAAGTTTATTTATTTACATTTGGTTTATAAATAACAGTTTCCATATACAATCTTACAGTGTAAACAATCTAACTAACAGCTGTTATGCTAGTTAAACAGATGGTTAGTAGATGGCGCCTTTTTCATTAGGAACATACAGAGTATAATATAAAAGTTTTTTAAATCAATTTTTGTTATTAAAACATGAATTTTAAGCTGTTTGTCTATTTTTCCCGTGTAGTGGTTAAGGAAAGCTTTAAAATGATGCCTCATTCATGTAATTTGATGATGTATTAAGGAAGTTATGGCGTACCGACAAAAAAATAGTCTTGAGAAATAATATATGCGGTAGGTTTTGAGTAAAACCTAAAACAGTCTGAGTAAAACAGAAACCTGCACTGGCCAAATAGAAACTTTGGTTCTAATGCATTTCACTTTTGATTTTTGGCGTATTGTTTCTACTTTATGCCAGTTACACTAAAAATGGGGTAGCATAGCCATCTAAGCCGAATGTTAGGAACTAGGTGCACGCGAACCAGCACAACTGAGTTGGGCGTTCTAAGTTCTAACTATAGCAATCTTGGACAAGTGCTTTAACCACTGCACTCAACCAAAATGTAAAATCTACGACACTATGTTGAACTGTAATTTATTAAACAAACAAATTTAATCAATAATCTTAAATTCATTATTTCTAATGTATTATCATCAATTAGCAATAAAAACTCTTTGCTGGTTTAGTTATCTGGTTACAGTCTGTTAAATAACCACTAAAGCAAACTTATACTGCTAATATAACATAACAATGGATTAATCACCACATATTAAATGACTGTAGGCCTAATGTGAAATTTGTTTAGCAACTAGCTGAAAGAATTATTCATTAAAATATTTTTTTTTTAAACCCTGTCATTAACTCAAAAACTATGGCCCCAATGCTCATGAGTCAAGATCAAGGTCAACTTACTCCCCCATTAAACTAAAATCCAAGTGCGTCTGTCCTAATCAAACCTCTAACCCTATTGCCCATACATCAGCATCA